>JAAALK010000283.1:64152528-64728704 GCA_019279435.1 Zizania palustris
GTACTCAACAAGCCACCGCAAATGCAAATATAATGCAGGATAATAAACAAGGAAGGATAAAGGCTAACAATTGCGGAATAAAACAGTTGCAGTATGGCATTTAGTGTAATCATATTTTAATCATGCGGAAAGTAAACATGAAACATCATCACATCAACTAACTCGAGGAGTACGTTTTACCTCCTCGCACAACAGTCCTTACATGTCAATCCATCATGCACATTCATATTCAAAGTAAACTAACTGGGGGATGTCACGCAACCCGCCCTTGACCGTGGGCTCGGCTTTCGAAAAGATTTAAGACATCTGATCAGAGATGTACTACTGTACCCACAAGGCACGCACTCAATCTCAACGCGATGACCCATTTCACGGGAACTCGTGCCAAACCTCAATATGAGATGTTCCAAGCGATAACCACCCGCTCTAGGTTTCGCCGGCCGCGCCGAGCCGCATCCCGCTAACGTCGCACCCCCTTTTGCGCCACATTGGTACAAGTCACCCGCATGTGCAACTTGACCCATCTCCAAGTGGTGGCCTCGGTTTGGAACAACCCATACCTTAGTTAGGACTTACCCACTAGACTTGTGGTTAGTACGTAAGTGTATTGCAACGGATCCCTCAGACCGGTCCTTATAGTGCCCCGGGTGCGACTGACCAATGCCCTAGCTTGCACCCGGAACCCACCATGCATACACTCACAACCATGACTCATCACCAACAGAATTTCCAAAGATAAGAAGTAACGGGATCATATAATAGAACCATTTCACTACGACTCATTTTTATCCTATAGCGGCCGTGCCAATACATTGGACACTAGCTAATATCATTGATCATATGGTGACAAGGAGGTTAGGCGAGATAGCATGGCTTGGGTTGCACATCAAGGTCGGGGGATCCTAAATAAATATAATGTAAGGGTTCATTTGACTAATGCATATACATAACCTATGTGTTTTAGCGATAGTCAATTCAGACATGGGTTCAATATGCTCAAAAGAATGGTTTGGTGACTTGCCTTGTTCAGCAAAGGGAGAGGGAGGGACTTCCGGGAAGTATTCCGGCTCCTCGGCGGCGTCGTAGTCTTTTTAATATAAAGATTAAAACAGAAAGAGCATAACACTCAATCAACCATATAACATTACATTACAAGCATATAAGTTAAAGTTGGTTTGATTAAAAATAAATAAACTCAAAGGTTAAGGTTCTGAATTTTATAAATAATTTTAAAGGGATTAAAATGAAGGGTTGTCCTTTTTAGAAAACAAATGTTTAAATGTGATTATTGTCATATTAAATTCTCAAATAAGTGTGAAATGAAAAGTTCATGTCAATTTGGTGGTTTTCAGTGAATGGACAGAAAGGAAATTAATATAAATTTTTCTGAAGTTTAAATATTTTAATCCATATTTTAATCCTAAAGGCTTTTGAATAATTATTTGAATAAACATGAAAATGTCAAAATAAACCTACTGTTTTTATTGCATAAATATGTAGGGAATAATTTTATGAATTTTCTAAAATTGGAATGGTAATTTTTAGAGTCCAAATGCATTAGATATGAATTTTACAAGTTTAAAAGCATTTCTGGAATTTATTTTCAATTTTTGAACCTCTCGGGTCCACGGTGAGCCAGGCCCACGGTGAACCCGCGCACTGTGCGCGTGCGCCGGGTCGATCTGGACCGTCGGATCCAGATCCGACGCGCGAGGGCGAGGCGGGACGCGTAAGTGGCTACGGACGGCCAGGATTAAAACGTGCGAACCGGTACCACGTGGACGCACGGGATTAAAACGTACCCCTTCGCCGAGATCTAACGGATCAGATTAATCCGCACGCGGGGATTAACCATCACCGTCGGATCCAGATCGCACGGTCGTGCGTGAATCCGACACGGCACGGGTACTCGACTCGTGCCGGTCGTCTTCTCCGACGACGGCGAGCGGGCCAGCGGCCACGGCGAGCGACGGCGACCTAGTCTAAGGCCTAAAATGGAACGAGGGTGCTGCGGGGGTCACGAGGGTACCTCGGCGGCGAGAAAAGGTCGACGGAGCGAGGCCGGCGACGAGCGGAGGCGGTGGAGGTGTTCGGGTTCTTGGCGGCGATGGCGATCCGGCGAGGGTCGTCGTCGACGGAGTGGTGGCCGGCGTTGGGGAGGTCCCGGCGGTCACGATGGTGGCGAGGGCACGAGCGGAGGTGGTCCGGTGCGACGGCGAGCGGTGGCCGGAGACGAACCAGAGGGAATGCGCTAAAACTTGGAGTGAGGGCGTTCTGTGCGTTCTCGCAACGTGTAGGCGTGGGGGTGAAATGCGGGTGGCCAGGGGGTTTAAATAGGACCATCGGTGGGGCAGAGAGGGCGTAGTCTACGGTGGCCGGGAGTTAATGCGTTTAAACGCCGGCGAGGTTCGGGCGACATGCAGGTTCATCGAACCGGGACGCAATCGGGCGGGGTTTAATGGGGGAAACGGTCGCCGGAGCGCGGGGGATTGAATGCCGGGCTCAATTTGAGGGGAGGGGGTCGGGGGCAGCGGATCCGAGGCGCGTTATTGCGTCGGCCGGCGAGGGGGGGGGGATTTGGGGGCGGATCTCGCGGAGACGACGAATCCGACAAGTGGGCCAAGGTGGTCAGTGGGAGCGAGTGCGCGGGAGAGGGGGCTGACGGGTGGGGCCGGGTTGTCGGGTGCGCGCGAGAGGGGAAAGGTTTCGGCGCCGACAGGTGGGGCCCATGTGTCAGTCTAAGGCGAGCGCGGTAACGGGCTGGGCCGGCCGGGAGAGAGAGAAGGGAGGGAGAGGAGCCCATTACTGTTCTATTACTTTTCTGAATAAAAATAATTCCAGAAAATAGATTAAAGATTAGGGCTACTTCCAAGGCTGGTAAAAATTTATAAAAATTCTCAAAATTATATTTTGGCCTTAGGATCATATACAAAAAGTTTCACCTCCTAATTTGGTCATCTACTCTATGTTGTAGTTCAAAAGGGTATAAAAGGGATTTAAAAGTATTTTCTGAAATAATAATTCCCAGAAATTGAATTTAATAATATTTTTATTGGTTTGAAAATTTGGGGTGTCACAAAAGCCATCTCCTCTACCACCACCTACACGACGCGGCCTGGCCTCCAGCCTCTCCCCGCGCCGAGGAACACGCAGTCTACCACCCTGCTAGTAGAACTGCTCCTGATCACTACGAGCCCTCTCTGCTCTCTCAACCCGCTTCCTCCTGAAGCAGAATTCCGCAAGATGCCCGTCTCTCTGACAATACTCACAATGATAGGTGGGCTTCTTGGGATGTGGTTGAGGCTTGGGATGTTTGGGCTTGGTAGTGTTTGGTGTGGTCTTCTTTGGTTGAGAGGGTCCAGGAAGAGAGTCTAGAGAAGAGTGGAGGTGTTTGAGCTTAGGAACCCAGATAGGCTTCTTGGGTGGAGCTTTAGGTGGTTCATGAATCACTCCATCCTTGGGCTGACAAGCCTGTGAAGACTCAGTGGAGTGAGTCTTGGGATACCTCTGCTCTGGAGTCATTTTACTCCACTCCACTGCCCGACTAATGGCACTCTCAAAGTCAGCCTTGGTGTAGGTATAACCTACTCCAAACCCATCCTGCCTCTTGAACTGCTGGATCATCATGCCAAGCTGAGGCTCTCTAGCACTGATCCAACTCAGGATGGAACGGAGGTAAAAGTTCTCATTCTGAGAATCTGCTAGCTCCTCTCTCAAGGAAGCTAGAACCTCCACCTGAGACAAGCAGGTCTCACACTCACTCTCTACTTGGACAGACTTTTCGGTTTTCAGCTTGATCAACTCCATTCTAAGAGACAGACAGTGGGTGGAACTGACAGTGTCTCAAGCTCTAGCCTAGTCTGGGCAAGCTCAGCTCTCAACCTCTCCAAATCACCCAAATGCTCATTGCCCTTAGATTTCAGCTCAGCTAAGGCAGCTAGATGAGATGGGCAATGAACACAGGGTGCGACGACAGCGGCTTGAGCATCTTTCAACTCCAGCTGAGCGCTTTCAAGCTCAGTGGCCAAAGCGTCCCTCTCATCAACCCTTTTTGTGTACCTGGACTTCAGAGTCGACAAGTCACACAGAAGCACCTCACACTTCGGGCACTCACTGCTATCACCCAAGCAAGGAGAAGAAGATAGACTCTCAATTCTGCCGTTGGCCACGACAATCTCACTTTCTAACTCATCTATCCTCTTCTTAGCCCCCCTAAGCAATTTTTCCCGATATTTCAACTCCTGACGATTGCTCTCAAGTAAATCAACTATTTCGCGCTCGTAGGATGATACCTTGTTGTTGTCATCGTCGGAGTCATCGGAGGAGCTCTTTTCTTCCCTATCCCCAAGAGCCATTGAACAGAAGCTCTTGCAGGATCTTCGGCGCTAGTGAGAGCGGCTCTTTGGCTTGTCTCCGAAAGCCATGAAGCAGAGACCCGCTGGATCGTCCTTGTCCTTCCCCTTCCTGATGGCGATGTCCTCATCGCTTGAGCTCGATGAAGAGGAAGAATACATGGACCGCTTGGAGTAGCTCTTCTCCATCTCAGCGAAGAAGGCATTGTCGCACTTCTTGTTCTCTCGCCGGTAGTCCTTCAGGGCCTTCTTGAAGAATCGAGTCTTTGGTTTGCCCTTGTTGAAGGATGAGCTCTCGTGCTTGCTGGAGTCATGGAAGCCACCACCGGTGCCCTTCTTGTGACAATTGCGCTTGGGTCAGTCGGCGATGAAGTGTCCTGGATCACCACACTCAAAGCATCCGGATTTTGTGTCCTGTCTTTTGAACATTCTCTTGTCATAGACACAAATTATCATCTCCCAAAGACTCAAGCTGGTCCTCAGTGATAGACATCAAGGAGAACCCAGCACATCTCATAGCAGAAGGATCAACAGAAGGTGTAGCAAGGGCCAGGGATTTTGATCCAGAACCAGTGAGATTTGATCTCAACTGGATATCTACCTCAGTGGCCTTCAGCTTGCTAAACAACTCAGAAATGGTCAAGGTATCGTAAGAAGTGCTCTCAACGATAGAGGATACCTTGATCTCCCAGATCTTTGGGTCCAAGGTATGAAGAACCTTGAGCGCCTATTCGTGATCTGAGACTAACTGAGCACCCTCAGCCTTGTTGTCCCGAAGCTTGTTAATGATCGATTGAAAACGACCAAACAAGGCTTCAACAGATTCACCCGGCCTCTGTGTGAAGTTCTCATACTCACGCCGGTAGGTCTGATAGAGCCGAGCCTTGACCTGGGCTGTTCCCTCATGGTGTGCCTTGAGGGTAGCCCAGATCTCTCTCGCAGTGGAAAGATGGCTCACACGCTCAAACTCAGTGGGACCTAAACCAGAAAACAAAATGTTCACAGCCTTACTATTGCTCAGATGCTGGGCAATGAAACCTGCAGTACCTTGCTCAGTGACTGGCAGTATAACGAACGTGGTGTGAACGCAAATGTCCCATATGTCCAAACCCTGGCTCATAAGATAGGCTCGCATGCGAGTCTTCCAATAGTTATAGCCATAGGCTTCCAAGGATGGAACCTTGCCAGGAGACGTCATGGTCACTACTGGGGTTTAGAACCGGTTAAGGTATGGAAAAACCCTAACCTCGCTCTGATACCACTTGTAGGACCGAAAGTAGCGACCAGGGGGGGTGAATGGGCGCCTTAAAAATTCTTTCGAATATATGGCCTGTTCCCAACACCCAACGCACCTCAAAAGACTAAGCAGCAAAGACTGAACTAGCCTAAGTCTAAAGATATCTAGCCTAGAAGCAACTGATGTTTAAAACAGAGAAATAGTGCTAATAGACAGATAAACAGTAAACACAAAACAAGGCAAGACAAACTTCTCAGTAGAACAATTCTCAGTGCATAGAGAATGAAATGAGAAGTTACCGTTCGAAATTTTGTCTCCTGTTCGAAACTTGGCAAAGCCTGCTTCGCTGGTCAAAGCCTGCTTCGCAGTGTCGAAGCCTGCTTCGCTGGACCGAAGCCTGCTTCGAAAGTCGAGGCCTGTCGAGGTTGAGTGAAGGTTGACGTGCCGAAGTTTTGTTTGGTCTAGCCTAGTTCGAAGTGGCAGGAAGTGAAGTATGACAAAGTCGGAGCCTGCTTCAAAGTGTGTACTTTGAAGGCAAGGCTTCGAACACAGCTTCGAACCAAGTGCTTCGAAGCCAAACCTTCGAATAGAAAAATTCGAACGCAACACACAGACGAACAACCTTCGAACAAAGAAGCGAAGCCTGTCACACGACAGAAAAACCAAATTCGAAGCCTACACTCTACCTTCGAAAAGAGCGAGCTTCGAAAAGAGAAGCGAAGGCTGACACGCGACAGAGAAACCAAAACGAAGTGTATCAGTAAGATTAGCTTCGAAGCTAACTCCGAAGCCTGACGAAGTATCGACTTCGAACAGCTCGTGACTGAGAACACCTTCGCAAAGACTATCGAAGTATGTGAAGCTGACAGAGTGCAAAGTGTTCTGCGAAGCTAGAGACACAGCACAAAAATGAAGCCGAAGTTCAAGCGAAGCCTGCCTCACGGAGCTGAGGGGCTTTGAACAGAGAGGGTGGCTTCGCCAGAAAATAGTCAGAAAAGGTACTCAGCCCTGTCAACTTCGATCAAAAAGCTGCGCAGAAAAGTAAAAAGCTGGCACTAGTGTACTGTTGCTACAGTGTAGTAGTACTACTTGCAACAACAAGAACTAGTACTACTTGCGTGAAGAACACACGCAACAGAAGCTTCCGAAGCCTCAAAATCCATGGAAAAACTTGTTGTGCGAGTGAAATGAAGCCATTAAAAACTCTGCAGATGCTGCACACGATTTGAGAATAGAAACTTCACTGCAACAATAAATGCAAGGCAATAAAAATAGGGGCAAAAATTCCTGGCTGCGCAAGAATGAACAGGAGAGGAGAGAGGCAAAGCAAGAGACAAAATGACCCAAAGGAGTAGTATTGATTTCAGCAAAAAGGGGTAGTCCAACCCTAGGGATTGGGGTCCTATTTATAGGCTGCCCAATGCTAGGAATATTCCACCAACCCCTTAGGGTTTTTTACAGACGCAAGAATAAAGGAAAAGACTCTACTGCCCTTAGGTATTTTTACAGACATGACTGACTGACTGTGGGCCTAGAGATACAGATGACTTATCCGGAAGCTAAGTTTTCGTAGCGACTACGGCTTCTCTTCTGGACAGTCGGATACAAGATCAACGGTTGTCAGTTTTGCGCCGAAACTGACAAAGCCTCCACCGACTTTGCACCAGGTACCCGGATTGGGCCGGCCCGATTCTGCAGCTCTCTCAGCCCGACAATCACTCACCGCCCGTGTACCTGAGTCAACCCTGGTCAACAGCCCAATGGGTCTTCTGCTGCTTCTGGCCCATGTACCCGGATTGGGCCAGCCCGACTTCGCAGCTCTCTCAGCCCGACAGTCGCTCGCTGCCCGTGTACCTGAGTCACACGCAGCCCATGAAACAGTAGATCTCTTCTTCTTTTGTCCTCTTTGACTATCCTTGACAATGACTCATCACTTCTGGAGCCATGAGGCCCACACTATTCAGCATGGCTCCTCAATCTCCCCCTTGATGAGTGCATTGTCAACACTCCTCTTGTCGCCCAAACCACCAAAGCACTTGTCGCCATCGCACCGAGTACCTAGATTGGGCCGACCTGACTTCGTAGCCCTCTCAGCCCGGCAATCGCTCGCCCATATACTTGGGTCAAAACCGGTCAAAACCATGGCAAGTCGCTTGCCACCCTTGCTTCGTGTACCCAGATTGGACCGGTACGACCCCGCGACTCCCTCAGTCAGGCGATCGCCTATCCATGTACCTATGTCACATGTCCAAGCCACAACAAGTCAATCTTCTATTCTTTCCTTGACTTATGTTGATAATCACTCATCATATGGAGCCACGAGGCCCACGGTCTTCACCATGGCACCTCAATCTCCCCTTGATGACTGCATTGTCAACACCCTTGTCATCATCTCTTTAACCCCACAAAAACATGTGGAAACAGGAAAACAAAACACAAGAGAATAAAAATAAGAAAATAAAAATAAAGGGTTCAATCCTAATGACCAAAAGCCAAACAAAAGCTAGAAAAGGTCACTTGAGTTAAACAGAAAAGAAATCACAAAAAGATCAAACAAAATCTCATATATTATCAACAAAGATTTCAAAAGTGTAAGGACAAAAAGAAAGCTCCCCCTAAAACCAATCCTAGAGAAAGCTAAAATTCTCCCCCTTTAATTTCTCCCAAAATTTCTCCCCCTAAGTTCTCAAATCTCTCCCTCTTGTTGACAATTGGACTCATCAAGCATGACTGAAAGCACTCATAGAGACACAACTCCACTCCCCCTGAAATACAGCTCCTCAAAGTATGTTGTGGATGCAAGTAGTGTGCAAAAAGAGTGTAAAAGAACGCTTCTCTGATATGATTAATAGCAACTACAAGATCTAGCAAGTATAGCAAGGAGTACTATCTAATAATATGGCATAATCAGTGGAGTTGAAAATATCCAAAGAAAGTCATTAGCAAGCATTTTTAGATTTTTGCAAACAAAAACATCACAACTAATACTAGTTGATAGGTAAGATAAAGCATGAATTGCAAAGGCTAGCTAATATCTATCCAGTTATGCACATACAAAACTAAGAGCTTCAACAGACTTGTTATCTTATATTTTCAAGCTTTTGTTTTCTTTTTTAATTTCATGCTAGGGACTATTTGCTTGTCAACCTTATACTAACCGATCAAGCCAAGCCTTGGACCAACAGAAGCTTAGGACATTGATCTTGGCATACATTACAATGTCCTAGTTCATACAAAAGTGTTATGGTAAGCGTGTAGAAAACAACAATGCGACAAAGCAAACCCACCTAGATCTTATCATTTAAGCACAAAAGGCATGGATTTTTATTTTCATGATTTTTATCCATTTTCATAACATAATTTCCATGTAAAGTATATAGATGTCCAAGTTGCATATTTCCATTCAAAGTAAGGGACATAGCTACATGCATGTAAAATATAGCTAAAGCATTCAACCTACACATGCTAGTTATCAGAATCAGTGCGACCATGTTTTAGATTTTAAACCATAAAAGCCATACTTATGACAAAAATCAAATATATTGTTTGAACTAAAACAATCATGATTACAGACAGATATCCAAAAGCATATAATAGCAGGTACATGTAATAACAGTTTGGTCATATAGCATAAGCTAGTGCAAAGTGTGTAAATGCAAGTATACATGATATGTATACACACAAAGGACTCAAGAAAGAAAAAGAGACTAAAAAACTCAAAATATCTTTAAAAGGATAAACGAATCCCAAATCCTCTCATAAACGCTCAAAAGTAGACTAATCCAGGGGTTTGATGAGGATATCAACCAACTGATTGTGAGACTCAACATGAATAAGATCAATGATACATTTCTCATATTGGTCTCTCAAGAAGTGAAAGCACACATCAATATGTTTTGTTTTTGAATGAAGACATGGTTTTTTCCTACACTAATCGCATTGGTGCTATCACAGAACAAAGACACTCTGGTAGGGAAAGATTACCCAAAATCTTTTAAAGTTGAAATCATCCAAATTAATTGTGAGAAGCAGCTAGCCGCATCTACATACTCAACCTCTGTGGTGGAAAGTGCAACCATAGATTGTTTTAGAAAAAACCAAGAAACAAACAAAGAACCAAGAAACTGATGGGTATCGAAAGTCGACTTGCGATCCAAAAGGTACCCACCAAAATCGACGTCGAAATAGACACATAACTCAAGAGATGAAGATGCTGAATAGAAAAAATTGAGATCGAGCGCATAAGTAAGATACCTGAAAATGTGCTTCACAGGATGGCGATGAGATGCGCTTGGTGAAGACTGGAAGTGGACGCACAATCCTATGGCAAACTAGATGTCCCGTATCGTCGCAGTCAGGTATAGCAATGATCCAATCATCCCTCGATATTCCTTCTCATTAACCTTGGCACCACTCTTGTCCTTGTCCAATCCACCAAATGTACCTATGGGGGTCATCTGAGGCTTGAGCTCACCACTAAAATCGAACATCTTTAGCATATCCTTGGTGTACTTGCTTTGATGGATGAAAATGCCTTCCTTGGTATGCTTGATCTAAAGCTTGAGAAAGTATTTTAGCTCACCATGAGGCTCATCTCAAATTCACTGTGCATCTGCTCAGAAAATCTAGACACAAGCTCATTAGAAGAACCACCGAAGATGATATTATCTACGTAAATTTGAGCAATTAAAAAACCAGTGCCATGCTTGAGCAAGAAAAAATTTTGTCAAAAGAACCCATTTCAAAGTTGTTCCCCAACAGAAAATATTTCAAGCGATCATACCAAGCCCTGTGGTCTTGTTTTAAACCATACAAAGCTTTTTGCAACTTGAAAACATGTTTGGGAAACTTTAGGTTTTCAAAACCGGCAGGTTGACTAACATAAAATTCCTCCTCTATGTACCCATTTAAAAATGCACTCTTCACATCCATTTGAAACAGCTTAAAACCCTTTGAAGCATCAAATGATAAAAGAATGCAAATATACTCAAAACAAGCATCGCGGGAAAAAGTTTCCTCAAAATAAACACCCTCTTTCTGGTAAAAAACCTAGGCCACTAGTCGAGCCTTGTTGTGCACCACAACCCCATCTTCACCTTGCTTATTCTTAAACACCCACTTGGTTCCTATGGGGTTGTATCTGGGTGGCAGCTCAACTAACGTACAAACCTAATTGCGAACAAAAATTTCACGTTCTTCTTGCATAGCACTAATCCAATTATCATCGGAAAAAGCATGTTCAACATCTCGGGGCTCAAAATTTAAAATAAAAACAGACTGAGTAAAGAATGCAAGTGAATCTGACTAAGATATCAAGGATCTCGACATGATATCACCGATGATGAGCTAAGGTGGATGATTGTGTTGAACTGCCCAAGATCCTTGACACTCAAATGTCACCTCCCCGGGAACAATAGTTGGCGCTTCTAAACATGACAGAGGAGGCTCGATAAAAGTGTAAGTAGTAATCTAAGGTCCATCCTCATCATTAGTAGATGTCTCAGAGTGATGGGGGTTTGTAGGCTGTGCAGGTGACCCACCCTCACCATCGGTAGGAGCATCTTCTTCCTTGAAGATGGGCTCTCCTAGATCATCATCACCGAAGGCTCAAATGAAGGGGTTGCACAAGGTATAGTGTGACGCCCCGATTTAACAAATCGGAACATTATTGAATTTCCAAAGAAAAATAATAATACAAGAGGTTCATCATGCGACACGTACATACGAGCAATCATCCGTGGTACACAGACCGCATTATTACATAAGTAAATAAAAGCATGACAAACGCCCTCTTCAGGATCTTCTTCTTGACTGGGTCGCTACTCCAAACCATCCTCGTAGTAGGCATCCTCTGAATGGTGTGTCCAACGGGTATGAGTACAAAAAGTACTCAACAAGCCACCGCAAATGCAATAGTAATGCAAGGTAATAACAAAGGAAGGATAGTGGCTAATTTTGCGGGAAAGCATACTTGTAAAGCAGTTAATGTGATCCAGTTACTAATACAGAAACATAAACATGTATATGCATCATCTTCTAACTCGAGGGGTACAGTCAGCCCACCCTCGCTCAACAGTCCTTACATGTCAAATCAATCATGCACATTCATTATAAAGTAAACTAACTGTGGGATGTCACACAACCCGCCATTGACCGTGGGCTCGGCTTTTCGAAAAGATTTATGACTCTTATCAGAGGTGTACTACTGTACCCACAAGACACGCACTCATCCCAAACACCAAAGTGTAACGAGATGACCCATACCACGGGAACTCATGCCAAAACCTCAACATGAAATGCTCCAAGCGATAACCACCCTCTCTAGGTTTCGCCGGCGCGCCAGGCCGCATCCCGGCTAACGTCGCACCCCCTTTTGCGCCACGTCGGTACAAGCCACCCGCAGGTGCAACTTGACCCATCTCCAAATGGTGGCCTTGGTTTGGAACACTCCATACCTTAGTTAGGACTTACCCATTAGACTTGTGGTTAGTACGGAAGTGTATTGCAACGGATCCCGCATACCGGTCCTTATAGTGCCTCGGGTGCTACCGACCAATGCCCTGGCTTTCACTCGGAACCCACCATGCATACACTCACAACCAAAACTCTATCACCAACAGAATTCCAAAGATAAGAATAACGGGGGATCATATAGTAGAACCAAGTTACTACGACTCATTTTTAATCCTATAGCAATCGTGTCGATACATTGGACACTAGCTAATAGTACTAATCATATGGTGACAAGGAGTTTAGGCTAGATAGCATGGCTTGGGTTGCACATCAAGGTCGGGGAATCCTAATAAATATATTGTAAGGGTTTCATTTGACTAATGCATGTATATCCTATGTGTTTTAGCGATAGTTTAGAAAACCATGGGTTCAGGGTGCGTTTGGTTCTGCTTTTCAAATCTGCTTTTGCTGTGAAAAAGCAGAAGCTGAACCAAACGGGTTTACCAAAACTGCTTCTGCTATGAAAAAGCAGCTTTTTTCTAGTACAAATTTGGAAACAGCCTGGACCCTGCTTTTCTGCTTTTGCTTTTCTGATTTTTAGTTCAGATTAAAAAGTATGAATTCAAGGTGTCTTAATTGATTTAACATTATTATGGTTTGTATTGCTTTGCACAATTTCATGAGATAATATGTGTTTTTTGGTTACCTTATAAAATAAACTATGCACTTTTTTATTTATCTAATATATTTTTTAGTTATTCAGTTGCATCAATGTTGAGTGTTTCCTATTTATATATATGTATAGAATATTATAATGATGAAAATTACGTAAGTTATAAAAAACAGTCAGCTCACAGCAGTTTTTTCACAGCCGCTTCAACCAAACGACTTTTAGCTTTTTCACAGCAGGCAGCTCACAGCAGCTTTTTCACAGCAGGCAACTCACAGCAGCTTTTTCACAGCTCACAGCAGAACCAAACGCACCCTCAATATGCTCAAAAGATTGGTTTGGTGACTTGCCTTGTTCAGCAAAAGGCGACGGGGGAACCTCCGGGTAATATTCTGGCTCCTCAGTGGCGTCGTAGTCTTCTCGATATAAATAATTAAACGTAACATTCAATTAAACAATCCAAAAACCACACAACATGTATATAAGTTTTGATTGGTTTGAACCAAGGAAAATGAAGTTGTTAAGTTTCTGAAATTCATTCTATGAATATTTTAAAATGAACTTTAATGAAATAATGTCCTTTCTAGAAGAGATAATAATGTAAACAATTGTATTTTAAATTTTCTAACTAATTTAAAATAAGAGGTTCAGTGTAAACCTAGTGGTTTTATTATACTAACATGAAAAGAATAAAAGATAAATTTTTCTAAAATTGAAATGAGCCAATTTGTAATTTACCCTAAAGTGCATTTGAATACTTTATTTAATAAGAATGAAATATTCAAAGTAAACATACTGTTTTTATTGCATTAACATGTAGAGAATAAAATTATAAATTTGCTGGAATTTAAATGATAATTTTTGAAGGTAAAATGCGTCAGATATGAATTTTATAAGTTTGAAACAATTTCTAGAATTTAATTTAAATCAAAAATGGCCTCGGGTCCACAGTGAACCAGATCCACCGTGAACTCGCATACTGTGCGCGTGGTCCAGCCCATCCTAGACCGTTTGATCCAGATCCAATGCGCGGGGGCGAGACAGGAGGCTTAAGTGAAAATGGACGCGCGAGATTAAAAGGCCGAACCAGTACGCAATGGATGGCCCAGATTCATCGTGGGTTTTAAATATAAACGAACAGCTCAAATTAGAACATAACGCTTCGCCAAGATCTAACGGATCCGATTAAACTGCACGAGGGATTTAATCGCCACCGTTGGATCCAGATCGCACGGTCGCGATTGAATCCGACACGGTGGTCTTTTCTGGCGACAGCGAGCGGGCCAGGGGCCACGGCGAGCGACGGTGAGGGGTCATAAGGGCTAAAATGAAAAGGGGACACTACGGGGATCACGAGGGTACCGTTAGCGGGAAGAATGGTCGTCGGAGCATGGCCGGCGACGAGCGGGGGTGGCAAAGGTGTTCGGGTCCTCGTTGGCGACGGTGTTCCAGCGGGGTTCGTTGGCGATGAAGGGGTGGACGAGTCCGGGGTGACGTCGGTGATCACACGGGTGCGGTAGCCGATGGTGGATGAGGTCTCCGGCGACGGTGAACGGCGGCTGGAGTGCGGGTGGCGGAGGAGTGTTAAAGACCGGAGCGTGGGCATTCTGTTCGTTCTCACTGCGTGTGAGCGTGGGGAGTCTAACACGGACACACCAGGGGTTTAAATAGAGACGCCGGCGAGGGAAAACGGGTGGTGTAAACATGGAAAGAGGAGGGGGTCTTCAGTGGAGTCGGTGAGGCTCGGCCATGCACGCGCAGCATGATCCCAAGGTGTAATCGCGAGGATTAACGAGGGGAAACGGTCGGCCGGGCGCGGGGGACCGATTAATGGCGTTAATTTAATGGGGGAGGGGCCGGCAAGGCAAATCCGAGGGCGAGGTCGTCGGCCGACACGATTTGGGGGCGGTGGCGTGAGGTGGATGACGGACCTGATAGGCGGGCCAAGGCGGTCAGTGGGCGTGAGCGTACGGGCGTGGCGACTAACGGGTGGGGTTGGGCGGTCGAGCGCGAGGGGTTCGGTTGGCGCCGACAGGTGGGGTCGGGTTGTCGGGCGCGCGCGCGAAGAGAGAGGGGTCACTGACGGGTGGGGTCCGTTTGTCAGTCGGGGGCGCGGGGAGGAGTGGGCTGGGCCGGGCGGTTGAGGGGGATTGAGGGGGGAAGCCCGTTACTGTTTCAATTATTTTATGAATAAAAATAATTACATAAATTGATTTAAAATATTAGGGATACCTCCAAAGGTGATAAAAATTTGTAAAAATTCTCAAAAATATATCTTGGCCTAGGGTTCATATACAAAATTTTCTAGCCTTTCGTTTGGTCATTGCACCTAGGTTCTAGTTCAAATAAGCTAAGAAGGGCATTAAAGGTATTTCCAAATTAAATAATTCATGAAAAATATAATAAATGGTATATTTATTTCTCTGAAAATTTGGGGTGTTACAAACCTATCCCCTTACAAAGAATCTCATCCTAGAGATTGGAATGCTACTCGAATAGCTTGGGGTATTGGGCTTTCAACTCGTCTTCTTTTTCCCATGTGGCTTCTTCAACGGGGTGGTTGTCCCACTGAACCTTGCAGAAGCGAACCACACGTCTCCTGGTTACTCTTTCCTTAGTCTCCAGGATCTTGATGAGTTTCTCGATGTAGGTCAAATCCTCTTGGACGTTGAGTTGTTGGAGGTCGGCCCATTCGGCGGGCACGCGGAGACACTTCTTCAGCTGAGAGACATGGAACACATCATGGACTCCTGCCAAGGATGGAGGCAGTTCTAGTTGATATGCCACTTCTCCCTGCCGTCAGAGAATCTGAAAAGGTCCGACATAACGGGGTGTTAGCTTGCCTTTCATGTTGAACCTTTGAGTGCCACAAAGGGGAGTGACTCGGAGATATACATAATCACCCTCCTCAAAGGTTAGGTCTCTTCGTCTGTTATCGGCGTAGCTCTTTTGCCAGGACTGGGCTATCTTCAATCTATCCCTGATGATCTTGACCTTCTCTTCGGCTTCTCTTAGTATATCTGTCTCGAACAGTTGTGACTCTCCGGTCTGATCCCAGAGCAACGACGTTCTGCACTTACGCCCATAAAGTGCTTCGAACGGGGACATCTGCAGGCTAACTTGATAGTTGTTGTTGTAGGAGAACTCCGCATAAGGCAAGTCAGCGGGCGCGAGCGTACGAGCGTGGCGACTGACGGGTGGGGTCGGGCGGTCGGACGCGAGGGGTTCGGTTGGCGCCGACAAGTGGGGTCGGGTTGTCGGGCGCGCGCATGAAGAGAGAGGGGGTTACTGACGGGTGGGGTCCGTTTGTCAGTCGGGGACGCGTGGAGGAGTGGGCTGGGCTGGCCGGTTGAGGGGGATTGAGGGGGGAAGCCCGTTACTGTTTCAATTATTTTCCGAATAAAAATAATTACAGAAATTTATTTAAAATATTAGGGCTACCTCCAAAGGTGATAAAAATTTGTAAAAATTCTGAAAAATATATCTTGGCCTAGGGTTCATATACAAAATTTTCTAGCCTCTGGTTTGGTCATTGCACCTAGGTTTTAGTTCAAATAAGCTAAGAAAGGCATTGAAGGTATTTCCAAATTAAATAATTCCAGAAAAATATAATAAATGGTATTTTTATTTCTCTGAAAATTTAGGGTGTTACATATAGTTTCATCAAAGCTTACTTAACAAGTTTTTACCAACTATTGGTGTCAAGGTTCCAAACTCGAAAGCCTCGAGAATGCAAAGCATAACCAAGAAAAACTTCATCCCAGTAGCGAGACTAAAACTTATCCAAATGCCCTCCTTTATTGAGCACAAAGAACTTGCAGCAAAAAGCTCGCAAGTGGCTCACCTTGGGTTGTCTGCCAAACCACAACTCATATGAAGCCTTGCCAAGGTAAGCTCTAAAAAATACGGTTGGCAAGATAGCAAGTTGTGTTCATAGTTTCAACCCAAAAATGTTGAGTCATGTGCTTATCGAGCATCATCCTGGATATCTTGACAAGCATGCAGTTCTTTCATTCCACAACACCATTTTGTGGGAGAGTATAAGGTGTAGAAAACTGATGATCAAGACCTTGGTCACTAAAAAAGTTGACAAAATGAGTTCCATCTTAAGTTTCTTCAATCCATGGATGAGGTCAAAATCGATCAACACCACAGCAAGTCGCTTGCCGCCCTTACTTCGTGTTCCCAGATTGGACCCGTACGACCCTGCGACTCCCTTAGTCAGGTGATCACCCATCCATGTACCTATGTCACACGTGCAAGCCACGACAAGTCTTCTTCTCTTTTTTCATTGACTTCTGTTGACAATCACTCATCATCTGGAGCCATGAGGCTCACGGTCTTCACCATGCCTCCTTACTTAGCGATTCTATGTGCCAACTTGTTCAGACCACCTCCTTCCAACCTAGGGCAAAGATTCAACGTGCTCCAATTGTGCGCTCTACTATTTCAGACACCCGAGTGTTCAACTCTACTCCGAGTCCTTCCATTGGCTTCCCGGGTGATTGAGCACCTAGCTCCATCTAAGGTTCGCCAGCAAGCCAATGATGATGATACAACACTCATATCGCTTGATGCATGAAGATGGTCAATCGATTGCAGATTCTTAGAATATTGCCTGAAAATGCAGCTCCTGCGTTCCGGTTGTAGCCGTGATGAGTTTTGGCGCTGTAGTGCTTGTAACTTGTTTGTGTTTATGCTTGGACTAAAATGATTTCATACAATAATGATTGGACTTTTCTGGATCAAATTTTTTCATACGATTTTTCTATGGATTTATGTGTTAGCTTTCGCGACGAGCTTGGCTCTCCTTCAAAATCAGGAAGATAAGCTGATTACAATTTATAATGACCACGCCATTCATGAAGGGGCATTTGTTTGAGCTTTTTCAACCAGTTTCGGCTCTCTGACTAGAAAGTTGGAAGTGGAACCAAATATGTGTGTTTGATTTATCTTTTTCAATCAGTTGAAAATTGAACTAAACAGGTCTAGCCGCCCGGGGGCCAAGCAGCTTTTTTAAGAGCTGTAGCTTTTTCGTAGTACAAACTAAAAGTCAGGGACTCTAACTTTCATAACTTATCAGTTCAACTTTGAACGAAAATTATTCACAATGCTATTATAACATATCCGTTTATGTAAAATTTGGAAAGGTAAAATTTCAATAAAATATATCATTTTAATATAATTCAAAATTATATAGTTTTAGTATAAATATTACAAAATTTCATGATTATAATAATTTATATGCAAAATTGTATATTAATAATGTAACCAAACATTATGAGTTAACAAAACATAAATCTACGGATGTTTTAACCAAACAATTTTTCAGTTTTCCATTGCACATAACTCACAATAACTTTTTTAGAATCTATCGTCTAACCAAACTCACCTAAAAACCTCTTCGCTTCAAATTGTTCCTACCACAGGCTGAAGTCTCCAACATACAGAGGTGAGCAGGGCGATCGATACCTTTTTACAACATTGGCTAGCTAGGTTGTCATGAATTTTTTTACTTCACCGGTGGCTAGAATTTGACTAACCACCACAAACAAATTGCCACTTGCAATTGACAGATCGATGCACAAGTACATGAAAAGACTTGTTTCCTCTATTTTGGGGCATCTTGTTGCCTGTTGGTGAGGTTGCCAGGATGACATGGCTTTTACGCTTGCGACGAGCATTAATAATTGGAGAAGAATTCTAAAGTATAATTATGGTGGCTTTGGTTTCAAGGATTAAAGTTAATAGTCCATATCACATCGGATATTTGGATATCAATTTGAAGAATTAAACGTGAACTAATTATAAAAATAATTGCAGGATCGGAAAATTATTCACGAGACGAATTTATTAAGCCTAATTAATCCATGATTAGCAAATGTTTATTATAGCATCACATTGTCAAATCATGGCGTAATTAATATTTGTCTCATGAATAATCCACCGATTATAAATGAGTTTTATAAATAGCCTATATTTAATACTCTAAAATAATATTCAAACATCCAGTATGATGAGAACTTTTGGATTAAAGACGGTACCAAAATAATCGTGGATCATTCATTGTTTTTAATATAATGCTTAGATTTAAATAAGATATCTATTACCTTCTATATTTTGTTCTATTTTTACATACATGCATACAAAATTACATGATAATGAAATAAGAGTTGAGATTAATTAGAAGTATTACATTTCATACGAGGTACATATTGTACTGTACAGGCTCCTAAATAATTGGGTTTCTAAAAAAAGAAAAATCGTTAATGTTAATATGTAATCAAACTGATTTTCTAAAAAGAAAGTTTTCCTTTGTCAATGTTTTAGTGAAACTAAATGAAAACCAGAAAAAACATTTGAAAATATAAAATTTTAAGTAGCGGGAGCGCTATTCTACACCACGTGTGTAGAATAGCTATTCTATACCAACCAGTTTCAGTAGTATATTTTTTCAGTAGAATTGTAATTGAGTACTACTTTTTTCTCAGTAGTAGATTTGTCGGTAGAATAGTTATTCTACACCCGTGGTGTAGGATAGCATTTGTATATATATATATATATATATATATATATATACACACACTCCATCAGACGGACCGGTGCACCTAAGCATCACAATTAAACGAAAATGTCATTTTAAAACATAAATTGCTGGATTTTTATTTTCAGAATAACTTTAAGGAAGAAAAAAACAGATTGGAATCTGCAAGAGAAAGTATACAGGCCCGATTGGGGATTGAAATTGGGTACATGTGGAGGAATACTGGTACAACATACAATAATGACACGATGCAGTACTCAAATGCAACAACTTGCAGGTTTCCAATGCTAGATTGGGACCTTGAGCAAGCAACATCTACAACACAGAATCTAAAGCTGTTTCATCAGCATCTTTCAGTGTCAACCCCTCCATTTCTTATTGGCAATTGCTCAGCCGGCCTCTCTTTCAGGTGAAGTTCTAAAATTTTATATTTCTGGATTAGTTTAGCTTCCGATATCAGTTGAGATCGAACTGGTTAGCAATAATGATTGGATGATCGACTACCGATCATTTACCGTGGAATTTTAATTTATTGGCCAATTAATGCTAACCACTGATAAACTGTTAAAAACCACATTACCTGTAGATTGTGAGGCCCCTTCTAGATGGTCGCCATGTAGAGGAGGAAGCAAATCCAACGGAGGGGAGACCGACGGTGAGCTAGTAGGGACAGCGCAGTCGGCGGGAGGCGCTGGTCAGGGCGGCCGACGACCGTGGGTCCGGCGGAGGAGCGGCAGTGGTGTGGCGTGTGCGGAGTAGCGACGGCGGAGTCAACGTGGGCTAGCACAGGTCCAATGTTAGGATTAATTATGTTGTTTTAATGTTTTTATTAGGTAATTTCCAATTAATACGTTGTCAGTGGAGTTAGTTGCCGGATGGTGCAACTAGACGTGGTGAGTGGAGGCAAACGTGCGCGAGTCACCAGGGAGTGTGTGCAGTGGCGAATCCAGGAAAAATATAAAGGGTGGGCTAAATCAAATCTAAGTGTAATTATATATATATTAACATATGTTAAATATAATATATACATAATCAAATACAAACATATGATTTAATTTGATAGTAAGATACACCAATAAGATATGAGTCAACGGGAACGACAAGTCGGTACGACAAACAACAACTTATTATGTTCGTTGTAAGCAGCTAGTCCTTGTGTTGTGTAGAGACAGAGAAGATAGAGGTGGAGCAACAAAGTTAATCGGGCATAGCGAGCCGACGTGGCAGTCCGTGCTCACTTATCCACCCATCTAGTTTCTCGCACTAGTCGCTCATCATAGTGTCGCTTGATACCAGTTCTAAGTTGATGAATGAGGATAGAAGATGGGCCAAGACATCAAGTGGATCTGCTAACCTATATTTTATCGAATTTGATCAGTATGGACTAACTCATCCTGTACGTGTGTACTTAGGGGCTATAGGAGCAATTTCTTGCAAATTTTTGAGTATGTATGTGTGTGTTTTAATTGGGTTAAAATCTAGCCCCAAAATTTAATAGTTAATCCAATAACATATTTTTCTAACTAACAAACTCTATTCTTCTTCTCTCATATCTTTCCAAGAGCCAACGAATTGTACTACGCCACTACATACCACTGAAAATATAGTATGTGTTTATATAATTCTATTATATTTTTTAGTATTTTTAAATAAGTTTTCTTAAAAAACATGGTAGTCTATGATATACTCTTCTATGATTTGTTATAAAGGTGACGTAAATTTTCTTATGTGGATTTGATCTCCATGGTAACTATGTGTACCACCTTAGGCTAGTTTTTTTTCCTCTACAATTAGTTATTGTCTCTGATTATCTTCTCCATAAATAATCAATATTGTCATAGCTGCTTATCTATCCCGCTATAAAATGATATATACACATACACACACATATATATATATACATACATATATTCTTATACATATATACATATACATACATACATATATACATATACATACATATATATACATACATACATACATATATATACATGTATACATATATATCTAATTTTTTGGCAAAATTGTAGGGTAGGCTCCAGCCTGATGGAGCCTACCTGCTGGCTCCGCCGCTGAGTGTGTGTTATGGTTGACGTGTGGTCCATGCATGCATGCAGCTGATGTGTGTGTGGGTAGTGTGGCTAATCGTGGTGCATTGCTTGATTAGTGTGTGAAGTGGTTATTTAAGCATGTGACCATTTTGATTAGGAAGGAGAGGGTGTGCAGAATAGATAGTGCATTGGTCGTTGGTGTGCATCGTAAAAAAATATTCCTTGTGTGTGAGTGTTCTTATGTTCATTTGATCTGTTAGCCTCTTTCTTTAGTGTGCAAACAACTACGTGAGTGTGATCTTGTGAGCTAGGCCATCAATTGTTATCAAAGCCAAGATTTAGTGTGTTGCGGCGATTTCTCACGATGATTCTATGTACACGTCACCAAGCCAACGTAGCGGTGACAGTGGTGGCAATGGAGTCAATCAAGAAAACAAGTGAAGGAAATAGTAGTGACTCTCTGTTACCCCATGCTAGCAGAGAACAACTACGGGGTGTGGGCGGTGAAAATGAAAATCTTCATGTGCGCCTAAGGTGTGTGGGCGGCAGTAGAGGGCGATGAAGTGGTCAACGATAAGAAGGACCAGATGGCTCTCACCGCCATCGTACAAGCGGTGTCGGAGGCTATGATGCTAGCTATAGTTGAAAAGGTAACGACAAAGGAGACTTAGGACGCACTCAAAGAGATGTACGTTGGAGAGGAGGGAGTTTGGAATGCGAACATATAAACTCTCAAGAGGAATCTTGAGGGGATGTACATGGAGGATGCAGAGACGATCGGTGAGTACACTATGAAGCTAACCACAATTGTTAACAAAATATGTGCACCTGGTACCAAGGTGGAGGAGACCATCGTGGTGGAGAATCTTATGCATACCGTCCCCGACAAATTTCAGCACATCATAGCACCATTGAGCAATGGGGCGATGTGACGAAGATGATAGTGGCTGAGGCCATTGGATGCTTGAAGGCATATGTCATGGCGTCGACGTGACAAGGAAGGAGGACCATAACTGCTAGCTGCAAATGTTGAACCATAACTAATACGTGCCAAGTGGGAGGCCAAGGTTGCTAAAGAAAAGAAGATGTATCGCGGCAAGTTCGATAAGTCAAAAATTGATTATCGCAAATGTAGTGAATTTGATCATTTTACTGATGAGTGTGATGAAATAAAGAAGGCGGCCAAGGACAGCTTGCTATTGCAGATGACGATGTTGAGTCGATGATGCTTTGATTCCCCGTGTGGAGGTGCTCAAATAAAAACAACAAGATTAGGTGGTGATTGTTAGGATTAATCATGCTATTTTAATTTTCGTTAATTTCTAGTTAATGCATTATTAGTGGAGTTAGTTGCCAAATGGTGCGAGTAGATGTGGTGAGTGGAGGAAAACGTGCACGAGTCATCAGGGAGTATGTGTCGTGTAAGACTGTGTGATCCATGCATGCATGCAGCTGATGTGTGTGTGGGTAGTGCGGCTAATCATGGTGCATTGCTTGATTAGTGCCTGAGGTGGTTATTTAAGCATGTAACCATTTTGATTTGCAAGGAGAGGGTGTGGAGAATAGACAATGCATTGGTCGCTGGTGTGTAGTGCCAAAAAAATTCCTTGTGCGTAAGTGTTCTTGTGTTCATTTGATCTGTTAGCCTCTTTCTTCGGTGTGCAAACAACTACGTGAGTGTGATCTTATGAGCTAGGCCATCATCCGGTAGAGGAGCGGTGGTGGTGCGTGCCTTCCGTCGTCACTCCTTCACCCGCTACCCCCTCCGTCGGACCTTCCATCGACGCTCCTTCACCCAATGCCCCCTCCGTTGGGCCTCTCGTTGATGCTCTGTTGGATGCCACCTGCCTCACTCACCGTCAATCTTCCCTCCTCGCTCCATTATATATGTTCCTCCTCCATCTGACAGTCATCCAGAAGGGCCCTCACAACCTGTGGTTTGAGACCATCTCCAATATAATTTATTTTCACTATTATTTGATGGAACGGGTCTACATATTCCCCACCTACCAACCACTACAACCCTAGGTCTATCCAACCGTAACCTACAAGTCATAACCCCACTCATTTTGCCGTGTTCTAGGTGTACAAGTCATAGCCCCTTTGCCACGTATCGATACACCACTCGCCACACCGGTGCCACATCAGACATCACACCTGGTGACGTGTACAATCGCACAGACGTGAGCGGTGTCATGTTCAACACATGCCGGCCACACGCTAGCTATGAATTGTAGCGTCACCATTAGCCACGTGGCAGCCATGTCGGAGTCCCTCGCCGGCCGGCGATGTGTATGTACGCACGCACGTGGGCGACGAACACGGCGGCCTCTCCCAACCACGGCAAGATTAGGGATGGATATGGATGCCAGAATATCCGAATTATCCGTATCCGTATTCTAATTACTGTAAATATAGATATCTGTATTCGTATCCGAATTAAATATGGATGACATTCGGAAATATCCGAATTCGTTTTACAAATGTGGATATCGAAATGGATATCCGAATTCTGTTGAATGTGGATATGGAAATGGATACATCCGTATTCGTTTTAGGATTTCACACAGATTAAACTTAGACTCAAGATAATATATTATCACTATATTAATGGTTTATTTATTATTTATATAATTATGGAATACTTAAGTTAGTGAATATTAATAAGTTATGGTTTAAAATAAATTGATGTTTAAATATTTGTTTGAACTTTAATTTTTTATAATCAAAATGCAACATGTATCATTTCATATAATTTTTGTATTTTTTCGATACATTTGCTATTTTTAACTCATTAATTGTGTTTCTAGGATTTAAATTGAAATATGTGAAATTTGAAATGCAAGTACCTAAAATAATGCACTAAAATTTATAGAAAAATTGCATTCACTATTTTGTGTCCATTTTTAGTTCTTATCCATGAAATTTAAAAAATATTAAAAAAATTATGTTACGACACTTCATCGGTAATGTGGAGCTTAAGGGTTTTTTAATTATAAAAAATCAAATAAAGTCTGAAAAATACGAGAATTATCACAGTGTTATAATATTATACGTAGATACCATGATAAAAATTTTAAAATGTTTCGAGAAATTTATCATATAGAATGTTAAGAAATCTGAGATTCTCTTAAGAGGAAATAGAGTTTTGAGAAGGAATAGGTTATGGTTTAAAGTAAATTTATGGTTAAATATTTGTTTGAACTTGAATTTTTTTATATAATCAAAATACAACATATCTCATACCAATAAATTGTTTGTATTTTTCTAGATCCATTTGCTATTTTTAACTCATTAATTGTGTTTCTAGTATTTAAATTGGAATATGTGAAATTTGAACTGCAAGTACCTAAAATAATGCACTAAAATTTATCGAAAAATCACATTAACTATTTTGTGTCCATTTTTAGTTCTTATCCACTAAATTTAAAGAAATGTTAAAAAATTTATGTCACTACACTTCATCCCTAATGTGGAGCTTAAGGGTTTTTTAATTATAGAACAATCAAATAAAGTCTGAAAAATACGAGACTTATCACAGTGTTATAATATTATACGTAGATACCATGATAAAAGTTTGAAAATGTTTCGAGAAATTTATCATATAGAATGTTAAGAAATCTGAGATTCTCTTGAGAGGAAATAGAGTTTTGAGAAGGAATATGTTATGGTTTAAAGTAAATTTATGGTTAAATATTTGTTTGAACTTGATTTTTTTATATAATAAAAATACAACATATATTTCACTATAATTTTTTTGTATTTTTCTAGATCTAATTTCTATTTTTAACTCATTAATTGTGTTTCTAGTATTTTAAATTGGAATATGTGAAATTTGAACTGCGAGTACCTAAAATAATGCACTAAAATTTATAGAAAAATCACATTCATTATTTTGTGTCCATTTTAGTTGTTATCCACTAAATTTAAAGAAATTTTAAAAAAATTATGTTACGACACTTAATTAGTAATGTGGAGCTTAAGGGTTTTTTAATTATAAAAAAATCAAATAAAGTCTGAAAAATACGAGACTTGTCACAGTGTTATAATATTATACGTAGATATCATGATAAAATTTTTTAAATGTTTCGAAATTTTTATCATATAGGATGTTAAGAAATCTGAGATTCTTTGTAGAGGAAATAGAGTTTTGAGAAGGAATAGATTATGGTTTAAAGTAAATTGATGGTTAAATGTTTGTTTTAAGTTGAATTTTTTTATATAATTAAAATACAATATATATCATACCATATAATTGTTTTGTATTTTTCTAGATCTATTTTCTATTTTTAACTCATTAATTGTGTTTTTAGTATTTAAATTGGAATATGTGAAATTTGAACTGCAAGTACCTAAAATAATGCACTAAAATTTATAGAAAAATCACATTCACTATTTTGTGTCCATTTTTAGTTGTTATCCACTAAATTTAAAGAAATTTTAAAAAAAATATGTTACGACACTTAATTAGTAACGTGGAGCTTAAGGGTTTTTTAATTATAAAAAAATCAAATAAAGTCTGAAAAATACGAGACTTGTCACAGTGTTATAATATTATACGTAGATATCATGATAAAAATTTTTAAATGTTTCAACATTTTTATCATATAGGATGTTAAGAAATCTGAGATTCTTTGTAGAGGAAATAGAGTTTTGAGAAGGAATAGATTATGGTTTAAAGTAAATTGATGGTTAAATGTTTGTTTTAAGTTGAATTTTTTTATATAATTAAAATACAATATATATCATACCATATAATTGTTTTGTATTTTTCTAGATCTATTTTCTATTTTAACTCATTAATTGTGTTTTTAGTATTTAAATTGGAATATGTGAAATTTGAACTACAAGTACCTAAAATAATGCACTAAAATTTATAGAAAAATCACATTCACTATTTTGTGTCCATTTTTAGTTGTTATCCACTAAATTTAAAGAAATTTTAAAAAAATTATGTTACGACACTTAATTAGTAATGTGGAGCTTAAGGGTTTTTTAATTATAAAACAATCAAATAAAGTCTGAAAAATACGAGACTTGTCACAGTGTTATAATATTATACGTAGATATCATGATAAAATTTTTAAAATGTTTCGAAAATTTTATCATATAGGATGTTAAGAAATCTGAGATTCTTTGTAGAGGAAATAGAGTTTTGAGAAGGAATAGATTATGGTTTAAAGTAAATTGATGGTTAAATATTTGTTTTAAGTTGAATTTTTTTATATAATTAAAATACAATATATCTCATACCATATAATTTTTTTGTATTTTTCTAGATCTAATTTCTATTTTTAACTCATTAATTGTGTTTCTAGTATTTAAATTGGAATATGTGAAATTTGAACTGCAAGTACCTAAAATAATGCACTAAAATTTATAGAAAAATCACATTCACTATTTTGTGTCCATTTTTAGTTGTTATCCACTAAATTTAAAGAAATGTTAAAAAAATTATGTTACGACACTTAATTAGTAATGTGGAGCTTAAGGGTTTTTTAATTATAAAAAAAACAAATAAAATCTGAAAAATACGAGACTTGTCACAGTGTTATAATATTATACGTAGATATCATGATAAAATTTTTAAAATGTTTCGAAAATTTTATCATATAGGATGTTAAGAAATCTGAGATTCTTTGTAGAGGAAATCACTACAACAAAACAGGCAACTTTCGTCGGCCAAAGCCGACGGAAGTTAGCCCTTTCCCGACGGAAGAAGCCAACTTCCGTTGGCAAAACGCTAACTTCCGTCGGCCTTTGGCCGACGAAGCGAGGCGACGGAAGTTAGCTAACTTCCGTCGGCTTGACATGGCCGACGGAAGTTAGCGCCGAACACTGCCACGTCACCAGAGGGGGCACTAACTTCCGTCGGCCAGCCTGGCCGATGGAAGTTAGGGGCAGCTAACTTCCGTCGGCTAGGGCCAAAGCCGACGGAAGTTAGCCTTTCTGCCCACGTGGCTGAAACCAGCTAACTTCCGTCGGCTATGGTCAAAGCCGATGGAAGTTAACTGATATTTTTTTTATTTTTTCTTGGTTCCCCTACTCACACTCACATCCAACCACAATTTCACATACATTCACAATACACATCCAAAATCACATTTCACATCCAAAATCACATTCAAACTTCACATATAACATCCAAAATCACATCTCACATCCAAAATCACATCTCACATCCAAATTCACATCCACACTTCACACATCACATCCAAAATCACATAATATAACTGAATTCACATCCAAAGTCACAGTACACATCTGAATTCACATATAACATCCAAACTCACATACAAATTCACAAAACACAGCGAGAGCCACATACAAAGTCATATTTGTCCATATACTCACTGATCGCCCACATTTGGGTCGTGGGTGCCGCCGCTGCCTCCTGCTTCATCTACATTTGCCCGAGAGGCTCCATCTTGGCCAGGCGTACGGAAAGTCTGAAGAAATAGACAAAATTAGAGAACGAATTAACTCAACTACTCCGCTAAACACTAACTTAAGTATCTGAAGTAACGATATGTCAGGAGTTACCTCAGGTGATGTAGAATATAATGGTGGTGGCGGGGGAGGTAGTGGTTGGAAATTGGACATGTCCAATCCACCATGCTGCTGGGCTAGTTGCTACACATGTTGTAATGTAATCAGTTAGTTCTAAATCTATTTCTGAATACTTTTTAACTACAACAAAAAAACTAAACTTACTTGGATCATCGCCTACTGTCGTTCTAAGTAGGCGGTATAGTACTCGTCGCGCCGCCTCATTTCCTCCCTCACCCGATCCACCTCCGGGGTTTCTGAAGAGCGACGGCGGCTGGAGCCAACTCCGACGGAGCTCTGCGACGACTGAGCTGACTTCTGAGCTCTCACCGCTCTCGAGTCAATAACTCCATTGAACATGGAGTACCTGCAACATTGAATGAGTTAGTTACCATCACAATACCATACACAAAACATTAATAAAAACATTGTCTCACCGTCCATGGCTTTTGCCACCTCCGCTGGAGTACACGGCCATTTGGTCGACAGGTTCTCTCCGCCAATCATAGTCCTCTCCATGGAGTCGAACCATGTGTTCACCATATTGCGCCTGCAAAAAACATGTCCGATTAGCTAGACGCAGAAAAATGAAATTACCTAAACTCTTAATAATATCTCACCAAATGGTCCGTGGCTGTCTGGCTACACAAGACATCTGGCTGTGTAGGATCGCTTCCTTTGTGACCAGAGGTATACACCTCTATGTCACTTGGCACGTTGCCAGATTTAGCTTCCTGTACATTAGAAATGAGTTAGTCGCATTACAATGTATCTATAGCTAGAGAGTGACAGAAGGAGGTCTTACCAAGCGTTTAGCGTGGCGAATATGTCTGTCGGCACCATATCTGTGCTTCGGATCCGTCCCGCGGCATTGTCTTTTCTGCTCGGAAGTCTTCTTAAATGCGGCTGAAGACCAAATCTTGCAGAATTCGAAATATGCGTCCTCGCGGTTTGCAAACCACAGAATCCTCACCTAAACAAAGATGCTATTTGTATTATATGACAACAAATCTCAACTATCGATGATTTAAAAAGTTAGAATTGTTTACCGAACGGTATTCTTCTTCAGTCAAATAGATTGATGATGAGCCCGTCGCCTTGCTCATTCGTTGCCCTAGCTTCTCCTTGTAGTAAGCATTGTTCGCTTGAATGCGGGCATACGAAATGGCGTCCTTCACCACCTTATGTGCATTGTTGTTGAAGACTTGAAGGGCATGGTTATGGTGATTGCCGACTTCTGGCAAGCAAAAGCGTAACTGCAAAAGTAATGATTAGTACAGTGTTGTAACTCGAAAAGCCTAAAAGAAGATTGAAAAAACACTTGCATACCCAGAAGTCATGAGACACCGCCCCCTGAGCAGTTCCGTGGCGCCCGTCAGGAGCGAACCGGTACTGGTCCCATGTCTGGCATAGAACCCGCTCACCGGTCGGCATTGTCAGCACCCCTGGGTAGTGCAGACGGCACAGGTTACCCAATATCTGGTTAACCTGCCTGACCCTCGAAGTGCCGTCGAACCGAGAGTCAATCCAAGATCTAGAAATACATAATAAATAAAGTTAATTAGTTTAGTGAAAGAAATTTTTTGAAAAAAAAAAGCAAAACAACAGAAGAGTATTACACTTACCCGTCACCAACAGGCGTAATCTCGATCTTGGCTCCACCGGAAGAGACTACTGGTGGGGCGACCATGTGGCTCATCCTAAAAGATACCGAGGACCCGCCGGCAGCCTCAGCACCTTCCTCCTGACCCGCACCCTCCGGGAGATCCCCTGCCCCGCACCCTCCGGGTCATCCCCCTGCCCCACACCCTCTTGGTCATCCCTCTGTGCCGCACACTCTGGGACATCCCCCTCCTGCCCCCCACCCACCGGATGATCCTCGTGACCCGCACTCTCCAAGTGTTCTTCCTCCTACAAAACAGTATTGAAACAATTAGTAATAGTTTATAACTGGCATAAAAAACAATCTGAAAGTTACCTCATCATCTAGTTGAAATGCAATAGGCCGACCAATTAATGTCGGATCTATGCATCTCAGGAGCTGCTCTTGACGATGTCTGTTTGACGAAGAGGAACTACCCTGGAATAGGATGTCCTCCTGACTCGTCGGTGTACTCGCCGGAGTACTCGCCGATGAACTCCCCAAGCGGAAGAGCTTCCTCGTGACACTCCTCAGCTTTTTCGACATCCTGTTCAAAATAAGCAGAAACAAGCATTTATTAGTAAAGAAAGTTTGTACATATGAAAAAACATGTAATATGAAGTATATTGCATATCCATGTATGAAAACAATTACTTGTCAATTATCATCAAAATCAGGATCAATTTGTCCTTTTCTCCCCAAAGCACGCCATGTTACTTTTTTCTTCTTATGTTGGTGTTTCCTTTTCTTGGGAACTGCCACATCATTAGAATCGCCGAGAAAAGAATCTGTCGACGATTCTGACTCTACATTAAACGAAGTCGGCAATTCATCATCTTGATAAACCTCATCGACCTCTTCAACCTCCAATTGATAAGCGTCATCACTAGGGGTGTGTAGACGTTCCCGAGGATTCACTTTGTAGACTACCCACCAAGCACTTAGTTTTTCACATGGGTAGGGCATATAATACACCTGCTCGACTTGGTGAGCAAGGACAAAATTGTTGCAACCAAATAATCGTTCCGCGTGTTTGACTTCAACCATCCCAAATTGGTTTTCACGAGTACCATGTTTAGGGTCGAACCAATCACAATCGAAGAAGACTACTTTAATACATAGTTTCGTGTCCTTGTCCATCAACGACCCTTGTAACAACTCCAGTATTAGTTGTTGCCGCTAGAGGTCGATATGCTTCAAAAATAGCTGAACGGAAGCGGAAACCATTAACATCATAGCGACCGTAACTTTTGGCACTAATACTCCCGTAAGAGAGCTGTCGCAAGTCTATATGTACATTGTCAGCGAGCACGCACTGCAAATCATAAGAGATTATAAGATAATTAACCTAGTAGAGTAAAATAATACGTGTCAGAAAAGGTAAGGATTTACATGTTCTCTGAACCAAGTGAGAAAACTAGGCCCGCCATTTACTCCTTCTCGACGCAATTTATCTAATTGCTTCTCCGTTGGTTGACGACCAGACGTCAAATATTTTGAATCAAACATACTGTCAATGTAACGAATAGGTAAACAAATGGGTATAAAATTTGGAGGTAAAATATAAAACTAAAACGAATCACTTACGCGAAATATTGTTCCATCTCTTCCATATTTGAGTACATGTAGAGCAAGGCATTTGTTCGTTCTTCCTGAGTTACATAATATGTCGTGGAGACACCAACAGTTATGCCCTTCCACCCAAATATTTGGAGATCACTACAAGGATGGTCTTCATCCATATGGTACCGTGTAGCAGGTGTGTTGACATTGTGATGCTCAGCGAAGTATACACTAGTGAAGTATGCTATCTCTTTCAATTTAAATTCTTCTGCGATGCAACCTTCAACTCTGGCCTTATTACCAACCATCACTCTAAGCTTCTTTAGGGACCTTTCAATATGATACATCCACCTGTATTGCACAGGGCCACCTACCTTAGCTTCATATGGCAGATGAACTAGTAATGTTGCATTGGATTGAAGAACCCTGGAGGGAATATTTTTTCCAGTTTACATAAAAGCACCGGGATCTCTTTCTCTAGCATATCCATCATATCTTTCTTAATTTCTTTCGCACAAAGTTGTCTATAAAAATGGCTCAGCTCAGCTAACGCCTTCCACACATCATCATTCAGGTACCCACGAAACATTACAGGAAAGAGTCTTTCCATTATTATGTGGTAATCGTGACTTTTCAATCCATTTAATTTCCCTGTCTTCAAGTTCACAGCTCTTCTAAATCCCGCGGTGTAACCATCTGGGAATTTCAAATTTTTCAACCACCTCATTACTTGTTTTTTTTCTTTAGGTTTTAAACAAAATGGGGCACGTGGCTTGCCACCACTATTCGTCAACTCAAGGGTTGGTCGATTACAAATCTCAGCTAAATCTCTTCTCGCCTTTACATTATCTTTTGTCCTGTCAGTAAAATCCATACATGTACTTATAATGCTTTCACCAACATTACGTTCCTGATGCATAACGTCAATGTTGTGCATCAGAATTAGTGATTTGACATACGGCAGTTCCCATAAGCCACATATGTGGGTCCAATTATGTTCGGTTCCGAATCCTACAAATCCATCCTCATTTTCATTAAGGACCAACTCATTCAGCATATCAGCGATTTCTGTACCATTTAAATGCCTTGGTGGTCCCTTTACAACAATGTTGTCCTTCTTGAAATTGTTCCTCTGTAACCTAAATGGGTGATTCATGGGCAAAAAGCATCTATGGCAATCAAAGTAACAAATCTTTCCCCCGAAGTTCAGACGGAAACAATCTGTGTCCTTCGCACATATCGGGCATGTCAACCTTCCATGACAACTCCAACCAGAAAAAATATCGTATGCCCGAAAATCGTGGACCGACCACAGATACACAACTCGAAGATTGAATTTTTGTTTCTGGTCATAGTCATATGCTTCAACTCTTTTCCACAATTGTTTCAACTCTTCAATTAAGGGCTTCAGAATCACGTTTAGTCATGTTCCAGGATGATCTGGACCGGGTATAATGAGACACAGGAACATAAATTCATATTTCATACAAAATGAAGGTGGAAGGTTGTATGGAATAGCAAACACGGGCCAACAAGAGTACGACGATGCCGTTACATTGAAAGGCGTGAATCCATCAGTTGCCAACCCGATGCGAACATTCCTTGCATCACTAGCAAAGTCTGCATCAAAATCATCTAGAGCCTTCCATGCCGCACCATCAGATGGGTGCACCATTACTTGATTATTCTCACGTACACCTTCTTTATGCCATCGCATATGTCTAGCGGTTTTCTTTGATAGAAACAATCGTTTCACCCGAGGTGTAAGAGGCATGTAACGAAGTTGCTTATGAGCAACCTCTGTCGTCACCTTCTCTCCGTCTTCATTTACGACCTCTACGAATCTCGGTTTACCACATTTTAAGCATTTCACCTCATTATTATGTTCTTTCCAGAACAGCATACAATTATCTCGGCACACATCAATCTTCTCATACTCCATACCGAGAGCAGAAAGCATTTTCTTTGACTGATACATGTCTTTTGGCACCTTATGGTTCTTAGGAAGGATATCGCTGATCAGATTCAAGAGCTCCTTATAACAATTGTTTGAAAATGCAAACTTTGACTTAATAGCCATAATACGAGTCACGAAAGCGAGAACGCTTACGGTGGTGTGCTCATGCAATGGCTCTTCTGAAGCTTGAAGGATGTCGAAAAACTTTTGAACCTCCGGTGTTGGAGGATCCTCGGGGTTTGATTCAAACTCCGGTCGTATAGCATCAACCATCTCATCCATCCTATCGTCAGCAACGCTATCATCTTCTTCTTCCACTACTAATACCGTTTTTTCACGGTCTGTCTCGCCGTGAAAAGACCAAACTTCATAACCTGGCACGAAACCATATTTGCAAATATGCAATGACAACGTCCTCTTGTCTTGCCAACGAGAATTTCTGCACTTCATGCATGGACACCTCGCGCCAGTGTTTGTTGTCAAAGCGAATGCACGATCAACAAAATTTCTCAGCGTTGATTACCCACTCCCTCGTGTGAGCTCCACTTTTCATCCAACCACTATACATCCACCGTCGGTCGTCCTCAGCCATTCTATATGCAAAACATTCATTCAATCAAGGGGCTCGCAACATACACACACCCTGGCCACCCCCCGCCTCCGCCTCCGGACAACGGAGGGGAAGCAGAGCCCGCCGGCGACGCGATTCACCATGGCGTCCGGTGGTGACCGCCTAGACGCCTAGTCGGCGCAGGCGATGCCGTGACAACCATGGTCTATAGGAAAAGATAGGTCCTAAACCCACCCAAGAGTGACCGACAAAACGTGGTATTTATGACGAGCCATGAGTCCGAACGAAATTTCAGCAGCATAACCCCGTTGTTCTCCAATTGCACGCCTGATAGTGGTGCAATGGAGAACAACAAGGTTATGTTACTGAAATCCCATTCGGACTCATGACTCATCATAAAACCACGCTCTGTCGCCCACTCTGAGGTTGTCCTAAAAGGGACAATTCTGGACCTACACATCTCACACGCATGACACGTGTGAGACATGTTGGTTCGAAACGAGTGACGCATAGGTTTCGTTACACTATCTACGTTGTTGTCAAATAAAAAATTGCATACGAAAGAGGTATATATAATAAAGTATATATAGATATAATATTAATCACCCAATGAAATCATGCATAATTTATACATAATATCACAACATATATTGCATATGAAAAAAGAATATCACATATAAAACAAGATTCATACTATCATTCAACATTTCCTACCTATACACGTCTATTAGAGTGTATCTGCTCATGCATACCAATGACAAAATTCATAAAATTAATGTATGATCATGACGGTCTAAAATATCAAATATTCAAAGCCACTTAGTTTGAGTGTTTTAAATCCTTTTGTACAATGCATGTACAAGTGTTTTTTCTTAACTATAATAGTACAAATTAAAAAAAGATATTAGTGGACTATAAAGCTATCTATATGTCTCCATAATTTAATATTGGAATAATCCAGCATATCAATCATTTAATTCATCAATTGACAAAATTTAATCCATATCTATATCTATACGTCTCTACCAATTCAATTTACCAATTAAACAATTCACAAATAAAAAGCGAAAAAATTCGTAAAGCGGTGAAAATAATTACTTTGTGATTTGTGTAGGCCGGCGGACGGCGACGGCTCGCGGCGGTCGAATCGGGGACGGCGGCCGGGACGGGTGGCGCGGGCCGGGACGGCGGCGATGGCCGGGAGGGGCGGTGGCCGGCGGTCGAGGCGGCCGGGAGGCGGGCGGGCGGGCGGGCGGGCGGCGGCCGGGCGGGCGGGGCGGCGGCCGAGGCGGCCGGGAGGAGGCCGGACGGGCGGGCGGGCGGCGGCGGCCGGGCGGGCAGCGGCGCGGCGGCGAGGGCGGGCGGCTCCCGAGGCGTGCGGCGGCCGGGCGGGCGGCTCCCGAGGCGTGCGGCGGCCGGGCGGGCGGCGGCCCGAGGCGGCGAGGGCGGGCGGGCGGCGGGAGGCGGCGAGGGCGGGAGGCGGCGGCGGCGTGGGCGCGTACAGGGAGTTAGGTCTCCCTGTACGCGCGCGCGGTTGGGAAAAGGTCCCCCTAACTTCCGTCAGCCAGCATTAAAGCCGACGGAAGTTAGCTAACTTCCGTCGGCTTTAATTCTGGCCGACGGAAGTTAGGGGGATCCGATCGGCCGCGGAAAAACCCCCGCTAACTTCCGTCGGCCACTGTCAGAAGCCGACGGAAGTTAAGTTAACTTCCGTCGGCTTTCCCAAAAGCCGACGGAAGTTAACTTGGCCGATAAAAACTTTCTGGATTGTTGTAGTGAATAGAGTTTTGAGAAGGAATAGATTATGGTTTAAAGTAAATTGATGGTTAAATGTTTGTTTTAAGTTGAATTTTTTATATAATTAAAATACAATATATCTCATACCATATAATTGTTTTGTATTTTTCTAGATCTATTTTCTATTTTTAACTCATTAATTGTGTTTCTAGTATTTAAATTGGAATATGTGAAATTTGAACTGCAAGTACCTAAAATAATGCACTAAAATTTATAGAAAAATCACATTAATTATTTTGTGTCCATTTTTAGTTGTTATCCACTAAATTTAAAGAAATGTTAAAAAAATTATGTTACAACACTTTATGAGTAATGTGGAGCTTAAGAGTTTTTTAATTATAAAAAATCAAATAAAGTCTGAAAAATATGAGACTTGTCATAGTATTATAATATTATACTTATATACCATGATAAAATTTTGAAAATGTTTTGAGAAATTTATCATATAGGATGTTAATAAATTTTTGAAAATGTTTAACTTTTAAAAACAATAAAATTCAGCCAATTCTTTCCAAATTGCCGCCTGTTTTTTCTGCATTTGCGCACCTGGACTCAATTTGTGTGTTCTTGTTGGTTGAAATGTATGATGAATTTTGGTTAAAGACTTTATGTAGTTCTTATTGATTGTTGCGTATGATTAATTTTAGCTAGTGTTGTTTAAAAATTTATTTTGTGCATGGTTTATTGTGTATCATTGTTTCTTATTAATCATTATTCTAATTTGGTATATTGTACCCTTTGAATTTTTAAAAATTTTGTGAAACAACGAACATTTGGAGTTAAACCGAGTAAACATCCGAATACATATTCGTATTCGAAACATACGTTTTGTATTCGTATTCGAGAATATCCGAATCCATATTCGTAATTCGTATTCGAATTAAAATGTGATAAATAATGCTATCCAGATTCGTTTCCATCCATATCCAATCCGAATCCATCCCTAGGCAAGATCAGCCCCGGTGACCCGGGCGACGGACCAGCGTGCAGCGCGATGGATGCAGAGTAAACTAAAGCTTGCATTTAATTTTAATTAATCGAGCAAATTGTACCAGGCATTTTTAATTTGCACCGCTGATGCTGACCGCTAGTTAACCTATGCTCTGCAATTTGCAAGGCGAAAAAGTTATTATAACTTATAAGCCGGAAAAAAACCTAAGGTAAGAACGATTACATACGTATATAAATTAATAGTAAATATAATAAGTTAAAGTGGACTGATGATAAGATAGGATACTGTAAACCAAATTGTAACCTATGATAACTATTTTTTATTTTATACTGATAAAAATCTATTACAGTTATAAAAATAATTGAAGAAAAAAAGTTGAAGCAAACGCATGCTAACTCTGTTGATGCACGAGGCCACAGGGACTGAGAAGATGGGAGAGGCACGTCAATGGACACGTTTCGAGCCCTGCTTGGGTCGGCGATCAAAGAGAATTCAGGGGTTGTTTGGATAAAGGGGATGAGTTTAGCCCCTCTCACATCTAATATTTAGATATTATTTTGAAGTATTAAATATAGATTATTTATAAAACCCATTCATAATCGGTGATTATTCACAAGATAAATCTAATTAACCTAATTACGCTATGATTTGATAATGTGATGCTACAGTAAACATTTTATAATTTTTTGAATTCGACGACCAGTTTTGATTTTTTTAAAATATATATATATTTTTTTTGAAAAAAATCTGCGAGGCGTTGAGATCATTCTTCCAGTTTACGGATTTGCTTGGGTGAATAAAGCACGCTATCTACTCGTGCAAGAACCAAAATTTTATCGACCTGACTGTTGCCCATGCTCCTCATGAGACGCGACGTCAAATCTGGATGCGTCAGAATCCGTCGTATCTAACTTACTAACTCATTTCCAGATCATTCCATATAATTACTTATTAAGTCGTTTTAGATTTTTTTTATATTTTTATGACAAAATGTTAATATTTTTACAATTAAATAACTTATTTATTAAAAATAGAATAAATAATAGATGATAAAATTATTTAAGTTGATTTATTAATTTATACGAACAAATCTAACATAAATAGTTGAAACAACCGTTAATCAAGTGCGTTTAAAATAATTAATTAAAAAGAAAATGAGCTAACCGATTGTAAAATGCCATGATTACGGGAAGTAATTATTATATGTTCACACGAAAAGTTTAATAATTAATCTAGTGAAGAAAAGAACTAATTATTATATGTACGTGACTTTTATATATTAACAAAAAGTTAAATGATATATTAGTTTAGGAGGTAATAGATCCCCGATTTTAAATACAAGCTGTTGAATCAAACAAATTGAATAAAATCACGAGCGGTTGAATAAAACAAATTGAACAGTCACAAAATTTTGAGTGCACTGTAAAATTGTTCGTAAGAAATTTATCCGGTGCAATGATTTGGGAAGCAAGGACACGTTGAAATTTGATGGAAATGAGCATTAAACTCTCTGCACGCTGTTTTCAAAGGGGCAACCTGAAGCTGAAGGAGAGGTTGTGATATCACTAGATCCGAATGAGATAGCGTCGGTGTCGGAGGAATCGATCGGATCTTTAAAAAAATTGCACGGCAATGACAACTCAACTCTGCCCCAGAGTGATAAATTTAATCACCTGTCTGCCAGAGTTAACCAAAACTGCTAAAGATTCCATCTTCAGAGGCAGAGCTCCTGACAGCTGCAACCAGATTTAGTAAGCCATTGTTCTCGCTGCAAACCACATGATTTACAAATTGAAGGGTTTTTTAAGCACAATACGATTAGTGATAGGGTAATATGGTTCTGCATAGCATTGCTCGTAGCAATGGACAAGTGAATGCTAAGACTATCTATCTCAAGACTCTACAAAACAAAAATAGCAAGTACGTCAAAGATTCAAGAAGGGGGGCATATTTTCCAACAATTTGGAGAACTTGAGTTCATCCTTGAGAAGAAGTTAATAAAATAGCAACACAGATGCATTGTGATCATCTGAAAATTGTAGCTACCCCAACTCCAATCTCTAAATCATTCCCTCCCAATTTGGCTCATAACCGGAACCATCAATATACACAATTACGCCACATAAAGGATGTATATCTCATATGTTTGATAGAAACCACTAGATTTGGTTCCCTAGGAAGGGTGCCAAAATTGTCTCTCTTTTTCTCCTCCGGCGATGCTAGGCGGCAGCTACGGCGCCGCTGTCTCCGGACTTGTCCGAGCCACCACCGCTGTCCTGCCGGAAGCATTTCTTCTCCTTGAGCTCGTCCAGGTTCATCTGCTTTTGCCTGCACTCATTGCTGCAGAAGGCCACTTCGCCCCTGCATAAATCGAAGAACAAAACTCAATTATGATACTATATGATTACTTGATTAGTCTAATTAATTAGTGAGCTAATAAACTATCTTGTTGCTAGTAACATGGCTACAGAAGGGCAGATCTGCTACTGTTATAAGTAGGATGCAGAGGTTGTCATGGAATGCCACTTGCATTGCGAGAGGGAAAAATCGATTCTTTTCCTTCATAAAAAGGCGTACTGTTGCTTCCTCCAAAAATCGATTTTTTTTTAATTAGCCGTGACTGTATCTGCTGTCATGCATTGAACCCAAAGAGAGCAACTGATTCATCTTTTTCTCGTGTATTTGATTTTTCACAAACGGAACTCCAGCTACAGTGCAGTGGGACACATAAAAGGAATCTGAAGCGATGAACAGATCAAACATTGTGCCAGAACAGGAGGCGGCAAGGTCAAACAAGTATTCATTTCAACCGATCACATCATGTTTTCTTTGGGATTGTTTTCTCTTGAAGAATTTTGGGCAGAATATCAGATCATCCAAAAATATCCCCGCATCTAAGAACCAACTGATTAGGGGAGAACCAGATTAAACGATTCAAGAATCAAAACCGATTGAGAAAAAACTATGCAATCTTCTTAATACTTAAAAAAACAATCTTGCTGAGGGAAGTAACAGGAAACAGTCCAAAAATATTTACCTCCAAGATGAATCATACAAGCTTAGAACATCCAGTATGCATGATTTTAACCAAAAGAAACTAAAAAAGGCAGAGCAAGTAGCTTACATGTATATGAAGGTGTCGCGGCCGGGGCCGAGGCGGCGGTTGCAGATGCCGCAAGCCTTCAAGAACGCCGCCGTCTCCGCCACGGCGAAGTCCCCCGAGTGCCTCCTCTGCATGGCGCCCCACCCCAGCGCGGGCGCCGCCGAGCCGCCTCCCCGAGCCGCCCGCGCCGGCTGCCTCCCCTGCTCCTCCTCCCCCTCCCCCTCCGCCACCGCGAACCGCGACGTGCTCGTCGTCCGCCGCAGCGAGCTGTTGCTCCTGTGCCTCTTCCCCAGCGTTGTCATGACTCCCGTCCTCCAAGGATCTCCCGCCGCCGCCTCCTCCTCCTCCTCTTCTCGGGTTGGAAGGGTTCGCGGCGAGGAGAGAGTGTGTGTGTGGGCGAGTGCGGAGGAGAGAGGAGGCTGTTAAAAAAGAGGAGGCGAGGGAATCGGGGGATCTCAGCCGTCCATCAGAATCTAGTGTGATGCTTTTCCCTCCTCTTCAGTGATGCGATTCTAACTTCCGGCCTCCAGAATTATGGTTTCAATTAGTTTTTTATTTGATTAAATATATGTTCAATTATTCCGTACCTCCTGCTTAATTTAAGCTTTTAACTTTGCAAAAAAATTATTTACACGTTATGCTTTATGGTTCATAAATTAAGAATTTATTTATATGGTTCATTCGTTATGCGCAACTGTTCCTGTCAGGTCGGCTAACCATCGACCGAACTATGCCGCCTAGTTCGATCGACGGTCCGCTGACATGCGTCAAAAACTGTTGAGTGCTTGGTCGAACTAGCCGTTGTGTTTGGTCATTCGGTCGATGGTTTGTTTCGATCGACCATCGGTCAAACTAGATTGACGTGGTCTTGTTTGATGGACCATCGATTGAGTCAGGGTTAACGTGGCCTACTTCGACCGATGGTTAGCCGATAATAGTCCATTTTTGTAATTTTTTGAATCAGTGTTCCCGTTTTGATTTTTTTAAAAAAAAATATTATTAAAAAATTCCTACTTTATCAGTCTTATCCCAAAATTTTAGTTTAGTTGGTGCAGAGAAAATATTAACATAAGCTTAAGAACTTCCAATTAGCAAAAAATACAAATTAGGTTACTATTCAGTAATAATCAGAATTGTGGAACATTTAATTTCCTACAGGGTATTTAATTGTTTTCGATTATATATTTATATTAAAAACGCATACACACAACCAACCGTCAGTACCTAACATAAGCTTAGGAACTTTCAATTGGCAAAATTACAAATTGGGTTACTGTTAAGAAATAATCAGCACATCCAACTAGTCGCTGTGCTGCTGACGCATCGACAAACCATTCAGCTCGGCGAACACAAAGTGTTGTTTTGCTTTGCAACCTTTCGCTCTCTCTTTTTTTTTACTTGAGAAAAAATCTACCTAATCTACGAGTGCATTTGATTTTGATGTGAGCCGTGAAAAAACTGATGTCGGTTGCCTACTGTAAAAAAACTATGATGAGTTGTCTGTTGTGGAAAAACTAAAAGTCGTTTAGTTGAAACTATTGTAAGTTGATTGTTTTTTATAACTAATATAATTTTTATCATTATAATATTTCATACATCTGTATAAATAGGAAATAATTAACATTGATGTAACTAAATAACTGAAAAATATATTAGATAAATAAAAAAATTATAGTTTATCTCAGAGCTATCTCAAGACACCTTAAATTCATGTAATCCAATTTATACTAAAAAACAAAAAAGCATAATCGGAAAAGCAAGATCCAAACTGCTTTCAATTTTATACTAGAAAAAAGCTGCTTTTCATGGGAGAAGTTAATTCAGTGAATTTGTTTGGTTCAGCTTCTGCTTTTTCACAGCAGAAGTAGATTTTAAAAACAGAACCAAACATATCCTTGACTTTAAACAATCAACCACAAAACTTAGCATTCTACTCCTTAAATTTTGAAAAATGTTTAAATAACCTTATATGGTGATTTTAGTAGTTTCGTTAATGTGCTTTATAGCATCTGCAATATCATCTCTATTTTTTACTCTCTCTTTGTCTATTTAGCAAACTCTCCGAAAAGATTCGTCTTCAATTCTGTTATACACTCTAATAGATTCTCTATTTTCAACACTCTAAAAAATACTTCTCACTTTTAAAATCCCAAAATATTTTGAAAGAATTGATTTCTTTTTGAAATCCCAATTTCTAACCTTAGAATTCCCCAACTTATACAATTTTCAAATTTTCAAATTTTATAAAAAAAAATATATATTTCAATTTCTTTTTGAAATCTCTATTTCTAACCTTATAAATCCCAAGTTCTAATTTTTTAAAATTTTAAAATTTTAGAATTTTTTTAAAAAAATATTTTTCTCTTTTTTTTTGGGGGTGGGGGGGGGCAAAAATCGTCTCCATTTTTGCAAATCTACGGACAAACTGTATATGCTGTCCAAATTCTTTTTTGCCGAGTTTTTTTCTAAATAACTAAATTTTAATTTGGAGAAAAATTTAACTTAGAGTGTGGGATAGCCTCAAAACTTACGTGAACGATTTTACGTCTTTGATTGAGAAGATGACATGTCTCTCCCTCTTTGACATTACCACCGAGCAAAAAGAGTAAGTGTTGTGACATTATAATTAGTTACGGGTAAGTTTCTCATCACTCTTATCGTGTTAGTAATGTAACATCAATAGTGATGGGTAAATATCCATTACTAAAGGGTCAACATCACTCCTATCGGCTCACCTATTAGGGCTCTTTGGTGACGGTTGACGTTTGTCACCCGTCACTAATGTGTCCTCTAGTGATTGGTGACGGTTGTCACCCATCACTAATGGGTTCTTTAGTGATGGATGATTATTATCACCGTCACTAATATTATGGTCATTTCGAAAAAATAGGCTGCATCATGACTCACGGTCGAGATTTTGGTAGTTAACATATGCAACATCCAAAGCACATCACAAACAATTTATCATAAAAGATTTATAACCAAATTAGTATCACCTATATTAACTTCTAACTCATTATCTCGAAGAACATGGCTAAAACAAAAACCCACATATAAAAGCACTCCCTAACTTCTAACAAAAATTCTCACTGTCTACCCACCATAAATTACTGGTAGTACATGTCTAATTTTGCATTTTTTTTATTGTCACTCCATACTCCTCTCTGACAACCTCAAGAGCACCAGCTCAGGAGGACCACCGTGAATGTCCATGCCAAGTTCACCATGTATATGGCAGCCTCAGGAGCACCACCTATGATTGCATGTGTCAACTTCAAGCGTGTTATCTCGAAGAAATTAGCTAAAATCAGTCATTATCTCAAAGAATTTGGCTAAAAAACAGTAGGCTAGGTTTACACCACATACATGACGGCATCAAGAGCAGCATTGTTGATGCTGAAATGGAAGACGCACACCGTGCCATCTTCTTACATTATTGCCTTAAAAATAATATAACAATAAAATTTAAACAAAGCTAGTTAGACAAGGAAAATAATATAAGCAACATTTCGGACGAGGAGGACTTTAGGAGGAGGATGCAACCGAGGTGACGGCGAGCAGGGAGGCTACGCGCAACGACGGTGTGGGTGCCATGGCCGACGGTGCATGTGACACGGCCAACGATGCGGGGGCCACAGACGACGGAGCGGTGAGGAGCACTACGAAGGCGACAACGGCAATAGAAGTCTAGGGTTAGGGCCGAGCGAAATGAAAGTGTGACAATTCACTTCGATACCTCGCCTATTTATAAGAGGACCTCATCAGTGACATGGTAATAGTTACCCCCCATCACTGATGACTCGGTCCTAACCCTAGCTTCCACCGCCACCGTCTTATAAGAGAACCTTATCAGTGACGGGTAATAATTATGACTCGTCACTAATGATGTACAGTCATCCAAGGTATTTAAAGGAACTATATGTACATCTCAGTGATGGGTAGAAAGAAAACATATCACTATAGGGCCTTTAGTGACGGCTAACTATTGTTACTCGTCACTAATATTATAGCCATTTTGAAAAAATAATAATAGTTTTTAGGATGCATTTTGAATCAAAGCCAGGATTTGGCAGGAAATATATCCAACATTCCAAAGTACATCACAGACAATTTATCACGGAACATGAATAATTCATTACAGAAGATTTATAACCTAATATTACATCATACCCTACGTTTACACCACATACATGACAATCTCAATTGCACCATTGTTTATGCTGAAATAGAAGGCGCATACTGTATCAACTTCTAACGAGTTCTCTTGAAGAAATTAGCCAAACCATGTAGTTGGATAGCACCATCCATCCGTCGATTTATGCATCGTAATTGGGACTGCCTCAGATCCTACTACTGCCACCTGAATCTTAGTGGTCTAGTGGTATAGGTGATGTGTGATGTACTTCTCATAGTATTGCCTTGAAAAATACTATAACAATAAAATTTAAACAAAGCAAGTTAGATAAGACTATTTGTATAAATGATTTAGTTAACCAATGACATGTGCAAATAACTTACCACTGATTTCTTGTTGATGATCGTGTCATTTATTGTGCAGACATGTAACTGACTCTTGGAGGATAAACCTGTCGAGATGTCTTGAAGAAGATCTTTCCTTGCTGGAGTTACATTTATTAGATTGCCAAAATAACATATGTGCTTCAATTGATCTATTTGGTCGGTGTCGACCTCTCTAGCTATCTGCTTCCCCTTCCTCTCTGCAACATTGCTAGGATCGTCCTCCGACAATATAATGAAACCATGATAAGCACATAAACAAAACATGCATGTGTAGTAAGTAATGTTAGTTCTCTATGTATACCACTTGTTGACACACAAATTTGGTATTAATGGTTAAAATTATCAAAATATCAAGTTTTGGTAATTTAGGCCGAAAATATGTCTTCCCCGACACAGGCCGGTCCAACCGGCCATGTAGGCCCAATCAGACCGGTCCAATGGGTCCAATCAGACCGGTCCAAGTCTAGGTTTAGAGATAGAGTTTGATTCTGGGTTGTTTTTATCTATAAACAAATCCTAACCATTTTTGGTCGAATCCTACTGAGTTTAGAAGTCAGGGAACATGAGACCAGCCCCTATAAATAAAGGGGTGAGGCCGATTCAAAGGACGCCCGCTTTCATATCAACACAAAGCCCTCGCTTTGAATCGTACTTTTACCTTTCAATCTACTTTCCTTGCCCTAGGATTAGCAAAGTAACGTCCATCTTCGTGGGTTTGCGCTAAAAGCCCTCCATTCGTCGTGTCGAAATCACGGTAACCCTTGTTTATTCACTCGTGAATCTCCTATTTAATCCACGAAACAGATTTTTATCGTCTTTATTGGTTTCATTGCTACTCTTGGGAGTTCGGCCTTTAGGCTAGATTGCACTTGATCTCTTATTGTTTTGCAGGGGAATCACCTTCAAAATCATCACCAAGAAGTTTGGGGGTGATTGATATTCATCTACAAGGGCGTTGGAGCCCTTAGGCGATTAAATCGGAGCCTGTCGGTTCCACCGATAGGACTTCACCGATCTGACTGGATCTCTTCGCAGTGAACCACTCCACGCTGGAGCATCCTTCTCCATCACGTTGAATCCCTCTTTGACGAGAACCCCTCCGAAGTAAACTCCGCACCGGACTCCATGACGCCGGATCCCTCGGTCCGACCGAGGTCTTTCATCGGTCCGATCGGACGTCTCCCGTAGGTCTGACCACCCGGAGCTCGCTTCGCACCAGAATGCCGAAGCTATCTTCGGCGACCCCTTCGTAGGCATCGGTCCAACCAGGAGTTCTACTCCGATACGACCGGTCAGCAGGCTGAAGCCCCTTTGGGACGCTTCGGACTCCCTTCGCTACAGATCTAAAACCGGACTTAGTCTGGCCGGTTTGCTTTATTATCTTTTATTCACACTTCGGTTAATCAAACTTTATTTCTAAATATTTGTTTGATTTCCTGGCAACTCATTTTTCCCTTACCACTGTTTAAGGGTCGTCGGAACGTGACGCCGACGTTTCGCGTCGTTTTAGGGTTTATCCTTGAGATGGCCGCGCGTTTTTGGATCGTCGAATCGACGTCAGTGTGTGGGCGTATTTTCGTGTCAACGCCACTATTGTTGTCCTCAACTTTGATGGTCATTGGGTGTAGGACCGAAAGTAGCGACCAGAGGGGGGGTGAATGGGCGCCTAAAAAATTCTTTCGAATCAATGGCCTGCTCCCAACACCTAACGCACCTCACAAGACTTAGCAGCAAAACGTGAACAGATCGCCAAACGCTAAAAGGATCTAGCCTAGAAATGACAGGTGTTCTAGAAAAAGAAACACCAATGCAGTGCTAATAGGCAAATAAACAAAGCATTCAAAACAAGGCAAATCAACCTTTACAGAAATATATCATCACGGAGATTTAATCATGAGTGCACGTGAAATGAGGAGTCTTACTGTTCAAGGTTGTCTCCTGTTTGGTACTCGACGAAGCCTGTCCGAAGTCCTCACACGAAGGATGATGAGGTGGTCGTCAAAGTCTCCTGACTGAAGTTAGATCAAAGGTACCAAAAACAGCTTCGGAAACACATAGGACCGAAGTTAAAAAAAAACTGAACCTCGAACGGTCTACTCCGGAAAAGTAAAAAACAGAAGCTGCCATATACCAGAAGCTACTGCAGCTGTCACAGAAAATGAGTCCCATGTGTAGCACCTATGACCGAAGGCATCATACACAGCAGAGGCTAGCAACACAAAAAAAAAACACCCTTGCAAATCTGACAACTTTGCTGTGCTAGCAGCACTAGGCCAAAAATAGACGACAGCTACACATGTAGGTGCTAGAAGCACAAACAGGACACGGTGCAGCAATAAAAAAATCGGAACCAGAATGTGATGGTTGAACCTTCAGCTTTAAAAAAAATAGAACACGCAAGCTACAGCTACAAACACTAGCTTCTTAGCACTAGTCTCTAGACTTGTGCACAAGACAGAATAGCTGCACACAGATCACAGGAAATCAGAAGCTAGCTGTAGGCTACTTGCACTAGTTGTGCCATTTGTACTTCAGCCAGCTGAAAGAATCAAATTTTCTGCAGCAAAACGTGGAGACAAGAAATTATACTTCCATTCTAGGCCATAGATCATAGAGGCAAAGAAGAACAGACTATACGGCAGCTAGACATGCGGTCAAACCAGGAGAGCTATCGACAGAACAGATGCCACCGAATAACAGTGCTTGAAGAAACCAAACCGCAACCAATACACAATATTGATCTTGTGAATAAACAAGAGTTTCTGCCGCGAACTCAGAAAGCGAAATCGAACAGAAACACGCAAGCCAAGAAGATTAGAGAAAACTGATAGATGTAAACAGGCTTGATTTACTTGCGATGAACAAAAGTGGCGCACATGAGAACAGGAATAAAAAACGAACAGAACAGGAACTCAGTACTGCTGGCGGCGCACACAGGGAAACATGGGATGAACTCTGAATTTTTTAGATTAAAGTGAGTTAACCCTAACCCTAGGGATTGGGGCCTATTTATAGGCAGCCCATTAAATGTAAAAAATGCAGAAATACCCCTAGAGTTTTTTACAGACTCTGAAATAAATGGAAAAGACCAAACTGCCCTTAGGATATTTTTACAGACTCGACTGACAGACTGTGGGCCTAAAGGCAAAATAGTAAAATCCTAAATAAAGGTAACTTGTCCTGATGCGGAGCTTTCGTAGCAGCTACGGCTTCGCCTCAAGACGGTTAGATCCGAAATCAACGGTTGTCAGTTTTGCGCCGAAACTGACAAAGCGTCCACCGTCTTCGCACCGGGTACCCGGATTGGGCCGGCCTGATTCCGCGGCTCCCTCAGCCCGGCAATCACTCACCGCCCGTGTACCTGAGTCAATCCCGGTCAACAGTCCAGTGGATCCTCTGCTGCTCCTAGCCCATGTACCCGGATTGGGCCAGCCCGACTTCGCGGCCCCTCTGCCCGATAGTCGCTCGCTGCCCGTGTACCTGAGTCACACGCGGCCCAGACGCAACAGGTCTTCTCTCTCATCTCAGTCCTCTTTGACTATCGTTGACAATGACTCATCACATCTGGAGCCATGAGGCCCACGCTATTCAGCATGACTCCTCATTGGGGTATTCTCATCATCAAAGTTATTGTAAATTTTGGTCATAACTGTCGATGGGGCATGTCTCACTGTTATTACCAAATAATCCCCTTGTGTTAGGCCACCTCTTCTACTAAATTCATGCCACCCTTTGTGGAAGCATATCCTGTCGTCGCCTCCATATCTCACAACTTCAACCTCAGTGGTATACCCATCTCTTGTCATTATGTTAAGGGTATCACCAACATGAATGTTATTGATATCACAAAATCTTTTTATAAATACTACAATAGTAAAGTAATGTCGCTTCAATTTGTTAACACATTAAACAATATGTATAATGTATAAACCTGGTGACGTCCATTGTTGACTAGATGATTCATCTTTATTAAGCAACTATCATAAACATAAGTTGGTACATGTATATTACTTAGGATGCTTGTCATATCCCTAATTTACAAATTCAGTAAGCAAATTTCTCATAAATGATTTTGTAAACTAAAATTTAATAGTAAGCATGAAAAAACTTGTGAAAACAAATAAAGAACCTAAATTTAATACACATCAACAAATAATCCACATTGCAATATTTTCACTAATTTTCCACATATCCACGTTTTCACATCTCAACATATCGGAGGAGGAGGAGAACCTTATGAGGATGAGGATGCAAGTGAGGTGCGGAGGGCACGGGCGACGGAGCGGCGAGGAGCACAACGGAGGCGACGATGTAGTGGGAGTCTAGGGTTAGGAATGAGTGAAATAAAAGCGTGACGATTCATTTCGGGGACTTCGCCTATTTATAAGAGGGAATCATATGTTTTGGGTGATTAACTAATGTATATCTTACTAATACTCTTCAATGACGGGTAGAAATATAATCCATCACTGTAAGGTGATTTTTAGTGATGGGTCATACAATGACCCGTCAATAATGGGGGTGCCCCTTCTTTAGTGATGGGTTCTATTGTGACCTGTCACCAATAATACAACATTATTGACGTGTGTGAAACATTTCTTCACTAAAAATGTATTACTGACACATATTTTTTACCCATCACTAAAGACCGTTTTTGTGGTAGCGTGAGGCAGCTAACGAAAACAAATCTGTAAGATCTTCCGATAATTCAATATGGACGACATCTACAACCTGACACAATTGATTGATCGGTCACTCGGTTGCAACACTGAGAGCTTGTGATCATGATACCAGTGGTAAAAGTTACGGTAGAGAGAGGGGAAATGTGTATACCCGAAGGAAAGGGGAGAAAGGTTGATGGTATTTTTGTGCTTCTCGTATGGAAAAAGTCTATTTTATCTTTTCGAAGTATTAGAATTTTTTAAATAATATATTTTAAAAAAATCAATTCATACATTAATTCAAAAAATTACAAAACTGATGACGTAGATCCCATCAGCCTAGTTTAGGCGATCTAGGCCCCGCTAGGTCGGCCAGCCAGTGTTGCATGTATATAACAAATTTCGTTGACAATGATTTTTTAAAAAATCGCTGGACGCTGGGCCTGACACCCGTGCGCGCCACACGGCGCCTTGTGCCCGCTCGCCCCCTCTATCACGGAAAATTTGTCGATTTGTCACTTATAAGATGTGCACTTTGATTATAATATCATTTTTGAGGATAACACGTAGAATCACTTGAATCACTGAAAGTAGGTCCAAATGGCAAATCGGCCCGTCGATTCTTCTCCGCCACCACATGACAGTGATCCAGGGGGGAGAGTGGGTTTACGGACCTTTCCCCGTATAATTTTTTCCTCCCGTGGAGGCTCTGCACTAGGAGGGAGAAGGGATATGGATGGATATGGATGTCAGAATATCCGAATTATCTATATTCGTATTCGAATTACTATAAATATGGATATCCGTATTCGTATCCGAATTAAATATGGATGACATTCGGAAATATCCGAATTCGTTTTACAAATGTGGATATGGAAACGGATATCCGAATTCTGCTGAATGTGGATATGAAAATGGATACATTCGTATTTGTTTTAGGATTTCACACAGATTAAACTTAGACTCAATATAATATATTATCACTATATTAATGGTTTATTTATTATTTATATAATTATGGAATACTTAAGTTAGTGAATATTAATAAGTTATGGTTTAAAATAAATTGATGGTTAAATATTTGTTTGAACTTGAATTTTTTTATATAATCAAAATACAACATATCTCATACCATATAATTGTTTTTATTTTTCTAGATCCATTTGTTATTTTTGACTCATTAATTGTGTTTCTAGTATTTAAATTGGAATATGTGAAATTTGAACTGCAAGTACCTAAAATAATGCACTAAAATTTATAGAAAAATCGCATTCACTATTTTGTGTCCATTTTTAGTTCTTATCCACTAAATTTAAAGAAATGTTAAAAATTTTATGTTACGACACTTCATCAGTAACGTATAGTTTAAGGGTTTTTTAATTATAAAAAAATCAAATAAAGTCTGAAAAATACGAGACTTATCACGGTGTTATAATATTATACGTAGATACCATGATAAAATTTTGAAAATGTTTTGAGAAATTTATCATATAGGATGTTAATAAATTTTGAAAATGTTTAATTTTTAAAAATAATAAAATTCAACCAATTATTTCCAAATTGCCGCTTGTTTTTTCTGCATTGGCGCGCCTGGACTCAATTTGTGTGTTCTTGTTGGTTGAAATGTATGATAAATTTCAGTTCAAGAATGTAGTTCTTGTTGGGCTAGTGTTGTTTAAAAATTTAGTTTGTGCATGATTTATTTTGTATCATTGTTTCTTATTAATTATTATTCTAATTTGGTATATTGGACCCTTTGGACTTTTGAAAAATTTGTGAAACAACGAATATTTGGAGTTAAACCGAGTAAACATCCGAATACATATTCGTATTCCAAACATCCGTTTTGTATTCGTATTCGAGAACATTCGAATCCATATTCATATTCAAATTAAAATATGATAAATAGTGCTATTCGGATTCATTTCCATCTGCATCCATCCGAATCCATCCCTAAGAAGGGAGCACAACACCATGACGGCCGGCGCAAAGCAAGGACGGTTGAGACAAGGTGAAAGGAAGAAAACGAGAGAGATGGCGGAGAAGGATAAATAAGGAGGATTTTCGGGACACGCTTAGATCGAACATAAAGGATTTAAGAAAAAAATAACTCCGCATGCAATTATTAATAAAAAACTTTAAGCATGCGTTTTTCCTTGCTGTAATTATTAACTTTAATTGTTAATAAATTTTAAAAAAATATTTTATGTTTTTCCTGAAAATCATGCAGCGGCACCGTACATCCCTTGTATACGCGACGAAATTCACATTTTCCCTAATCTCCAATCATTGGTCTGATCGGTACCCAAAATATCACTCTAAAACCTCGTCCGAACTCATTTTTATTGACTTCTCAAGGAAATACTTGGTGATAATAAGTTCTCTAGCATGTGAGATATTTATTAGAAACGTGATTAATTGTTTTGGTGGGTCCACCATATACACAACAATGATTGTATATGCTTTACTGTTGATGCCTCTAATTCAAGGAAAAAATCATAACTTGCTAACTCTGGGCTTCAATAATTTACTACTCAAAAATGTTGTTTTGATTAATTATCATCCTAAAGTTTTTGTTTAAGTGATAACTTATTAAAGCCTAAAGTTTTAAATGATAAATTGTCAATTTTCCCCTAATTTAAATACTCTCTCAATCGTTCCATGTTATAAATAGTTGAACTTCTTTAACTTTATAGAAAAATATACAAATAGCTACAATATTGAATTAATTTATTTAATATTATAAATATTAATATATTTTCATTTAAATTTGTTCAAGATTAAATAAAATTGACTTAAACAGAAGTCGAGTAGCTGCAACCGTAAGCAACTTTTTAGTAAATAAAATCTGGGAGTAATGTTTGCCTAGTCAGTGACCACAATACCTGAAAAATAAAGCAACCACAGTACCATATGTACCATGCAATGATGTAAATTTAGACGCACAATTCCATGGATACAGATTGGGCGTCCTGAGAATCCACACGTATGCACGCACAAGGAAACAATGGCCGGTGTGCATGAAGATGAGCTCAAAAGCAAGCTGGAGTAAGCACTAAACTGGAAGAAAAAAAAAGCTGAGCTCACCTGGGTAGCATCTTGTACCTCCTTTTCATTGCCGAATAGATTTGTTGGTGTCATCATAGACTCCACTACTCCAGGACAGCCTTGCATCATGGTGTGTTTGTCTTGCGTGGATGATGAGAACAATGAGAGAGAGAGAGAGGTATGGAAAATAAATGAAAACTGCAAAGAAAACAAACCGTGAAAAAAGATGCATGCAATGCATCAGAAGATACTAGTATATAAAAAAAAGATGACATAATAGAGCATCCATTGGGATTGTCAATGGCGATGGCCTCCAGCCCTCCACATAGCAAGTGTGGGGCCCACTACACGTGGCCACCACCAAATTGTGGGGCCAGACCTCTGCCTTCTTCCAATGTGGTCTGAGCCTTGCTCGTGGCCTTGCTGTATTCCTGCAATTTTATGTGCAGTTTCAGGCCAAAAGAAAGCATTGTAATTTGTTTTGGCAAATGGAATGCACACAGCATTGTAATCTCGACTTTTGCACCTTCAGAGTTACACAGAAGTTTTGCAGGGAGCCGTAAAATCTCGAATGCTAACCTGAGACACCAACCTTCCAGCTCTTGAGGATCGTGGAGCCATTGTTTGGGTCTTCAATACGCCTGTGTGGCTGTGTAGACCTATATTACCCATGGAAAACACTGCTATGGCTATTAGTGAACAAGAGTACCCATTCTAGATTGACTTGTAAAAGGAGCACTGAAGCATTTACACAATTTACAAAGAAACTCCCGTGGAAAAAATAATGAATCAATTCATTACAATCAGTGCAAAATATCGGATTTATCTGTTCTCTTTTTATCTCACAGAAAGGTACAACAAAACGACAGCTTTCTCTGCCAGCTATTTACACTGATGCACAAGCATGGTAACATTTAGCACGGTATGAAAACAAGAACAAGCTCTCGACTTCTTGTGGATTTTAACTTACACATATCACCTAATTACGTAGATACTATCATTTGTTTGACCATTGGAATTCAATTTCCAGGTTCCTGTTAGGGCCGCTTTTACTCTCGGGTAACAAGGTGTATTCGCCAGCAACCGAACCCAGCATGACAACCCGATCGATTTGGATTGTCACTCTACCGAATGATTTCTGCAATGGCGGTAGGAGGGAGTGAAGATTACAGTAGCATAAACAGTTATATAATTCTGAAGTGACAAAGTATTGCGTGTATGGTATTTCCGCACCTTTCCAAATTTGCTATTGTTTTTGCAAGAGATATGAAGCTTCTGCCCTTTCGGAGGGCTGTCAAAAGCCCACGCAAAGGCTTCATCCCATTCAGGTGTTGCGCCAGTTGAGACAATCTGTTTCACAGCATGTCAGTGGAACGCAGAAAAGAGAAAAGGAGGATCAAAGCAACCAGTGACAATTATGGTTAATAACTTCTCAGCTATCATCATTAACAGTAGAAGGCCCAAGAATTAGAAGCCGTAGGAAAACAATGAAACAGTTAGCTGGAAATCTAGTTGGGCTCAGCCCTTAAACCAATTCAGTCCATACCTTTGTCAATCTTGGTGGGTTATTTCCCAGAGTAAGCTTGCAAAATGCACTTGGATTTCCAACCGATTGCCTTAGATTGTTCCCACGCTTTATAGTAACTGTCAATGTCCCAGGCAAGCACTGAAGAAGCAGCTCTGCCTTTTCTTGGAACCGAGGCGGGCCAGACTGTATCAAGTACTGAAGTAGAGGAATAGCCTCTGAGGCAGCAACTGACTGAGCTTTAAATACTTCAGCTGGGCAAGCTGACCATGCTTGCCTAAGAAGATACAGTGAGTCCAGAGATGCTTCTTGAGTTGCCTCAGAACCAGTTTTAAGGGATGTTACAAGATGAGGAATGCATAAGGTAGCAGGTTCGGTGACCCTTAAGCGAGGGAAGTTACTGAGTAGAGCATTAAGAGCCTTAAGATACTCCTCATTAGCACTCCCAGATGCCCATATGTCCTTCTCAATTGAAGCTGCATCCAAAACATTGTAATCAGATGGGTAAAGTAAATTATGGGTACAAAAAAAATGCATATTCCAGGCTGCCAGAACTCAGAAGAAAATTGATTCCCCCCACCCCCACTGAAATGTATACTTAAAGATGCCTCTGTATAAAAAGTATAAAAAGCAATAAACCATAACTCATTGGAATACAAGGGGCAGGACACCTTGATTCTTGCTAGCTATCACTAAATTGACTTGTTCATACTAAAGGTAGATTATTACTTATGTACCATGCACATTGGTTGATGCAAACAGATATGCCAGAAACAAGGGATGGTGTTATTTACCAGTTATGACTCTGACAGTTTCACTTGTGGCATACTCTTGGATGGTGTGATTATTGAATAGAAGTTTAACAAACATTGCTGCCTGAACTGAAGTATCAGGATTACTTGAACTGATAAGGTCCAGCAGGACCTGGACACCACCTGATTCTGCAACTGCCCTCTTGTTTGCTCGGCTATACATCACTAAATTCTGCAAGGCACAAATGGCTACCACTTTCATCTCTTCAGTTGGTTGATCTTCAAGGAGATTTACAAGGGCACGACAGGCTGCAACAGCATCAGTAGAACGAGCAAGGCCTTCATTTTGGAAGAGATCTCCAAGAGCAAGAGCAGCAAGCAACCTTCCCTGTTGAGATTGTGTCTGTGGATCCAGAAGGTACATGGATAAAGGTGCAATAGCATTTTTAGCAGCCTTCGCCTCCCTTATTCTTACATTGTTCAGCAATGCTTCAATGAGTCTGGCAGCAGCTTCCTCACATTGATGACTCCTCAAGAGATCCAACAAAGCTTCCACAGCACCACTCTCAGCCATTGCCTCTGCGCTAGTTGAATCATCGCTCTCTAATACAAGCAAGGCATTCAGTGCACCAACAACAGTACTTTCAGTTCCTGACCTGAGTAACTGCACTAGTACTGCAACAGGTACCTCAAGGAAAAACTCGGTACTGTACTGCAAAATGCTAGACAAGACAGATGCTGCAGACTCCCATACCACATGAGGCAAAGGAGGGTCAGATTGCAACAACACCTTGGACAGCTCAAAAACACCACCCTCCTTTGCAATTGTATTTGGCCAGGCTAATGCAAGGTTAGCAAGAGCTTTTATAGCCCTTTGCTGTAAGTTAGGCAAACCTGATGAAAGAACTTGAATAAGAGGAGGGATGGCCAGCTCTGTTATTGTATCCTTCTGGAGTTGTTCTTCTAGAATAAGATGGGATAGGAGTTCTGCAGCTAATTGTTGCACAGCTGGTGGAGATGAATTCAGTAAAGTAATGACTGGCTCAATAGTTTGGCGGGGTGTCAAATTATAATCTGCACGACATTCAGGATGCTCCAAAATATTCACAAGAACCTGCAAAGTGCTGTACTGTCCCTCAGGACCAATATCTGCCTTGGATAGTAAAGAGAAAAGAGGTCGTACTACTTTGGCTGCAGATGGACCTTTAGCTATGCTAGCATTGTTTGTCAAAATCCGAAGCATTTCTGCCAAAGCGATGCAAAGAAAATCTGGAGCATCATGGAGAATATCTAGAATACTCTCAATTACACCAGCCTTGACCATTTCCAATTTGCAAGCTGGCCTATCCTTTCCAAGTTTCACCAAAGCTCTAGCAACTGCTTCATGGAGCATGTAGTTTTTGCCAAACAGAAGTCCAACAAGGGGAATGATTGCCCCATGTGCTGCAACTAATTCTGCTAGTTGCTCATCATCTAATAGCCTATCCAGTGCACGGACCACAGATAGCTGGGCTGGGTTAGCTTCACTAACCAGTAAACCAACCAAAGGTTCCACACAGCGGGCTGCAGCCATTGTAGAGCGGATCCTCGTATTTGCAAATAGCACACAGCATAGTTCAGCAGCATCTCCTTTCAACTCAGCTGAACAATCTGATGAAATAATCCGGCACAGGACATCCACTGCATTCATCTCAACATCTGCAACAGCAAGTGCTCTTGATGGATTGTCAGAAAGCAGCCTAACAAGTGCTGATGTGGCTGCATGCTGCTCCCTCTCCATGCCAGTACTCAGAATTTCTACAAGCGGTTGAATAGCCTGGCGTGCTGACTCACTGTTCCTGACATGGTCTGCAGAAAACAAGCTCTCCAATGCCTTTGCAGCACTGTAGCGTGAATTTCTTCCTCCTAGACGAAGGACCGCCACAAGTTGGTTGACAGTACCAAGTGCTGCATCATTGTGCCTTATTTCTGCACTGCTAAAAAGAATGCCTAACAAATCAGTTGTAGCTTCTTCCGTTGCATCTTGTGGGCTAAGTGACAAGTATTTGGTAAGTGCTTCTAGGATTCCAGCTTCAGCCATTAGCAGCATGTTTGGGGGGCAATCAACAGCTAGTTGTGTCAGAAGACCTAATGCCAAGAATGGAGCACCAGGTCTTTCTGGAATGGGTTTCAGTAGATCAACAAGAATGGGAATAGATTTTCTGGAAGTTGCTCCAACCCTGATATCATCCACTCTAAAAAGCCTCTCCAGTGCAATTTGAACAGGATTATGCATCAACATGAATTCCTCTGATAGTTCCAAAAGATCAGCTATATCAACCTCAGCACATCCAAGCAAAGATATAAGTCCAGTGGCTGCCCCAGAATTGGCAACAGCAAGAAGAGTTCCTCTGCTACCATTGCAAACAAGGCTTGCCAAAGCTTGTGCAGCAAAGTACCTGTATGCTTGTTCATCTGACCTTAACAAGTTCGAGAGCACAGGAATTGAGTGCAATGCTTGATTAGATCGATTTATCTCTCTTTCTTGAAATAGCAAAGCAAGAAGTAAGGCAGAGACCCATGCAGTACTATCTTCTTCACCCTGAAAAGTATGAACATGCATTAACAGAAATCACAGCAATCAAAACAAATTTGACAAACTATAAGTAGTACAAGAGAAAGCAACAAAGTAAGAGTTTGAGTTTCAGTAGATTAAATTCTGAACTAGCAAGGCATCAGAAATGCACAGCATTCCTGTTTCCTTTATCTTGTTATTTATTGTAATTTAAACTTAGGAAAGTTTGTTCATATACCCTCCATTTAGATGGAAATTGATGATTTGCCCTCCTGCCCCACATGTCAGTGATCTAAGGTGACTCTACATGTCAGAGAGATGTGAAAGGTAAATGTAAATCACTAATTTCTCATCTAAATGGAGGGTATATTATCCGATCTCATTCTCCCCTAGGAAAAATGTTTTCCTCTGGTTTCCATACTAGCAGCATCAAAGGAGATATAACAACTTACAGCACTACCACCAAAGCCAAGCCCTAAACAGAACTTCTACCAGTTATTTGGATGTTAGTGCAGGAGAGTAACTACTAAGATAGTAAGATATATGATGAGTTTATAGCTCTATGCTGAGTAGAAGCAAACAAGTATCAAATATCAATACCAAAATACCAAACATAATTGATCGTGCAGATTAATGGAATTGAGAATAAAAAACATAATATGATTGACTGAACAGACTTACTGTATACATGCACAGGCAACAATCATGAAAAAGGACATTACTAATCCTTGAGCCCGCAATTGATTCACAGGAACACTCAAGAATTCAAGAAGACACATTGACAGAAACCTGTGTTTGATGGAAAAGTATATTCTTTTTTTTGTGTGTTGCTGAGATAAGTATCCTATTATAGGCTTCTGATGAATGATGATGTCAAGGGAAGGGATGGAATCATTTAAGGAGTTAATCTATCCATTCTAGCAGTAAACTTTACCTTGATCTCTTAGCTGGGTTCTCTGACAACTTTGTTCAATCTAGATCTGCTGCTCTCTATATGTTAGTGTAGCCTAAACTTATTTCAATAATTCCAAATTAACACAAAGTTTTTTCTTGAAACAGAAACCAGATAAACCTAAAGAATAATTAAGGGAGCTATGGTGATTTTAGGACCAGTAATCGTAATTCCATAAATTGGGTATATGCTGTAAAATACTGAAGTGTGGAAGAGATGCTAGCATTCACATACCACATATAGGAATGCATTTTGGGAAATTTTCTCGGTGAGCATTTCGATTGCTCCAGCCTCTAGAATTTCCGCTCTTGTTTTGCTGTCATGGCGTGCAAAGACAGCAAGCAGCCATAGAGGAATCATGTTGCCCGAGATTACAGCAGTTCTGCACACAATTTCACCACTGTTGTTATTTTCTTTGGAGTGTCTGGAAATTTTAATGTCTGGTATGCTTTCACCACTCCCATTTTCAGCAGGCAAGTTTGTCATGTGAATCATACTGATTAGAGAATGAATTAGATGAATGTACAAGCTTGAGTCACAGAGAATCTCTATCTGCTTCTGGCAATGATCTTTTGCTGCGCAAACAAGAAGAGCACATCCACCAACTTTAACTTTAAGCATGTTGGAGCCAATGACGCGCCTTGCAACCGATGATATGCAGCCTGGGGTTTCTGAAACCAAACCACCCACTATATCAAGTTGATCAGAACAGAGCCTTGACAGAACCTCTATGGCCTTGTCTTGTAATGATGGTGCTGCATCTGCTACACATGAAACAAGGGGAAGTATAGTGTGGGGATTTTCTGCAAGAACTTTCCATGGAGCTTTGGTATGCCCACTTGACACCTTTGGTTTTGATAATAACACCAGTGCATCAACAACTTCTGATGTTGCAGCAGCTTCACCATTAGCAGCTTCCAAAAGCACAGCCAGAGCAAGGACAGCACCAGATCGATTAATAGTATCTGAAAGAGGCTGGTTAATTGGTCGGCACCGTAAAAGGCGAGCTATTGCTGCTGCTGCATGGGTTCTTCCATCAATAGTTCCCTCTCTAAGCACACGTGTTATAGGGAAGATAATTTCTTCAAAAGATGCTTGCAGAGATAATTCTTGATCAAGAAAAAGGTTTGCCAGAGCTCTGGTTGCTTGTTCTGCTACTTCCAGGATTGTAGAATTTGCAAGTGAGACAAGTGGAGCTAACGCATCCCGCCCAATTGCAGCAACATCCTTATTTTGCTTGATTGAAAGAAAAATGGCAGCAAGGCAACATGAGGCTGCCATTAGTATTTTATCCGACTGCGCATCAATCAGTTTCATGATTGACCAAAGTGTCTTCACTGCCATATGAGTTTCTCGCAAGTCCATGCGACAATGAAATAGACCAGCAAGAGCAGATGCTGATTTGGCTTGAGTTTCTTCTTTAGGTGAGTTTAAAATTTTGACCATAGTCTCAACAGCATCATTTGCAGCACTTCCTTCATGCAGAATATCATTAAGTGGTGCCACAGAAAGCAGGCTCTTCAAAGCATCCAGAACATAAACTTTTGACTCAGGCTGTTCACTAGTTAAAAGAGCAGATAACTGACTAATAGTTCCTGTATCTGACTTATGGATGAGATGATTCAGTGTTTTAGATGCTATCTCCTTTCCATTGTCACTTCCATTTTTCAGAAGCCACAATAAAGCAGGCACAGCATCAGCGCTTTCAACACATGCCCGTATATCTTCACTGTGGTTGCACAAATTGCCAAGGATGATTGCTGAATCTTCTTTAGCTTTGGGAGACCCAGTTTCTAAAATCTGAACAAGAGGAGGTATGCCACCAGCAGCTGTGATAGCCCATTTGCTCTCATCATTTTCCTTTGACAGAAGTGCAAGCAGAGCAACAGCACATTCCTGCTGTTGTTCTGAGGAAAGACCAAGTAAAGAAATCAAGAGCTGAACACCCTCACGACCTTGTAGGGCTTGCCAAAGATCGCAGTCCTTTTTGCACAGAGCAAAGAGTGATTTTGTGAGGTCATCTTGCACCTCAGTACCTGCCATGGTTATCAAACCTACAAGCAAGCGTTTTGCATCAGAATCTGCAAGTGTTCTGCAGAGAACTGGATTACTATACAAGCTGGCCAAAGCTTCAATTACACGTTCCTGTACAAGGAATGATGTCTTAGGCTTAAACTGTTTCATCAATGTTTTCTCAATGACCAGAGGATCTGAAGCACTGATGGATTCTGAATTAGTGTCATATATCATCAAGGCTGAGGCCAATGCACCAAGAGTGTCAGCAATCTGTGCAGGTGAAGAGCATGACTCAAGACTTTCACCAAGGCTTGAAATTACATAAGATAAACCACCAGATATATTTGCTAATGCACACATAGCATTTTCTTGCAATGCTTGAGCAGATTCACCTTGCATGAACTCTTTAGATGGAGCAATAGTAGCATTTATAAGAGCAGGAATTCCATTAGAATTAGCTATCTGACGTCGGGCTTCTTTACTCTGTGAAGAAAGAGATTTGAGAGCACCAGCAGCTTCAGCTCTAATGTAAGTTTCATTACCAGGACCAAGTAACTTTAGGAGTTGTTTTGTTGTTTCTCCAGATAGAACTTTAGAACAAACAGTTGAGTCTTCAATCATCAGAGCCCCAAGAAGATAGCAAGAATTTGCCAGGGTATTTGTTTGTCCGGAACCAACCAGCTTTATAAGTATATCAACTCCACCACATTGCACAGTAGCTGACCAAAACCCATCAGTGTTTTTTGATAAATTTTTCAGTGCTCCAGTTAGCAGGCTATCCACAGAACTCCCATTCTTGAGGCTAACTTTGAGCTGCTCCCACAGTACAGGAACAACATTTTCTGTTGAGAAAATCTTTGATCCAACATGGTCCCTTATCCCACCTTGAGAAACAGCATAAATAGTTTTAGCAGCTGCAGTTTGGTTTTCAGCTGACTTGGACTTGAGAAGAGCAAGCAAGGGAGGGATGCAACCACCAAGAAGAACCTTCACCCTTAGCTCATCTTCCTTGCAAAGAGACCCCAGTACTGAAGCAGCCAGCATTTTAACGCCAGATGAGCCTGACCTAAGAAGAGAAACAAGTATAGGAACAGCCTGTGCATGTGATCCAACAGCTCCAAATGTGGTATCACGTGCTTGAAGAAGATCCAGTAGCTGCTTCAGGGAGTTCTCTTTCTCTTGGGAGGACGAAGAACTTTGCCGCAACTGCTCAATACATTGAGCAACGCTTGAAAGTGTCTCCTCATCCTCTACATTACCTCGGTTCCTGAAATTACAGAACAATTATACTTGCAGTTCAGGCAATCAGGCTATCAACACATCACAGCAGATGATGGCATTATTAAGGTGCATCACATATTCTCAACTGCTGCATCACATAAATCCTTTTTCCTTATTTCAATCTGGTGAAAGTGAAAAATCCTGGAAACGCTACAGTCACAATTTACTCTCAAATTTGTAAAGAAAACTACTGGTGATACAAGGTTCATGACCAGTGAAACTGCTATGACAGCTCAGTTTTACAATATTTCCATGATATCGACAAGAATTTCACAGTGCAAACCAAGAAGGCAAGAAGTAGAATCAAACTTACTTGACCATTTTCATGACTGAGACAGGAGTTGGTGGCTCTGAATCTTGAACTTTGTCTGCATGACGTTCCTGATAATATCCAAGCAAAGGTAGTTAACATTAGGACTCAACATGAAATTCAAAGATGAATTTTGAACTTTATATGAGCCGATGGCATCTCAGTACTCCACAATGCATTGGACACAGCAACTAAAAGATTAAATGAAAGATTGCACTTAAACAATTAAAATTACAATACTTAGAGATATTCAAATAATGGAAAAATGCCTTATTGGATAGGTCTGAGTTAATGGAAACCACATGGTTAGATTAATTCGGGCACTTCAAGAACTATTGCATGCAGAATCAAAACAGCAATCTTCTGGACATGTATATGAAATCATTGTTTAATCCAATAAAGTAAGCCTTAACATATAGTCCACTACAGATGAAAAATCACATATAAGTGGTTTGCTTTCAGGTACCAGAATTCCTCCAATTAAATGGACGCATGCCAAAAGTTTCTAACTTTATATGCAATGACTCCTCTAGACCATAAAATCAGATTGCCAGTAGACACTAGATGACTAGATATTCATATTATATGCAGGAGTTGAACAAGATTAAATGGAGGGGGAGAACAAAGAAGAGTTAAAATTCTCAAACAAACGTCGATCCCACAGTGAAATTAATAGTAGTTTCAGTAGATAAAGTCCATGCATCGATGCATTAGAAATCTCTAGCAGCTCAAAAATATTATTCTTTGCATGTTTTCACTTTACTGAAATATCTACATTATGGTAAAGCTAACTTCATTTCTTTCCAGTGGCCATTGATGCCAAAGCCCAAAATCTAACATAATAAAAACACAATAAAATTTTTCCATCACCAGTGTAAACACATACGACCCAGAAGCATGATATTCTTAGTTTTTGACAAAATGATACATAAGAGTAACAGCTTCCTAGTTCCTAGGCAACAAGGTATAATTGTTGCAACCTATTGGTGTACCCAAGTAGATAGGCCTATTGGAACAGCTTTCGAAGTGCAGCTGGGATGAAAACCCCAATGCTAAAAAAATGACAAATATGCGAGGACAGCATTTCTCAAGTAGACTGAATACCGATCTGACTTTCAAAGCATATCCTACCGCTATACTATTTAATCTTTCAGCCATGATGTCCACATCAAAATCAAATGCAATCCAAATAACTCCTTTAAAGTAGAAAGCCAACACTGTTACAATACAAGGGACACTAAGAAAACAAGAGGCTACAATTCTACTAGCCTGGAATTAGAGAAACAAAATTAGAGCAATAAAAAGGGCATCAACCAGATCTGTGCCGCCATTGGTTCCATTGAACCGCCATGCTAATGCGGCTGCCATATTTAGCTGTAACCCCTTTAGCTGAGCAGATCAGAGTATCCCACTTCTTCAGCGCAAGCTCTCAACCTGAAACCGACACACGAGAAAACAAAGCTGCATCAGATCCGAGACAACACCATCCGATCAAGCGAATTACACACCAACTAAGAGCAGATTTCTCCTCGGACTAAACCAATCACCGACACATAACCCCAGATCTAAACGCACGAACACGCCACAGCTAAGGCCTAAGTGGATCACACCCACTTCCGAATCACCAAACCAGCAAACTAGCTCCAACAAAACCACTGCATTAGTCGCGAATTCCCCACCACCCACCCAACTAGATCACGCGCCTCCGCTTCCAAACAAACGCCGGAAACCCCCATATCGCAAACCAGATGCACTGAAGCTACCACTCCCAGCCGCCGCACCCCGAAATTTCCACCGAAAAAGCTTCATAAAAAATAAAAACCCAGGCAAAATGCCGCCGACGGAGACGGCGAATCCAACCTCTCATGGAATCGCCGCGACGGCGGGGTTGGCGGCAGGCACGAGATTGTGCGAACAGCCTCGAGGATCCTCGCCGCCGCAGATCGAGCGAGCAGGGGAGGCGCCCGCCTGATACTCTGCCGCCGCCGCCGCCTCCTCCTCCTCCACCTCCTCCGCGTTTTTATTTTTCCGCGGAATTAATTTCGGTAATTCCCGGGGCCTAGAAGCGAGGTGCGGTTATATAAGCGAGTGAGCTCTCCTCTTCCCAACGACCGCCGACAGTGGCAGCGGGGGATCCAGTTGGTCCCAGGCTAACTCACTGCCACTTTCACAAAACCACCCCTGCATAATTCCTTATTCACAAACAAGCATCTCTACTATTACAGATTGTTTGGTTATCCCTAATACTATTAAGGCGTGATAAATAATTTAATAATCTTAAATTAGACAAGTGTAACAATTTTGTGGAAATTTTTATTAACATGGTAAAAAAACTGTGGCAGGTAACCAAACGGACCCAACGAGTAGAGAATAAAATTCTGTTTCACAAGAGCGTTGTGTGTAAGAATAGTCTTTTTTTAGATTTTGTGATTAGATTAAGAGGGAGGGGTGGATTTGTTAATTTGGAGGATACAGTATGCTGGTTGAGATGGTAGTTGATTAGTGCCCGTCTGCATAGGCTGGAAGGGTGTTGGTCCGTTTTGTTCATGCTAGATACTATATCTATATACACTTGTTTTTAATTTATTAAATTGTGTAAATTATATGTGAAAACTATTAAAATTATTTTTAATTTATTTATCAACTTTTATAATTAAATCTACTTGTTTCAAGACAAGCCGAGGATTCATTTGAAATAAAAAGGACTTTTAATGGATTTTCAAAGGAATTATCAACTTGTGAGAGAGAGAGGTATCTGCCAGTTTGCAAATAGCTGTAAATCGAGCGCCCCACGTGGAAAACGAACACAACACAGTTCGGCGCACGCATTCTTAAAAAGAAATTCGTAAAAATGCAATTATAATTTTGTATAATTTGAAAAATGTCATTGCTGATGACTATGATAAATCTTAAAAATCATGAAATTTTGATGGTGCCGACACAATGTGTTCCTTTTCCACCACAAATATTAAAGTTCCAAACATTGATGCTGCCGTATTGTTTTTATCATCAGTTACAAGTATCGATCAGTTTGTTAATATCACAAAAAAAAAAAACTTTGTTGCACATGGGTGATCACTCGTCAAGTCATCAGCAGCAAAAAAAAAAGTATGTACAACACCTCCTGCAGCGGTGGAGTGTGGAGACAAGACTGTTTGCTAGGACTTAAAGTCTCAAACCTACGGCTAAAATTCCATTAAGATTTTATTAAAATACCATATAAACTTTTGAAGAAATTCAAGAATGATTATTCAGTCATACATTATCAAATGCTGGGTTCACTCGACCTTCTGCAACCCTAGAGTACAAAATGCCAATGATATATGCTCATAAACACATCTGTTGGACCGGAAACGGCGACCAGAGGGGGGTGAATGGGAGCTTTTAAAAATTCGGGCTAAAAAAAAAACTTAGCCTTCGTGTTCAGTTCTGTCTCCTGCGGAACAGGCTTCGAACACTACCTTCGAAGGTCTGGTTCGGAGGTACTTCGACACCTTCGAACACAGGCTTCGGAGGAGCAACAGTTCGAAGTCAAGAAGACTTCACTCCCCTAACAACCCTCGAAAGCCAACTCCGCTAAGTCAGTGCAGGCTCCGCACACAGGGTGCTTCGAGCAGACTTCGCACTTCACCCTTCGCAAGAGTGGACAGCCCTCTGAGGACTTCGACCAAGCACTTAGCGACAGCAACTGGTGCTGGGCTTTGTGCGCTAAGGTCTACACACACACAAAACGGACTACGCTAAGGACTTCAACACAGGAAGCAAAACGGGAAACAACCAGGGCTTCGCTAGTAATCAGCGAGGTCTTGCCTCGTGTTACACAGAGCGACAGCACACTGAAAAGCACACTTCGCGAGAAAAACACCCTTCGCCAAGACAGGCTTCGGTGAGCTAAAGACTAGCGAGGTATGCAAAGCGAGTCCAAGCAAAAGTACACAGAAGCAGGGCTTCGCCGCTTGAACAAGGAACACTGAAATAAATTGAACTCAGAATGAATACAGCGAGGTCTGTCTACAGGAGCTCAACAGTAAATGCTCAAAGTGTTAAATGTTACCTACTGAGCCCCCATATTTATAGCCCACGGCTTCATCCTAAGGAAGTGACTACTTTACCCCTAGGGTTTACATTCATTTTGTCTCTTCAGAACTAAGGGGTACAAAAGGTAGTCCACCTTTATTTTTGGAGGCTTCTCTGTCAGCTGCAGAGGGGACAGTGTCAGCCTTTTTCAGAACAGACAGTGTCAGCCTTTACAGAGTTGACTTCTGGAACCTCCCTTCGCACCGGAGGGTGCGGTAGCTTCGGCGAGAAGCCTGCAGCCTGTTGGCCTTCGCTCCGCCGAAGAAGTCCTTCGATACAATGACGGTTTTGAGCCGAAGCCGTCAAAGCCCTTGGGTCTTCGCACCACCACCTCCGGAGTGGACCACCACGGCTTCGCAGCTACTCCCAGCATGAACATCGTCCGTCCGTGTACCGAAGCCATGCATGGCCGAAGCACCACAAGTCAACCTCACTCCGAAGCCCCACCTTCGGAGTACCACCCTTCGAAGTCCCTCCTTCGTCCAAGGCCTCCGCATGAAGCATTCCATGAGCACTCCGTCGCAGTGCCTCTCCCCGAGCACACTCCTCGACGAGCCTCACCCGGACCATGCCTTCGATGCGCCTCGACTTCTGAGACCTTCGTCGGGTAAACTTCGAGTGTCTCCATCCGGAGCACACTTCGAACACCTTGCCTCCGCAGAGGACTTGATCCACCAACTCCGAAGTCACTCCATTCGGAGTACCTTCGAAGTGCCTCACCTCCGAGGACTTTGTCTCGGAGTACCTTCAGCCGGAGCCACGCTCCGCACTCTCTGCCTTCACCTGGCATGCCTCGACCCGAGGATCGACCCGGACCACCTTCGCAGCCACCGTGACGGAGCTCCCCGCTCCCCTGGCATCAAGCCTCCCGCTTGACCCAGGTTCACCCGGCTCGAACCCTGTCCGTCGCCTCCGAAGTCCCTGCGCACCACAGACAAGCAAACAAGTGTATCCAGTACTCCGGAGACCTCTCCGGGTTAGCAACCTCCGGTACACACTCCGGTGTACCGCCCAAAGTACCGAAGCCTTCGGTACGAACCCAGTCCTCGCGTACTGTCGGACCCCTCCGACGAGCACACTCCGCTGCACAGCTGCAGCAAGCAAACACCGAACACCCTTCGGTGAACACACCTCCGAACACCCTTCGGAGGTACCACCTCCGAAACCCCTTCGGAGGTACCCTTCGAACAGAGGGTAAATGAACCTGTCAATCACTCATCACATACACCGAAACCACCCTTGGTTTCTCAATCTCCCCCTTGATGAGTGCATTGACAACCAAATCCAAGTTCAAGAAAATTTAAAAATTTCAGCACACAAGTGACCATAAAAACTCAGAAAAGAGCCAAAGCATGTCACTTGATAAAAGAATTTTTCTCCCCCTTTCTCAAAAGAGTAAAAGCCCTTTTTGGCAAATCTCCCCTTGATAAGAACTCCCCCTGAGTTAAGCAAATTTTTCTTCCCCTTTATGTCAAAAATCTTTCCCTTTGCGAAATTATGCCTTCTTGCGGCAGAGAACACAGCAAATCTCCCCCTTTGGCAATGCAAGCATCAAGGAGCAGTTAAAAGATGCAAAGCTTCGAAATGAATAGAATTGCAAAGACATATAATGCAAAAATATGCCAACAGTAACATCAATGATCATGTGCTCAGCTCAATTTAACACTCTGTGAAACAAGATGATGGCATGTGATTTTGTCAATTTGAAGTAAAAGCATCACCAATTAATCACAGTAGCTAGTCATGGGAAGGCAAGGACTGCTCAAAGCTAACAATTTCTACCCTAGACAGACAAATCTTGTTCAAAAGGAGCTTTGAAAGCAAACTTGATGAGCCATTAAATTTGATGTTCTTTTCTTAATGCCAGGGGTTATTTGTTTGTCCACCTTATACTTTCCAATCAAGCCAAGCCTAGGCAAGAAATCCATCTGAAGCTTAAGGCGGTGATTTTGGCATACACTACACTATCCCAGTTCAGACCAATGTGCAATGGTAAGCAGTCTAGAATAGAGTAGTGCGACAAACAAACCCTCCTGGATCTTTTCATTGAAACCAGGCAAATCATGGATTTTTGATTTTGATTTTGATGAATTAAATATTTTGATGAGTATCCATGAATAAAGAACACATTTTTCAAGTTGCATTTTTAGCATCCAAGGAACAGTGTCTTGCTGTCAAGTAGATAAAAGATAGCTAAAAGCAGTCCAGTCTAAACAAGCTGGATACAAGATTGTGCGGTGAGCAAGTTTTGAGTTTAGAAAATAAAACATCATGCACAATCAATGTTCCAGACATATTTCATAGAGCTGAGCTGTCATGATTTCTTTGAATTAAAAGCAGGCATATAATAGCAAAAGATGTAAGTGCAATTCTACACATAATGAGCATATGCAAGACAATTAAAATCAGCTCCCCCTCACAAAATGCCGTAAGGGTGACAAATGCCAAGTTCCCCACGCAAGTAAGCAAATCGAGAAGCATCGAGGGGTTTTGTAAAAATATCGGCAAGCTGGTGTTGGGTATCAACATATTGAAGTTCAATATCACCCTTCTCATTGTGATCTCTGAGAAAATGATACCGTACATCAATGTGTTTGGTTCTGGAGTGCTGAACCGGGTTGTTTGCAATACAAATAGCACTAGTGTTATCACAGAAAAGTGGAACACTCTTATAATCTAACCCGAAATCCCGCAAAGTGGAAACCATCCACAAAATCTGAGAGCAACAGCTAGCTGCAGCAACATATTCGGCCTCAGCCGTCGATTGTGCAACACTAGACTGTTTGCGGGAAGACCAGCAAACCAGAGAGGTACCCAGAAAATGACAAGTACCAGAGGTACTCTTCCTATCAATTCGACACCCAGCAAAATCCGCATCTGGATAACCTCTAAGACATAAAGATGAAGACGATGAATACCATATGCCAAATTCAAGGGAGTGTTTGAGATACCTTAGAATGCGCTTAACCGCTTGGCGGTGCGAAGCTCGTGGTGAAGCCTGAAAACGAGCGCACAGACACACAGCGAAGTGTATGTCCGGCCTCGTGGCAGTCAAGTAGAGGAGAGAGCCGATCATGCTTCGGAACTCCTTCTGATCTACGGCTTCTCCATCTTCGTCAGGGTCCAATGCTACAGACGTAGCCATTGGAGTGGCGAGGGGCTTCGCATCGGACATGTCGAACTTCTTGAGCAGGTCCTTGGTGTACTTTGTCTGGTGGACAAAGGTACCTTGTTTGCTTTGCTTGATTTGCAAACCAAGGAAAAAGGTGAGTTCACCCATCATTGACATTTCAAATTCCCTGCTCATGGTATCTGCAAACTCGGCAACTAAAGCATGAGAAGAGCCACCAAAGATGATATCATCCACATAAATCTGCACTAGGAGGAAATCTTTGTCATGCTTGAGAGTAAACAATGTTTTATCAACAGAGCCCATCACGTACCCTCGCTCAAGCAGAAAAGACTTAAGTCTATCATACCACGCCCGAGGGGCCTGCTTGAGTCCATAAAGAGCCTTATGAAGTTTAAGGACTTTATGTGGGTACTTGGGGTTTTCAAAACCAGGGGGTTGTTTTACATAAACATCTTCACCTATGAAGCCATTAAGAAAAGCACTTTTGACATCCATTTGATAGAGTTTGAATCCCCGGGATGTCGCAAAGGCAAGCAAAATCCTAATGGCCTCAAGGCGAGCAACAGGTGCAAAAGTTTCAGTAAAATCAATCCCTTCTAGTTGAGAAAAGCCCTGAGCTACAAGTCTAGCCTTGTTTCTAACTATAGTCCCATCCTCCCCTTGTTTATTTTTGAAAATCCATTTTGTTCCAATGAAATGAACATTAGGTGGAGGATCAACTAAAGTCCAGACTTGGTTTCTTTCAAAATTCTCAAGCTCTTCATGCATGGCATTGATCCAACTAGAATCAGAAAGTGCATGACTAACATCTAAAGGCTCGAAAGAAGCAACAAAAGCAGCATTAGTGAAATGGGCATGTGAACGAGTTACCCTTTGATCAAGCTCACCAATGATCTGCTCGGGAGGGTGCATCCTTTGAACATGATGTGGAGCCTCTTGGCGGGATGCAGACTCCCCCTCAACTTGTGCGTTGGAGTGGTCCAAGATGACCGATGTTGAGGTAGTCGCTTCGGGACCTCGTGCCGAAGTAGTAGAAGCGGGGTCAGCTTCGGGGGTTGATGTCGAGGGTAGTGGGGGATCATCCTCGAATTCTCCGGGATCTTCTTCTTCGAATATGGTCTGTTCCATGTCGTGTTCATTTGCCTGTTCAAAAGCAGAACTAACAGAGGGGGTTGATTCATCAAAAGTCACATCACATGACACGATGACAGTGTTAGTTTCCAAGTTATAAACACGATAAGAATGACCATGAGTAGTATAGCCCAAAAAGATCCCGTCAGAAGATCGCGACTCAAATTTATCCAAGTTACCACGTTTTAGGATAAAGCAGCGACAGCCAAAAACTCGAAGATGAGTAACCTTGGGCTGTCTCCCAAAACGCAGCTCATAAGATGTTAAGTTTAAAATTGAGCGCAAGAAAATTCGGTTTGAGATGTAGCAAGCAGTGTTCATGGCTTCAGCCCAGAATTTTCTAGGAGTCCTATGCTCATCAAGCATCGTCCTAGCCATCTCAACCAAAGTGCGGTTTTTCCTCTCAACAACACCGTTCTGTTGAGGAACCCGCGGAGCAGAGAATTGATGTTCTATGCCATGCTCCATGCAAAAGTCAACAAAGAGACTATTTTTGAACTCGGTGCCATTATCGCTTCGAATGAATTTTAATACACCAGGGAGTTCAGTGAAAAGTCTCAAAGCCAAGCTCCGAAAGTGTGAAAACACTTCATCCTTGCTGGCAAGAAAGAAGACCCAAGAGTAGCGAGAGTAATCGTCGACAATAACTAAAACATACCACTTGCCGCCTAAAGAACTAACCCGAGAAGGACCTACAGTGTCCATATGGAGAAGTTCTCCGGGCTGTTCAGTCATCACTGTGGTGACTGGCGAATGCGAAGCGGCAATCATTTTTCCATGTCGACAAGGAGTGCAAACTAAATTCTTTTCAAACTTGAGCTTGGGCAATCCTCGGATCAGACCTAGGGCGCTTAGACGAGCGAGCAACTCAAAGCTCATATGCCCTAGTCTCCTATGCCACTTCCAAAGCTCAGAAGTCGAATGTGCAACAAGACAATGAGAAGATCCAGACGACTCTGAAAAATCAGCTCCAAAAACTCTCCCAACCCTAAAGATCTTACACACCACAACGCCATCAGAATTGAGCACTTGCGAAGTATCGCGATGAAATCGCACTTCGAAGCCCTCATCAAGCAACTGAGATACAGACAACAAATTGTATCCCAGGTTTTCAACCAAAGCAACATCTTTGAGAGTGAAGTTCGAATTAATTCTTACCACACCTTTACCTTTCACTCTACTCCTTCGATTGTTTCCGAAGGTGATATGTTCTCTTTGCTTGGTTGTGGTGAGGCTGGAGAACCAATTTGCATCTCCGGTCATGTGGCGCGAACAACCGGAGTCCATTATCCACGTGCCCTCCAAGCCTCGACCTGTCGCCTACACATGATAAAAACGTCTCGATCGCTCAGTGCTGGGGTGAGTAAAATAATGGCGAGGCATCCAGCACTGAGTGACACGAGTAGTAGGCACAGTAAAAGCAGACGGTCTACGCACATGAAAATCAGAATGATGCAAAGTGCGAGGTCTACCTACATGCAAAGAATGTAAAGCATGACGAGGTCTCCTACTCTGACGAGGTACAAAGCTACTCGCCCGAGGTCTACCACCATATGGAACATGGTGAACACCTCGAGGAGCAAAACCTCTCCGAGAAGCACGAGGAGCCTCGAAAACAGGACGAGAGTAAAACTCAGACTCATGCATACCTAAAGATGGGTAACGCATGTCCTGATAGCTCATCGCCTGAGCACGTCGCTCATCCTTGATGCGACGGAAACAGAAACCAATCAAATGACCTGCCCTCTGACAATAAGAACAGTGAAACACTCTCCTGGGGGCACTCTCATGGGTCATAGGAGCAACTCTCACAGGCTCCTTGGGTTTCTTCACAGTGGTTTTCTTGGGAGGATTTTTCTTGGTAGGAGGTGTGGTTTTCTTTGGTGGATGGGTAGGCTTTTTGGCTGATGGGGTGTCCAACAGAGCTCTCTCTTTCTCTAGGGTGGTGGGAGAGGTAAAAACAGTTTTGGTCTTACTGTCTGAAGCTATCCTCTCAAAACCCAAACCTAGAGCTACCCCGGCTCTGTCAGCACACAACTTGGTCTTGGCCAAGAGCAAATCCATCCTACCCTTCCCCTCAGTGCATTTGTTAACCACGGAAAGAAGGTATTCATTTTCGGACATGAGGTTTTCAGCTCGCTCTCTGACAGTGCCTAGCTGGTCCTTAAGAGTGATGCAAGTGTCACAAACAGGTTGCACATCCTTAGAACTACCGGCCCTCTCCAATCTAGCCTCTAAATCATGAACATGCTTATCACGTAAATTAATGCTATCGCGTAATAAAGAGCAGTTCATGCAATCAATTATATCATGAGGTCTAGAATCCACCTCCAAAAGCTGCTTCTGTGCAGTCTCAAGCTCAGAAAGAGTTTGAGCATGAACAGAACGCAACTGAGCAAGCTCACTCATGACAACAGAACATGATTCACATTCAGCATCATCAAACTTAGACTTAAGCATGGCATATTCAGTAGAAACATTTTCTAGCCTAAGTCTAAGGTCTTTTCTTTCTCTAGCGGCTTGCACAAGCAATCTATCCTGACCTAGCACAACTTCATTCAGCTCATCTAATTTAATTAGAAGCTGGTCAGATGATAGGTTTACCTCAGATGAGTCAAGCTCATCGCCGCTGTGATCGCTGTCGGCCATGAAGCAAAGGCCGGTGAAGTCACGTCCCTTCTTGTCCTTCTTGTCCTCCTTCCTTGGGGACTCCTCCTCCTCAGAGCTCGACTCCTCAGTTGAGGATGTGTCGATGTCGCTGAGAGCAGCAACAAAAGCTCTGGAAGCGGCCTTGGCTACTTTCTTAGCCATCTTGCCGCGCTTGCCCTTCACAAAGGACTTCCTCTCCTTTTTGTGGAATTTGAGGCGGTCACTCTCTTCTCTCTTCTTGACCTTGGGGCAATTGGCCTTAATATGAGAGGTGTCGCCACATTCATAGCAACCACTAAAACCACTTCTCCTCTGATCCCGTCTCTCATGATGAAAGCGGGTGAACCTCCGGGCAATGAGAGCAAGCTCGTCATCAGCTAGAGTATCCACCTGCTCCTTTGAGACGGAGACCAGGGAGGACAAAGCAAAACCATCTGCAAGAACACAAGTGCCTGATGTGCTTGGTTCTGCAGTGGTGCCACGGCTAGTGCTAGAAACCAATGCCAATGGCTGTGGCAAAGAGCTTCTGTGCACTGCAAGAGATGCCTTGGCAATCTCTGTGGACTTCAGCTTGCTAAAGAGTTCATCACAGGTTAGAGTGTCATAGCCTGTGGACTCCTCAATGCTGGATATCTTCACCTCCCATATGCTACGGTCAAGAGCATAGAGAAGCTTGATAGCCCTATCGTGATCACTGTAAGCAAGCGTCCCGTTGGATCGCAAGTTACTCACTATCGCGTCAAAGCGAGAAAACATGGCATCTATAGATTCACCAGGTGCCTGCACAAACAGCTGATACTGTTGGTTGTAGGTGCTTTGGCGCCTGGCCTTAATCTGAGCAGAGCCCTCATGAAAGACAGTGAGTGTTGTCCAAATCTCCCTAGCAGTCCTAAGGTGCTGCACCCTATCAAACTCACTTCGACTCAGACCAATGAACAGTATGTTCCTTGCCTTCGAGTTGGCAATGTACTGATCTTTTTCGGTTTGAGTGGTGCGGGTATCAGGGATGGAGTATTGTGAGTCCACAATCTCCCAAATTGCATTTCCTTGGCTTAACAAGTAAGCCTCCATGCGCACCTTCCAGTATGCAAAATCTGTCCCATCGAACAGAGGAATTTTACTGCCTCTATCCATGTCGCCAACAGATCACAAAACCGGTTAAGGTCAACTGGTGATCTTAACCTGCTCTGATACCAATTGTTGGACCGGAAACGGCGACCAGAGGGGGGGTGAATGGGAGCTTTTAAAAATTCGGGCTAAAAAAAAAACTTAGCCTTCGTGTTCAGTTCTGTCTCCTGCGGAACAGGCTTCGAACACTACCTTCGAAGGTCTGGTTCGGAGGTACTTCGACACCTTCGAACACAGGCTTCGGAGGAGCAACAGTTCGAAGTCAAGAAGACTTCACTCCCCTAACAACCCTCGAAAGCCAACTCCGCTAAGTCAGTGCAGGCTCCGCACACAGGGTGCTTCGAGCAGACTTCGCACTTCACCCTTCGCAAGAGTGGACAGCCCTCTGAGGACTTCGACCAAGCACTTAGCGACAGCAACTGGTGCTGGGCTTCGTGCGCTAAGGTCTACACACACACAAAACGGACTACGCTAAGGACTTCAACACAGGAAGCAAAACGGGAAACAACCAGGGCTTCGCTAGTAATCAGCGAGGTCTTGCCTCGTGTTACACAGAGCGACAGCACACTGAAAAGCACACTTCGCGAGAAAAACACCCTTCGCCAAGACAGGCTTCGGTGAGCTAAAGACTAGCGAGGTATGCAAAGCGAGTCCAAGCAAAAGTACACAGAAGCAGGGCTTCGCCGCTTGAACAAGGAACACTGAAATAAATTGAACTCAGAATGAATACAGCGAGGTCTGTCTACAGGAGCTCAACAGTAAATGCTCAAAGTGTTAAATGTTACCTACTGAGCCCCCATATTTATAGCCCACGGCTTCATCCTAAGGAAGTGACTACTTTACCCCTAGGGTTTACATTCATTTTGTCTCTTCAGAACTAAGGGGTACAAAAGGTAGTCCACCTTTATTTTTGGAGGCTTCTCTGTCAGCTGCAGAGGGGACAGTGTCAGCCTTTTTCAGAACAGACAGTGTCAGCCTTTACAGAGTTGACTTCTGGAACCTCCCTTCGCACCGGAGGGTGCGGTAGCTTCGGCGAGAAGCCTGCAGCCTGTTGGCCTTCGCTCCGCCGAAGAAGTCCTTCGATACAATGACGGTTTTGAGCCGAAGCCGTCAAAGCCCTTGGGTCTTCGCACCACCACCTCCGGAGTGGACCACCACGGCTTCGCAGCTACTCCCAGCATGAACACCGTCCGTCCGTGTACCGAAGCCATGCATGGCCGAAGCACCACAAGTCAACCTCACTCCGAAGCCCCACCTTCGGAGTACCACCCTTCGAAGTCCCTCCTTCGTCCAAGGCCTCCGCATGAAGCATTCCATGAGCACTCCGTCGCAGTGCCTCTCCCCGAGCACACTCCTCGACGAGCCTCACCCGGACCATGCCTTCGATGTGCCTCGACTTCTGAGACCTTCGTCGGGTAAACTTCGAGTGTCTCCATCCGGAGCACACTTCGAACACCTTGCCTCCGCAGAGGACTTGATCCACCAACTCCGAAGTCACTCCATTCGGAGTACCTTCGAAGTGCCTCACCTCCGAGGACTTTGTCTCGGAGTACCTTCAGCCGGAGCCACGCTCCGCACTCTCTGCCTTCACCTGGCATGCCTCGACCCGAGGATCGACCCGGACCACCTTCGCAGCCACCGTGACGGAGCTCCCCGCTCCCCTGGCATCAAGCCTCCCGCTTGACCCAGGTTCACCCGGCTCGAACCCTGTCCGTCGCCTCCGAAGTCCCTGCGCACCACAGACAAGCAAACAAGTGTATCCAGTACTCCGGAGACCTCTCCGGGTTAGCAACCTCCGGTACACACTCCGGTGTACCGCCCAAAGTACCGAAGCCTTCGGTACGAACCCAGTCCTCGCGTACTGTCGGACCCCTCCGACGAGCACACTCCGCTGCACAGCTGCAGCAAGCAAACACCGAACACCCTTCGGTGAACACACCTCCGAACACCCTTCGGAGGTACCACCTCCGAAACCCCTTCGGAGGTACCCTTCGAACAGAGGGTAAATGAACCTGTCAATCACTCATCACATACACCGAAACCACCCTTGGTTTCTCAACATCGATCCAGTTTAGTCGGTGTGTGTCGTGCGTTGATCAGTGATGATTACTCACAAAGCATGTGTGGGGGAAATTTTTACTCCAACAAAGCTTTAATAAACAACATTACAGAAGTCGACGCTTCGGCAAGAGTTGTCACGGAGTCTTTTGAAAATCGATGGTTCAGAGCCACCCGTCATACTGAAATCATCCTTCGTCTACATGGCTGCGAAGTTTGAAACTGTTTGGAGGTTATGTTAAAACCATGGACTCCATATCTCCCCTAATAAAACATATGTTTTACCTCATTCACACAGAGTGTTACTAAACTACCTATACGTAATTCATTGTTCTGCATTGTAACGATGGATTGCACTGTAATAAAACAGGTTACACAGTTCTGAATTAGGCCAAACAGTATACAGTTGCTCGTCCTTCATTAGGATTGCCTAATCAGCATGTTACTGCACAGCGGCATAGGACTACGGCGGTCTGGGCCAAGCTTTATCTATCCTTTTTAGCTAAAACATGTATCTGTCTCTCTCTCTCTCTCGGTTTGCTAAAAACCAATAAAAATAAAAACTAGTTGATATTTGCAAACCCTCTTCTGGACCACATAATGCTGTATGCATACAGCTCTGCATGGTGAAATGACGATTCTGCTCCTTAGAGTTTCTTCCCTCATGTGCAAGATGACCGAATAATGCTTGTCAATTATTGATGGAAGCATGCATCAGGTAAACAAAACGGGCCCTCATAATTAAAAAAATAAGAGAGAAACAAGATATATTTGGTTGAGCGGTAGATTTTAGGAACGAGTGATATGAGTTGTGAGTTTTTAAAAGCTGTAAGTTATTTTGTTAGAGTAGTTGTGGTCTAAGGTAAGGTAATTATATAAAGCGTAAGAAAAAATATAATTCCATGCCTCAATTAACAATAGATATAAGAAGCTCACATTGATTAGCAAAATAATCAGGTATTGCAAACCGTAAAATTACGAAATATAGGGATAAATAATTTTTATTTTGTACTGACAAACAGCTAATACAATTGAAAAGGCTAATTTCATTATATACTTGTTTGATTTAATTTTTATCTTTTTAATCAAGGAGCTGACCGGAAGAGTTGAGCCAACCACTGCACACCTCGTTACCGCATCCTAGTAGACCATTTATCTCACCCTCCATCTTCAAAATAATAGTTATTCTCTCCCAAAAATCGATCTCCAATCAGAGCTGGTCCTAACATTTTGGAGGCCTGGAGCAAAATAAATTATTGAAGCCTTCATATTAATATAATACTTCCCTAGTTTTAAAAATCAAATCTTTTTTATATGATTTCAGATATTAATTAGTAATTAATTAGTTTGTATTTTCTTTCTTTGTTCATGTTAAACAAAGTGCAAGAGTAATGATTGTGTAGGAGAAGAAGACCAAGAGTAATTAGTACATCGGGTCTGTAAATGTCCAAAATACACAACAAAATAAAAAAATGATTTGTTTTTGGAGAACTCCGAATATAAGACTAAAACAACTTGCTTTGTAGAACTAAAAGGAACACTCAAATTTATATACATATATACGTGAAATTTTAACGATACACAATTAAGATACATTAAAAAATAATATTAATCTCATCCCATAATTGCTTCTTAATACATAAAGTTGCTAAACTATTTAAATTCTCTTAAGATATTGTAGATCTCAACAATTTTAATTTTAAGAAACTATTTTAGCTAATGACACAGTAACAGACATAGTAAAAAAATATGATTATGTTAAACAAAATTAAGAGCTCCTTTGTAACGGTTTTCAAAGAAATTTTAGAGGATTTAGTGTAATTCCTGCAAAAATCCTATAAAATTTGGGTTAATTTTTCTGTGCCATTACAATTTTTACGGTTTGCCAATATATCATCGATGTGTTACTGAGAAATGGGGGATATCACAGTCACTGACAGCGGCATGTAGAAAATTTTAAAAAATTATAATGGTATGTGAGTAATTTTCTCTTAAAAGTATTATAGCTTCACACAAAATTATTAGACCATATTTACAATATTTTAAAAATAGAGATCATGATTATAAGAAAACTGATATAGATTGATTAATTTTTAGAAATAAATAGAGTTTAGGGTTATCTCAGTAAAATTTAGGGAATACAATTGAGCGGTGAAATGAAATTTCAGCTGTCGTTTTTTTTTTTCAAATCTCTCGTCAGCTCGGGTGCGACCGACTTTTTCTTCCGCGACGACGGCGACCGCGTAACGGTCGGCCGTGCGCAAGCTTCTTTGGGTGAATAGGATGGGACGGCGCAACCGCCTCGCTCGCTGGCAGGGCACGCTTTGCTATAGCTTAACTAATCCATTCTTCTATGGATGAATTTTAAGCGAGCGTGTGCATTTTATTTTAAGGTCGAGCAATTTAAATTAGGTATTTGATCCACTAATGAAATGGGATGTTTTTAAAGGATAATATCAAACTCAGCAAATTATAATAATTTAAGATCTTATCTTATTATTTTGTATATTTAATTACAATAAATAGAACGAACCATTTAATAAATTATATAAGCTGAGGTTAGGGAGAAGTTTATAATAGAGAGTGCATGCAGTCATTTCAAACGATATGAATATATAGAAATATAATTTAAATAGTAGAAAATGGTATCTACTAAAGTATATATATATATATATACTAGAGTAGTGTATATTATCAATTTGTGTTTAGATGAGAATATATTCTATATTTCCTTCCTCTTTATAATGGGAAAATGACAGATATGCCCTAAAGTTTATATGTAATTTCATATTTGCTCCGTACTTAGTTGGCCTTGTACGCTGAACTTATTGAAATGGTTATATATATACAAATGTTATTCTACACTAAGTGTAGAATAGTTATTTTACTGAGAAATCTACTACTGAGAAAAAAATAGTACTCAATGTTATTCTACCGAGAAAATCTACTATTAAAAGTGGTTGGTGTAGAATAGTTATTCTACACACGCGGTGTACAATAGCGCTCCCGTATATATATATATATATATATATATATATATATATATATATATATATATATATATATATATAACACAAATGATATCCTATACCACGGGTGTAGAATAGCTATTCTACTGACAAATCTACTACTGAAAAAAAGTAGTACTTAATAGCTATTCTACTGAAAAAATCCACTACTGAAAATAGTTCGGTGTAGAATAGTTATTCTACACATGTGGTGTAGAATAGCGCTTCCGTATATATATATATATACACACACACACAACATTCTTCATTTTTAGCATCTTTTAATTTATTTCTCTACGTGGAGGCTGAGCGGGTGCAAGGCTGATAGGGCGAGTATACGATGAAAAACAAGAAATGAATTAAAAGACGCTGAAAATGAAGAATGAGGTATATTGCAAGCTATTTCACCAAGCTTGAGGTATATGTGTAAGACCAACTAAATGTGGAGCAAATCTGAAAATTCACGTGAACTATGGGCATATCTGCCATTTTCCCCTTTATAATAAGATAAGCACATATGCATGTTCTTTTCGTTCATCTGTCACTGCTTAAACAAACATGTGGAGCTGACGCTGACGCTGACGGTTTAGCTTGACTAGATCTACCTCTCCTCTTCTTTCGCTCTTAACTTTCTTCTCCCTCTTGGATCTTGCCATGGACTTGGGTAGTAGCATTGGAAATTGAAGCAGCAGACTGAATTAACTAACACTCGGCAAGTGACTGTGTGACACTAGCTCAATCGAAGAGCTAGGTACCACTTGGGTAGTAGGTTGCGTTGTATCCCGGATGATCTCATGAGCCTGAATTCGACTTGATCTCACACCAAAACACCTCCGTTCCCAACGACTAACTCTCTCTTGCCATCATCTTTTTTTTAAGCCAAAATCGACATGGTATATTAATTAGAAGAAGATAGAATACAAAGTTTAAAGAAGACCAACAACCATGGTTGTCAGAGGACAAGACTTAGATTGGAAAGAAGAAAAAAACAAATAAACAAAGGCATCGAAACTGGATTAAGACAAAATACGTCCTAGCTAGCGCTCCTCCTTGAAGCCACATACGCAGCTCATCCGTAATGTGGTTGACTATAGCCTCTAACGTGAACGCAATGTCTTGAAAAATGCGTCTATTCCTTTCATTCTAGAGCTCCCAAGCAATTAGGATGAAAGCCGTTTTTGCACCCTTTCTAGCCTCGCCATGAAATTTTCTAATGCCCCTACGCCACCAATGGAGGATCGATGACTCCAAACTCTTTTGGGTCCTTCCTAAGGGAGCCCAAGTGAAGCAGATCCTTAGTCTGGACCAAACCTCGATTGTGAAAGGACAATCAGTGAAAAGATGATGAGTTGTTTCTAAGTTCCGAAGACAAAGCTGACAGAAATAGTTGTTTGACCATCCTCAGATTTGAAGGCGATCTGAAGTCCAAAGCCTATTTGTGGTAGAACCAATGAACTACCGTCATCTTCTTCGTCTACCTGGATTGACCTGACGGCCAGCAGCCACACATCGCGCGCGTAAGCTCAGGTAGGTATAGTAGGACATTCCTGTGCTCTCTGAACAAACTGTAAAAATCCATCCTTGTGCTCGAGGGCGTCAGAAATTAATTCCTCCAGATCATCATGATCATCTTATCATTATTATTACCACTGTGCATCTTGGATCGACGCCTCCTAATTAATTAAACGTGGATGGAGTGTTCGGTTTTGTCCACTGCAGGGTCACTGATTAAGCTGCCACTGTTTTAATTATCAGCGGCTGATCTGCATCGATCCAGTGGTTGGCGTGTTCAGGGAAAGACAAAAAAATCAGAGAGCCACTGCTTCTGTCTAGGGCATCTGCTCTTCTCTTCTTCTTCTTCTTTTCTGCATGTGACGTGGGGCCTCCGACGAACGTGCAGGTACAGTTGGAAGTAGCTGACGGACAGGTGACACTTGAGGCAGAGTACTGAACAGTAGAATCTTCAGCATGTTGTTCAGAAGCTTTTAGAATTGATGGTTGGTGCAGTAGCTGAGCTGAGTAGCATTGCCGCCGGCAACGAACAGTGAGTAGAGCTCAACCGACTGAACGGTAGGGAGCTCCATGTACTGTACAAGTGTAACTACTGAAAACTGCTGGTAACTTCATTTCAGCTGGTAGTACAACACACTGTATACTGAGTGCAGGCACTACTGATCAAGGATTGCAGTGTCTCAGTGTCCAATATGAGTTGAGTAGTAGTATATGTATTTCCTGTTCAAGAATAAATGATGTTATGACAACATGTTATGGTATCCAGTTATATAAAGTTGACAAAAGATTAGAAATTATGGTTCCTTAATATACCTTTTCAAAGACTATAATGTTTCTCCAAGTTTAATGGTATCATTTTTCACAACACAGATCTATATATGTGTCATGTATATATTACTAGTGGTCAAAGTTACAAAAGTTCAGGCTTCATTTTTACTGGGAGAGCAGTCTTCATTGTTCTACACAGATTTGTGAGACCTTCCTTCAAGGCTTCTAGTGTGCAAGGAAGCCTGGTCTGAATCCATCTCAGAATTTGTGATGCAAAGTTGTGAAGTTCTCTGCAGGCTGCAGCCACCTGCAGTCAAGAAGGTTGGACCCCCATTTACATGGTGCAACCAGGACCGGCCCAATAAAACAAGGGCTCCTTTAGATCACAGTATTTTTTACAGGATTTAGTTCAAATCATGTAAATGTCCTTTAAAATTACTACATTTCAAATAAGACAGCACTCCAAGGGAGGAGAAACATAGGCCCATGGTTAACTTGAGGCATAGGCCAGAAGACCATGAACATTGCAAGTGACTTTGCAGTTGAAGCAGATTTCTGCCTTGTAAAGTTCAGTCTGGGGGGAGACAACTCTGCATTCTTAACAAGAACAGAACTCTGTGCCTTAGCAATAATCGTTTTCAGATTAACAGTGACGACGATTTCAGATGAACATTTATATATTTGAAATGGAGTACCAGTACCCAATAGATAAATATCTACCCTTGTGTGTGTCTAAATATGTAACATGGATGCTAGATCGCGAGATTAATTTTCTGATCAGTCTTGGGCATTATCTTACAAAGATTATATATGGTAGGTTAGTGTATATGATAGTACTGATGATATTAGATAGGATTAAATTTATATCATATAAGAAAAAACTAGATATATAATTGATTTTGTTTAATATGATCGTTACTACCATATACACTAACCTGCCTTATACATCAAGGCAAGTATTGTTGGTAATTCTTTATCAAGAACAAAAGAATTATGCATTGATAAACAATAACAACAAACACTCTCTCAAAGCATCCTAAAAGTGAATCATATTGTTATAGATATATATTTTCAGTATTTTCTATGTTCTGTAGTCTGTACTAAGCAAAAAGTACAGTGAGATATATTAAAAGTTGTTTGGGGGGGGGGGGGGAGGCAAAGCTACGCTAGCCAGAATTTTTCAAAAATCGCTCCAAAGCCTAAGAAGCGTGCGCGTGTGAGATCATAAATCGGTACTTTCTAACACAAGATGTGCTAAGTACAACGGAAGAAGATGCTGAGAAAATGCGCCATTGCTTGTCCTCGCTTCGTCCTGGTCATTCCCCGACCGTTCCTCACCAATCAAATCGGTGACGACGACGTAGTTGTTCACGTGATGAAGTCCATAAACATCGCTATTAGAGCAACGCCTCCACGGTATCCACACGTACAAGGATGTAGTACTTTCCACGATGGCGAGCTATCACCGCATGTGAGAACGGAAGATCCTCAATCTCAACTTTTGAGATCAAGAAAGGAAGGTGAGGAGTTCTTGGTGGAGGTCTAAACTATCTAAAAGCTTATTCTTTAAGATCTCCTCCCCTTCTCTTTATATAGGACTAAGATCTCTTGGTCGTTCACATCTCGAAACCAACAAATCGGTTACAACTGATTTGTGTTCTAGTCAAAGTGTTACGTTGTATATGAGCGTAGGTCTATTTCTGGACTAGTTCGAGATGCACGACCATATATGATTCTCAAATCTCGGAAGTCATGAAGTTAGCCTAAATATTCTAAGTATACTTTCAATTTATTCTAATTTGGTAACACGGTTTGAATTGTTTAGTCACATAAAATGTTTATTTTATTCTACTTCATTTCGTTTCTTGATCGTTGTAACCATGACCAGAACGCACCATGTTGTAAGATACTCTTAAATCTTGTCTCACCTCATGTTTAAAGTTTAACAAAGATGTCCAAAGTTTTTTGAGACATCCTTTGTATGAGAGATTCCAAACAACATAGATATAGACTCACATGACTACTTGACTAGATAGAGCTATTAGGGATGTCAATTGGATACCATGAGTATGAGTAGTGTATACACACACTTGTACCCATAAAAAATTTCTATACTCATATCCATTATCCACAACAGGTATAAACTCGTGCCTATTGTTGGCGTAAAAGTTTACGCTAACAGGTTCTATGAGATCAAGAACGGACAAACAGTGAGTTCGTGTTTAAGAACTGTCTCAAGCCTCCGTATTGGATAATAGCTCAAGTAGTTCGAATATGTGTATTGAATATCTGAGTCTCCGATCCCCCTTACAGGGGGCAGATGGATAAGCCAAACATCTTATCAATCCTGTCTCTCTGCTTTGGAGCTTTCGTATCTTGTGGAGGGCTTCTCAGGACTTCGAATCGAGGCACCCTTCGGCTTGACGCCTTCACCTTCGAACAAGAGCCCACTAGCTCCGAAGCTTAGTGACCCTTTGAGTTATTAATCTCTAAGTCCTGAAAGCGAAGTATTTCCCCCAACAGTAGCCCCTCGAATACGCCTCTCCGTATTTAACCTGTTCAGAAGGAAGGCAGTATACGCAAGGAATATTTTCATATTCTGAGACTTAGAGAGAATTTGAACACATTACAGTCCTTCGGAGGATCTTGGACCCAAAGCATTCGGACCCTTTCTCCGAGCTCTCAACGCAGTGTGAACACATCGTAGGAAAAAGTACTGCTCCGAAGCGCAAACGATGTGAGGAGCCATTTGATTATAGCCGTTACAGTGCAAGTAGCCGTTACGCCCTGTAAAAGGTAACGGTCGAAATTTTACGGCAGTTTCTCGCCGTTCCACTTTCTAGACCCACCTGCCAGTGGCGGAAGTCGAACCTACGGTGTGAATGCAATCGAAGCGTAGCAACCAGTGAACAATTATAAAAGGGGGATTAGAAGTTACTCGAAACTTTTTACTGCACTCAGCACCTGCGATTCACTTTCTTCAACCTCCAATTCTCACAATCTCCCAATCAGCCGGGCAATGGCGAGAACCAGCCACACCGTTCCGGCGGCGGCGGGCACTATGGCGCAGAGGCAAGCGTGGGCCGCCTCGGCTATGGCAGTAATGGCGGGAGCTCCGGGCGACGCCTGGCCCAAAAACCCTCGGGAGCTCCGCCCGCCATCAAAGAAGAAGATTTCTCAAAGCTTCCTCATCGGGCAATCCACGAGCACCGCCGAGTCTATTGAGGAGGTCGTGGAAGGGAAGCTGGGGGCCGGACTGAGGACTCGAGTCCCTGGGTCGGAATCAACCCCGAGGCCGCGAAGCGGAGAAGTGGTGGTCTTCGAGGCGTTCTTCGAAGCGGGCTTGGGACTTCCGGCCGTCAACTTCTTGGCGGAGGTGCTGGATCTGTTTCACATCACGTTACCTCAATTATCTCCCAATGTTGTCGCCCGCCTAGCTATCTTCGAGTGGGCGCTCCGGGCCAAAGGGTGCGAAGGATGCTCGGAGGTCTTCGCCGCCACTCATGAAGCTATCTGCCAGCCGAAGCCACAGGACGGGCCCGGGGACTCCAAGGTGATAACGGCCTTCGGTAGCGTCAACTTCCAGTTGCGGAGGGAGCACGCCCAACACTTCCCTACGAAGGCCATCAACGATCGATGGTACACCAAGTGGATCCTTCAGTGGTTCTACGCTGAAGTCGGAGAGGACTCCCCCCTCGCAGGACCCCTCCAGGAGATCTGGTTCCGGAAGGAGGCGGAGATCGCTCTGAACCCTAGCCTGCTCTCCACGAGGCTAGGGCTGTTAACCTCGGTGGCACGCCGCATGAGCATGCGCGACCTTGCCGAAGAGTTCATCGCCCTTCGGATTCCACCCCTCGGGGCCAACTGGCCGATAGTGTTCCAACAGGCCTCGGAGGGTGATCTCCGAACCCTAGGTAAGACTTCAACTCCTGCAGTAATGCATTAGATGCTGAAAATAACATACTTACAATATGTTACCCTTTTTTCCAGCGGCTCCATTGGCTTTAGCTCCGGAAGACAAAGCTCGGGCCACCGGACGGGTCCTCGGAGCCCCTACAGTGGCTGAAAGGTAGAAGAGGCTAGAGCTGGTGGGGAGCTGGGAGCGCTCCAACAGAGTGTGGGGAGCTCTCGGGATGGTGCCCCCTCCTTTACCAGACTTTACCTCGATCGGAGCAGCCGCTCGGAAACAGAAGGCCGTCGCTGAACCGCCCAAGAAAGCTAGCAAGACGCCACCTAAGAAGAATAAGAAGGTGGCGAAGATCCCTCCGTAGCTGGCTCCTGCCTCGTCGACTTTGTCCTTGGACGTTCGGAGCTCGGCCTCCGAGGAGTCCGAGGACTCCAATGCCCAACTGGCGGCGGCCTACGAGAATTATCTCTTGGAGGACGACGAAGACGTGGGGGAAGTCCCAGCCGGAACTTCTGCTCGGGAGGTTGTGGAGGTAGACCCGACGCGCGCCTCCGTGACCGCCGCCGTAAACCTGGAAACGGACTCCACCACCCCCAACTCACCCGTAATCGGGGTGATCACGGCGGAAGTCGAGGCTCCAGCAGAAAACGTGGCGGAGAGGACTTCGGGAGACGACCTCGCTGATATCCTCCAGTTGTACGAAGTTCTGGAGGATCCGACGATCCTGCCTCACAAGGCCTCCGAAGGTACATTTCGAAGCTCTTACTTCGGTCGATACCTGCAACAATCTTTACTTGCAAATGCTTATCAAATATCTTGACACGGTAGGTACCTCGAAGGGTGACGAAGCCCCGGCTGCACCCGAAGTCCCAACGTCTTTAAGGGTCATGGTCCAGGTGGACCCCCCGACTCCTTTGGACGCTCCAGTCCCAGTGGCGGAAGTCGTGCTCACCGGTGCAGCTCCGGTGACCGAGGTCACCCCCGTTGATGTGGCTCTGGTAGAAAGGGTAGCCGCCGAAGAAAGGGCCACCTTTGCTTTAGCCGATGCGCCTGCCTTCGTGCCGGGGAGGGGCAAAAGGATGTCTAGCCTCGGCCTTCCCGCCGGCCCCGCGACGACCTCGGCCAGCAACTCGAAGGAGGAGGCCACGACAGATGATCGCCAAGCTTCGTCTTGGCTTCCTTTGCTGGCTCCGTTCCTGGAGCACCGGACAGGCCTCCGAGCGCTCCTGGAGCCCTTGGCGGAGAAGAGCCAGGACATCGCCAATTCGGACGTGGTCTCTGCTCTTAGCGAAGCTAGGGCTCCAGCGCTCAACATGGCCCTCAAAAGGGCTGCCCTTCAGGTATGAAAAGTACCACAACTACTTCTAATTAGTAATTATAAACACTTTGGTACTTACTTGTTCTTTTTATTCGCAGCAATTTGTCCTTGCTAGAGCGGCAGCGACTTCTAATGAAGTCGAAACCAATCGACTCAAAAGGAAGGTTATCACCCTCCAAACCGCCCTCAAAGACTCCGATGAAAGATCCCTTCGGTTGGAGGAGGAAGCCCTAGAGGAACGGAGGGCTAGGGCCGCGGCCGACGAAGCCCTCCGAATGGCGAGGCAAGACAACGACGCGCTTCGTATTTCGGCCCAAGAGGTTGAAGCCGAGCGCGTAGTTCTTCGAGCGGAGGTTGAAAGGCTCCGGCAATCAGCGGCCACTTCGAGCGCCCAGCTGGTGGAGCTCCAAGGAGCCCTTAATCAAGTGGTGGCCCAGAAGGGCTCCTTGCTGCTCCAAGTGGCCGAGGTGTCTGCTACTGTTGCGGGGCTGGAGGCAACAGAGAAGAAGAACGCTAGTGCGGCAGAACGTACCTTGGACGCCCTTGAAGGTACCTTGGAATATTTCGGCACTATGTGCCCTTCGTCTTCTGCGGCGGCCAGCGAATCCCTCGACCGGAAGCTGAAGAGGATCCAAGTGGCGGCATCGTTGTTGCTGAACTCTAGCGTCCGGTACGGAGAGATCTCCGGTCATTGTGCCGGCATCGGAGTTCTTCGCTACCTTGAAGCCCTTCAGATCCCCCTCGCTTCAGTCGGGGGTTCGACCCCTGGAAGCTTCACCTCCGAAGACCTGCTGCAGCCATCTTCGGACGTAGCCTTAGCCTGGGAAGCCTTCCGGTCGACTTGGAAGATGGACCACAAGGCTGCAGCCAAAGCTTGGATTGACGAGGCTCGTCGGCAGAAGCAGGCACAAACAAGGCCACCACTTCCTGCCTCGCCAGCTCCGGCAATCCCTGCTCCACCAACCGACCCGCAGGTCTAGCTCTTAGGGCCATCATGTACACAAAATCATGTAAAGCCCCTTTTATTAATGAAAAAGTTATAAACAAAAAGCTTGTTTGGGTGTTCTATTCTTTTAGGTTTTGTCACGCCCTTCGAACTCTGACCTCGAAATACTGGAATTTACCGAAGGGCTCTAGAGGGAATGGGCAAGCCTTGAAAGCTTAAGGCCCTACCGCCGCTCTCGCTTCTCTGTTCCTCGTGGAGACAAAGGAGAGATAACCTTTGAAGTTTTTCAAGAAGTCTTAGCTTATATCAAGGAAGAGGAGAAAGAGAAGGCATCCTCGTCTTCCGAACACACGAATTGGTCGGACTCGGAGTACCAGGCCGAAGACCCTGCGGAGGCTAATTCCGAAAGGCTCCTGACCTGGGTCGAGCTTCAAGAGGAGCAAAAGAAACTACGAGCCTCTAAGAAGAAGAGAAGCGCTCGAACGAAAAGGACCAAATCGGTAGCTTCGAGCTCCGAAGGACAGAGCAGCCGGAGGGGTAGCTCCAGAGGCCGACAGGGTCTTCGATTTTTCCTAGGCTTGGACCAAAACTTTTCCTGATGTAAAAATACGATGAATTAATGTGAATAGCTTCGAAAGTATCTTGTTTGCTTTCTATCCTCCTACCCCTCCTTGCGGGTGGTGGATCCTTTGCTGTGCAAATGGGTTCGCCGGACGCAATGATGCGCCGAACAACCTGATGCTTCGTATCACACTTAATATCCGTACTTTACCTTTTCAGAGAGTTCTTCTAACACACTTCCGTATTATCACTTCATGAGTTTTGAAGTTGGATCTGTCGCTTAGGACTTTTTGATTCCCTTCTTTATTTATTTATTTATTTATTTTGACATGTCTCGTTGGTCGGGGCCTCGAAATATTATTATTTGGTCACCTTCGACTCTTTTACAGATTACTCGAACCCGTAGGCCAGAGATCTGTTTTATTTAAAGTCATTCAACTCTTCTACGGATCCTAACAAGCCAGAGCCTGGAATCCGTAGGTTGGCCACCTTCGGCTCTTTTACATATACTTCGTACCCGGAGGCCAGAAATCTGTTCTTTTTAAAGTCCTTAGACTCTTCTACGAATCCTAACAAGCCGTAGCCTGGAATCCGTAGGATGGCAGCGGAGCCCTCGAACCGATGGTTCGCAGGCTTCTGCTTGGGTCTTTGGAAAGATGCTTGACTCCGCAAGCATCTCCGTCCTCCCGATGCGTCCATCAGGAGTAAGGGATATTCGAAGAGCAAACAAAATTCGACCCTCACTTTACTTAGAAAAAAGGGAAACCTTTACAAGTGATTACGAGGAGCCCCTAAGCGTAATAACGCTTAAGGTGGTCCGCATGCCATGCATGCTTCAACTCTTCCCCTTCTAAATTAGCTAATTTAAACGATCCGGGGCGTCCTGAGCGTAGGATAACATATGGTCCTTCCCATTTATTTCCTAGCTTCCCCGGAGCTATTACACTTCGCAAAACTAGATGACCAGGCTTAAGCTCATTTAGCTTTATCTTCGGGTCATACCATGTCTTTGTTTGGTCTTGATACTTGGTCAAATTGGCGACAGCTCGAAGCCTTGTTTCTTCTACCAAGTCCAGCGAAGTTTTCCTTTCGTCTTCATCTCCGGGCTGAACTACACGAAGGGATCCACCTCTGAGCTCCGTAGGAGTCATGGCCTCATCTCCGAATAGCAGTCTAAATGGTGTAAAGCCTGTGGACCTGGTCTGAGTGGTTCGAATGGACCACAAGATCTTAGGAAGTTCTTCGACCCACAGCCCCTTGGCTAAGCCAACGATTCGCCGATTTAGACCGGAGAGGATGTTCTCGTTGGCCCACTCAACGGCTCCGTTGGATTGTGGATGGCGTACCGCAGCGAAGCACAACTTAATGCCCAGCTCTTCGCAAAATGCTTGGAATGTGTCAGCTTCGAACTGGGTTCCATTATCCACTGTCAACTCCCTTAGCACTCCGCACCTGCATATAATGTTCTGCCAGAAATTTTTTGCACGTTCCTCGAAGTGATAGCAGTCAATGGCTCCGCTTCAACCCACTTTGAAAAATATTCGATTGCTACTACCGCAAACTTCAAGCCGCCTTTTGCCATTGGAAAAGGGCCTATGAGGTCCATGCCCCACCGAGACATTGGCTATACCGGGGCAATAACTTGAAGTTGAACTGGCGGACGGTGGCTTCATCTGCCCATCCATTGGCATCCTTGGCATGTTCTAACCAACTCCTCTGCATCTCTCACAATTGTTGGCCAGCAAAGCCCTTGCCGAAGTGTCTTGCCTGCTAGAGCACGAGGGGCCAGATGACTTCCGCACAAACCTTCGTGAATCTCCCGAAGTATGTCTTGGCCTTCGGGATGGGATATGCATCGGAGTAGAGGGGAACACACGCTATCTTTGTACAATATTCCGTTGACAAGCTTGTAGTTTCGGGCCCTTGCTTGCATTCTTCGGGCATCCGGACCTTTTGAAGAATCTATGCCACCTTGCAATATGTTAATAATCGGAGCCCGCCAATCTGGAGCCGGAATGCACAATATTTATGTTGTGGGCTTCATTAGTTCTTCGTAGAAAGCACCCTCCGGGAGGTCTACCGCTCCGGCCGCAGCTTTGGCTAGAATATTTGCGAGTTGATTATCTGCCCGAGGGATGCTCCGAACAGAGAATCCTTTGAATGCTGCTTCAGCCTTGTGGATTTCTTCAAGGTATTGCGCTAGATGCGGGTTTTTTGCTTGAAAGCTCTTATTGACATGCCCTGCGACGACTTGGGAATCTGTCTTAATTATTATCCTTGCAGCTCCAAGTGCCTTTGCCTTTCGGAGGCCTAGTAGGACCCCTTCGTACTCTGCGATGTTATTGGTGGTTTTGAAGTTGAGCCTCGCAGAATACATGGCCTTCTGCCCTGATGGTGAGATGACGACTGCCCCAGCTCCGGCACCAGATGCCTGATAAGCTCCGTTAGAAAATATTGTCCATAAACCTTCGGAGGGTTCCTCCAGAGCCCAAATAGTAGATGGAGTCCACTCTGCTACGAAGTCAGCTATGATTTGGGATTTAATAGCTGTTCTTGCCATGAAGGAGATTCCGAAGGGGGCTAGCTCGACAGCCCATTTTCCAATCCTACCTGTAGAGTCTTTGCTCCGGAGCATATCCCCAAGAGTATACGAGGTAGGAACAATTAGGTTATGCGCCAAAAAATAATGCCTTAGCTTTCGCGAGGCCATTACCAGGGCATAAGCAAACTTCTCGAGCTCGGAGTATCTTATCTTAGCTCCGGACAAAGCTTCTGACACAAAATAAACTGGGTTCTGCACCAGCTTTCCCTTAAGCTCAACTTCTCGGACCAACACTGCACTTACTACGGAGCCTGTTGCTGCAAGATAAAGGAGGAGTGTTTCTTCTGGAAGAGGCACAGTAAGTGTTGACAAGCTTCCGAGGTATGCTTTTATGTCATCAAAGCTTTTCTGGCATTCCGGTGTCCAACTGAAGCTCTCGGACCCCTTTAGGGCTTTGAAAATTGGGAGGCTTCGCTCTACTGACCGGGCCAAGAATCTGCTAAGGGCTGAGAGCCTTCCTGCTAGCTTCTGGACCTGCTTCAAATTCCCTGGTGGAGCCATTCTTTGCAGTGCACTTATCTGCGTTGGGCTAGCTTCAATTCCCCTGCTCGAAACTAAGTAGCCTAGCAGTTTTCCTGCTTGTGCTCTGAATATACATTTTTCTGGGTTGAGGTGTACTCCACAAGCTCGGAGGCTCTCAAACGTTTCAGCTAGGTCTAGACTATGCTGGTTCTTTTGAGCACTTTTTATTACAATATCATCCATATAGGCTTCGACATTCCGGCCTATTTGATGACCTAGAGCCTTAGCTATTAAACGTGAAAAGGTGGCTCCGGCATTCCGCAAGCCAAAAGGCATTCTTACATAAAAAAATACCCCGGAAGGAGTTATGAAGCTTGTCTTGGCTTCGTCTTCGCGTTTCAGCCAGACTTGATGATACCCGGAGTAAGCATCGAGGAAGCTTAGCAATTCGGAGCCGGCTGTGGAATCCACCAGCTGGTCTATTCGGGGCATTGGGTAGAGGTCTCGCGGGCATGCTTTATTTAATGAAGTAAAGTCAATACACATGCGCCATTTGTTCGAGTCCTTCTTCCTTACAAAAAACAGGGTTAGCCAACCACTCGGTATGGGCTACCTCCCTGATGATGCCAGCCCTTAATAATTTCTCTACTTCGGCTTTGGCAGGGCTTGCTCTTTCTGCAGACAGCTTGCGGAGCCCCTGGCGTACTGGCCTGGCTTTCGGGTTGACGAGCAGGCTATGCTCGATGATGCTTAGATCAACCCCGGTGATGTCTTCGTCGGTCCAGGCAAAGACGTCTAGATTTTGCTTGACGACTTCTTCCAATGAGGCAGCTATCTCCGGGGATAACCCTTTGCCGAACTGTACTGGGTATTCTTTGCCATCTTATGAAATTATCCTTGTCTCGACATCACCTTCCGGGCTTGGCTTGAGGGAGGGCCCCTTTGAAGGGTTCGAAGCCTCCGGTACTTCTTCCGTGCCTTCCGCCATGTTGTGTACTTGCCGGGGATCCAACGGCTGTCCATGCCCATATTCCGTTCTCCGGGCTATAGCTTGGTCTCCTGAAATAGTAAGCACTCCACCTTGCGTGGGCATTTTGAGACAAATATAATTGTGTTGCGCTATAGCCCTCAACTGGTTCAGCATCCCTCGACCGAAGATTGCATTGTAAGCATAGGGGGCATCGACAACATCGAAGATCACCTCTTCTACCCTGGCCAGAGGCCCCTCTCCGAAGGCAACCTCGAGGCCTATCTGGCCTAGGGCATCGAGAGGCGGTCCTGAGAACCCTTGAAGTGGCCGGGCCGCTGGAAGTAGATGCTTCCGGGAGATGCACATTTGATCGAAGGCCTGGACGAAAAGTATATCTGCAGAACTCCCGCCGTCCACCAGGATCCTTCGGACCTCTACCCCTGCTATGTCTGCGGAAATGACCAAGGGGTCGGCATGGGGGAACTTTACCCCCACGGCATCGCTGGCAGTAAACGAGATGGGCACATGAGACCACTCTGGCATCCTCTCTGCGGAGCTCGAAGTACCAATGTGCCCAACCTCGCGGACGTACTCACGCCGCTGCCTTTTGGACATGTTCCCGAGGGTCCCCCTCCAGAGATGGGCAGGACCACTCGCTTGCCGCGGTCTTGTGGATCTTCCTGCTTTGGTGGTGGCATAATGTTGGCCACCGGAAGTCGCATGGGGGCTTCTAGGACACCAGCTCGGGCCATGATCTGCACAGGCTCCGACCGTGCCGCTGGTGGGGCTCGATCCGAAGTACCCCGCCCGGTACTTCGCCCAAGGTAGTCACCCCGAAGGGCCAGCACTGCCTTGCAATCCTTCGTGTCATGGCTTCTATTGTCGCCATGCACGCAGCAGAAAAAACTCTAGCGCCTGCCAGGTGTTCTCTCTTGAGGCTTTGGCGCTCCATCCTTGAAGTTCTGCGCCTGTTGAAAATTGGCAGGTGCCTTCGGAATGGAGGGTGCAATGCTTACCACCTCCGATCGGAAATGCTTCTTCCCTCGCCTATGCTCGTTGAAGCGGTTATCTTGAGGGGGTTGCCGAGGAGCTGAGGCTTCTGGCTCCGTCTTGACTTCTCGGAGGGTAGGTGTGGGTGTTCCGACTCGCCGAAGACAACCTTCCTCCACCTTGGCATACTGTTCGAAGTATGCCATCAGCTGCGCCACGGACGTCACCGGCTTCCGATGGAGCTTGTTGAGGAGGTCGGGGTTTAGTACTCCTTCGCGGGCGGCGTCGACTACCGAAGAGGTAGACAGACCCTTAATCTGTGACTTGGTGTGGGCGAAGCATGTGAAGTACTCCCAGAGTGTTTCTCCCGTCCGCTGCTTCACCTGGAACAAACTCCCTGTGGACATCGGGGCCACAAAGGTACCCTGGAAGTTGCTCACAAACTTCTTCTTCAGCTGCTCCCAGGACTTGATCGATCCTAGCTTCAGGGACCAGAACCATCGGAGTGCCACACCTTCGAGGGCGAGGGGGAAACACTTCGCCATGGTGTTGCGCACCCCTCCGCTTGCTTCTATTGCCAGTGCATACGAGCGGGCGAACTCTCTAGGGTCTGACCCATCGAAGTACTTGTGCAATTTCGAGGCCTTGAATCTGGGATCGAAGGGCACTCTTTGCAAGTTCGAATGTAGCGGAGACTCATCATCGAATGATGCGTTCTCAGCCTCCTCCGGGACTTGGGCAGCTTCTGGGAGATTGCGAGCACCACCGTCTTTAGGCCCTTCTGGAGTCTCGGTGGAGGCTTGAGTGCGGAGACGATCGGCGGCCTCTTGCCTCCACCTGGCCACTTCCTCCTGAAGCCTTGCTAGTTGAATAGCCTCGGTTCCAGGAAGGTCTTCGTCTTCGTCGGAGGGCAGCTCCGGGTCTTGGGAGCTGACATAATCAGTCCGGAGCACTGTAGGAGGAGCTCGGGGACCCCTGGGCACTCGACGCCCAGTGGCATCTTCGGGAATCGCCGGAGCGATTGAGGGTCCAGCTCCTGTGGTCCGAGGGGACCTTCGGAGAGGACCCGAGGCTTGGCTTCGCTTCGGAGGCATAGCTAGTCACGGAGAGGTCCGAAGACCGGGGACTTCGATTGACTTGGGAAGTCGAGCGAGGGCCTTCAAGCTGCACTAAGAAGCCCCTTACCGAAGGGTGCGCGGAATCTTGGGACTCCGAGGCTCCCTCCGTATGTGCCCTTCGAAGTGCAGTCAGCAGTAGAGAACAAGCTTCTAGAACTTGGGTTCCCCACGAACGGCGCCAACTTTTGGCGTAAAAGTTTACGCTAACAGGTTCTATGTGATCAAGAACGGACAAACAATGAGTTCGTGTTTAAGAACTGTCTCAAGCCTCCGTATTGGATAATAGCTCAAGTAGTTCGAATATGTGTATTGAATATCTGAGTCTCCGATCCCCCTTACAGGGTAGAGAGAGGGGGTATTTATTAGCCAAAATATCTAAGGAAAAGACTTAATTACCCCTAGATTACAACCGACGTAGTGGAAACTATTCGGTACCCGGAGCAGGGTTAAAAAGGGTAAAGTTATCTGAGGCAGATGGATAAGCCAAACATCTTATCAATCCTGTCGCTCCGCTTCGGAGCCTTCGTATCTTGCGAAGGGCTTCTCAGGACTTCGGATTGAGGCACCCTTCGGCTTGACGCCTTCACCTTCGAACAAGAGCCCACCAGCTCCGAAGCTTAGTGACCCTTTGAGTTATTAATCTCTAAGTCCTAAAAGCGAAGTATTTCCCCCAACACCTATATATACCCACTACCTACGATTGTAGGAGTCAATGGTGGGGGCTAGCGCAAGAGGCCGACATTGGGGGAGAGGGGGCTCTTAGTGCGAGGGACAGGTAGGGGTAGCACTGGGAGACCAACACAGTAAGGCCCTGTTTGGTTGGGCCGGGATCAACCGAGATTATGGTCCAATCCCCATGGGAGAACTCGATTAGGAAAAAAGCCCGGTCCAATATAAAATGTATTCGGTTAGCCAATTGGGGATTTCTTCCTGGCCTAGCGTTGGGGTTTTTCCCTCACCCGGGCTGGGAATTTACCCACCCAATAGAGGAGTGGAAGATTTCCATGTTGTGCGAGGCATTGTCGCACCCTACCCCACGGCCGCCCTCGACACCGACCGCCTTACCCCCGCCGCCTACCCCGCCGCCGCCCTCTGTAGGACCGAGAGTAGCAACTAGAGGGGGGGTGAATGGACGCCTCAACAAATTCTTTCGAATCGATGACCTTCTCCCAACACCCAACACTCCTCAAGAGATAACCAAAAACTCAGACTAAATTTATAGATGAAAGCATAGTGCTATCACTCTCTTGTCAGATATGATATGAAGTGATAGTCCGAGAGATCATAAGCACTAAATATAATCTAGCCTAAAAATGACCGATGTCCTAATCGAAAAGACACCACCACAGTGCTTAAAGGAAGATTAAAAAACATTTAACTCACAAGAATTCTATCAATCACAAAATCATCACAAACATTTGATCTTATACTAGTCATTCATAAGTCTCACAAGCATATCATCAAACACTTCATCCTCACAGAATTTCTCAAAATAATCAAGGCATTTCATGAATAAATATTATAGATGCACGAGAATCGAGAAGTGAATTTTATTGTGCTTCAAGAAATAAAAATGGAGTTCAGAAGCACTTACTGCCCCGTGCGCTAGCGCAGAAACCCTCCTATGCAATTTCAGTGACTCAAGCGGTTGCATGCACTCCCGTGAGCCCAAACAGCTTCCTAGTGCGTGACCCTAGGCTCAGCCACACACTCCCCCGCGAGAACCAATCAACGGCTGGTTACGCGTTGTTGGTGCTCTCTCTCACTGGTGCCGCTCGAGCAAACTATGTGGCCATCACAATACATGACGCACCACACGCCTAGGTGCGCGCCTTGGGCGCGATCAAAGCCTCGCCTATAGGAGTCGCTCGCCTGATCCAGAAAAGTAACTCCTCACAAAAACCGTAAATAAACTGACAGGAGCATGTGCATAGGGGAAGCAACTCTGGTGAGAAGAGAGCCCGAAGAAGAAAATCTACTGGTGCAGAACTGTTGCTCCGGTGGAGATTGTAGGCGTGGAGGGGATAAAACAGAGAAGACAGACAAAATTTTCTCTGAAGAAATGAGTAAAGTGAACTCTGATTTTTCAATAGATGAGTTGGTGAAACCCTAGGCTATATATGGCCTTTTATAAGCAGTTCAAAAATTAGAAATGATACAAATACCCCTAGAGTAAAATACACACTGACACAAAAATAAAACAACGGGCCCAACGGGCAAAACAGTAAAATCCTATCTCAAAATGAGAAAGTTCCGTATTTGCCACTGAAAGTTCACCTGGTTCCATATATGCCATTGGATGTCTCACTGACATGTGGACCCAGGACCCACATGTCATGGAGATAGCCAATGGCATATATGGAACTAGATAATTTTTTAGTGGCATATTAGGAATAATCTCAAAATAATTTGTCCTGGCGTGGACCTTTCATAGCAGCTACGACTTCGCTTAAAGACTATTGGATCTCTGATCGACGGTCTGGATTAGGTGTCGGTTTTGCGCCAAAACCGACAAAGTGTCCACTGTCTTCGTACCGGGTACCCGGATTGGGCTAGCTTGATTCCATGGTTTACTCAGCCCGGCAATCGCTCGCCGCTCGTTTACCTGATTCAAACCCGGTCAACAGTCCAATAGATCCCCTACCATTCCTAGCCCATGTACCCAGATTGGGCCATCTCGACTCCGCAGCCCCTCTGCCCGGCAGTCGCTCACCGCCCGTGTACCTGAATCACACGCGGTCAAGACACGACATGTCTCTTCTCCTCTTCACTCCTCTCTCTTTGACTTTCGTTGGCAATCACTCATCACTTTTGGAGCCATGAGAACCATGATCTTCAACATGGCTCCTCACCCTCGACTTTAGTCGCCTCACCCCCGTCGCCTACCCCGCCCATCGTCGGCTCCCATCTCGCGTTCAACAATGCCACTACCATCTGCAGGCAATGTCCTTTTGCCTCGTCGTGTCGCCGCCCTCGACCCCGACCACCCTCGCCCCTGGCCGCCTCGCCCCCCACCGCCTATCCCACCCCCACTGCCTCCCATCTCGCGGCCACATCTAGAGGTTGGTTGTGGTGAGTTTTGAGCTGATGTATGTTGTTCTGCTTTTTTCAGTGATACTGCTATGCCTATGTAGATATTTATCCAGTTTGCAAATGTCCAAAAATGGCTAAAATATCAACTATATTTGCAGAAGAAGGAATATTAAGCAGAAAATAATAGAATTGAACACGATGGTGCAAGGAGAGGAGCTTTTTTTCCCTCTACTTTTGTTGGTCCAAAACAACCAATATGATGAATTGAACTCGATGTTTTACCCAAATCTTGAAGCATTTATGATTAATAAATATGCACATCTGTGCCTACAAATTTGGTCCATGCTTCTTGTGTTAACAATTTTGTAAATTACCCGAAACACCTGACTAACATGCTTTGATTATTAGCCATCATTTCCAACTATGGTTTTCAACATGCAAATAGATAGGACTGTTTGTTTTTTGTACTTCATGTATATACTGACCTCTTATTTTTGTACTTAATCCTTAACATATGGAAACAAGAGCTTCAGAAAACACAAGAGCATCAAACACAACAAATTGTCTTGATAATTATATGTTAGTAAGTAAAAACATGAAAAACATTCTATGACAATTACCTTCACCAGCAGCAATAAAAGAAAGAGAAAGTCCTGGAGAAAAAACAACTTCTTTTGTGCCTTCTACATATGTTCCCTAGAGCAAAAAAACAACTCTTAAGTTCACAGCTATAACTTCTACATTACCGTATTAGAAAGAGGAGGAACGAGGAGGAATATGATATGATGTTGTTTATTTTTCCCTGCATGAAATATGAATATGCATGAAATCTATTCACACAAAAAGATTAAAATAAAAGAGTAAAGAAGAAATAAAACACTCAAAATATCCTAAAAAGGATACACAACTCCCCAATCCCCTCGCAAACGCTCAAACGTAGACTGATCTAGGGGTTTAGTCAGAATGTTTGCCAATTGATGATGAGTATCAACATGAACAAGGTCAATGACACCTTTCTCATATTGATCCCTCTAAAAGTGAAAGCGCACATCAATATGTTTGGTTTTCGAATGAAGACATGAGTTTTTCCCTACACTAATCGCACTGGTACTATCACAAAACAAAGGCACTCTAGCAAGGAAAGACAACCCAAAATTTTTCAAAGTGGAAATCATCCAAATCAACTGTGAGCAGCAGCTACGTACTCAGCCCTCAGTAGTGAAAAGCTCAACTCCAGATTGCTTACGCGAAGACCAAGAAATAAGCGAAAAACCGAGAAACTAGCAAGTACCGGAAGTCGAATTGCAATCCAGCCGGCACCCACCAAAATCAACGTCAAAAAAGCTAGATAACTCAAGAGATGATGATGTTGAATAGTCAAGACCGAGATCGGGCGCATAGGTAAGGTACCTAAAAATGCGCTTGACAGCCTGCCGATGATATGTACGTGGTGAAGACTGAAAGCGCGCGCACAATCCCACGACAAACTGAATGTCCGGTCTCATCGCAATCAAGTATATGAGTGATCCGATCATCCCTCGATACTCTCTCTCTTGTTGACCTTGACGCCGCTCTCATCCTTGTCCAGACCACTAGATGTGCCCATGGGGGTCATCTGAGGCTTCAACACTCCACCAAAGTCAAACTTTTTTAGCATGTCTCGCGAGACACGCTAGTGCAGCGGAAGAAGATATTGGGGAAGCGCGTCCTCACTTATCCTCGTCTCACTCCATTTGTTCCCTAGAGATCTAATCAATGAAGACCGATGATGTCCACGTGAAGAAGCCCACGAGCATCACTATTCGAGTAGTGCCTCTACGAAGTCCACACGTATAGGGATGAGATTGATCTCACGCTGACGTGCTAGCACCGTTGGTGAGAACTGTGGAGAAATCTCAATCTCAACTATTGAGATCAATAAGGGAGAGGAGAGGTGTGGAAGCTAGAGTTTGTGGAATAGGAGCAATTACTACATCCACGACCTCCTCCTCCCTTTATATAGAGGTTAGATCGAGAGTCCAAATCTAAATGAAAATCCCAATAGATCCAATCTATTCATCCGCCTCAGAACTTCCAATCTTGGATTGAAACTTTTGATCTGGACTCTCGGTCTGCAACCCAAAAATTATCAAAACTTCTAATACCCCTATAAAAACCTCCGATCGTCCCTATCAGAACTTTCAGTTTGAACTCTCTTTGTCTCTAAATCATAAATAATTGGAACTTTCGATTCCAAATCGAAACTTCCGATTTTAGCTCTCGGTTTCTCAAACCATAAATTATTGGAACTTCTGATACCATATCAAAACTTCTGATTTGAGCTCTCAGTTTCTAATTCAGAAAATAATTGGAACTTCCTATTTCAAATCGGAACTTCTGATCCTTCCAGATTTTTCTTGGGCACAATTCCTTCATGTTGGGGGTTTTGAAGATGTGTTTACCTATCCTGAAGGTTGCTAAATTTTACAAGATAAAGAACCAAGTAAAGATACTCATAGCTATAGCCGTGTTACATAATACTATCCGATCACTTAAGGGAGATGAGCGGTGATTAGACAACCAACCAGATAATATTTAACCAAAAAATTTTATTAACTTGCCAGATGGCAATCAAGGCAATGATCAAGCAAACATTCAAGGCAATAATTTGAGAGATGTTATAGCACATCAAATGTGGAGTGATTACCGACAACATAGAAATCAGTGGTATATGTTTGATATTTTGCGATGTTTTAATAATATAAACATGTTATGATTATTGTATAATACATTTTTTAGTTACCATGCTTGGAAATGGTTCTCCAAGGTTTTTCATGCTTCTGTCTCAAGCTACGCATAAGAAGAAATCCCCCAAAGTCACTGCTACAAAGGGTATGCATATGAGCACATTTTATTTTCTTAAATTAGCTTTGTTTGCAAATTTTATTTCCTCAATTCTCAAATATACGTTTGTAGATAAAGTAAGGGTTGTTTGGAACTCGGTACTAGAGAAAACATTGGTAGAATTATTGCATGATCATAAAACACTTGACTATAGGGGTCAAAATAGTTGGACATCAGAGGCGTGCAATAAAATCATGAAGGAGTTCCACAATAAAGAGAAGTATGAAACTTTTACGAAGGCTCAAATCCAAGAAAAGGAAAAGGAGTTAAAAAGAGAGTATCGAATGTTGAAGGAGGCTAAAAAACAAAGTGGGGCTTCTTGGAACAATGATAGATTCATGATTGGGCTAAACCTGCGATTTGGAACAACATAATCAATGTATGATTCTTTAAACCTTTGTTGATTCATGTTGTGTTTTTGGAACAACAATAAATTCATGTTGTTTTTGTTTTTGTGCAGTCATTTCCCAAAATTAAAAAGTTCTGAAACAAGTCATTTCTGTTACTTGAGGCATTGGGAGAGTTGTATGATGGTTAGTTTCAGTATCTAACTATTTCTTTCTTTGTGTAATCCTTTTATAACTATAACTAACTTCCTTGTAGGTCATACTACTAAAGGGACTTATAACTTTGCCTCTACGCAGTTACACACAACATCCAGTTATGACCTAGTTTGACAATACGATTGACATTGGTGACACTGAGGTTACGTTTTTAGATGTAGAGGAAACTTTTACTTACAAGTGCAAGACGATGTTGGTGCAAGGATGGATTTGAATGTTGAAGATGAAAATATTGGAAGTAATGAACAAAGGACAAAAAGAGTTGTTGGTCTAAGAAACAATAAAGTTGAAAAAGGACCAAAGAGATAGAAGAAGGATGGTAACATAGATGGACTATTAGAGAAATACATCGATATGAGAAGAAAACAAGCTGAGGATGAAGTTGCATAGTTAGCTAAAGATAAAGAAGCTACCCGAACTAACAATTTTTCATTAAGAATTGTATATATGTTATCAACTCAATAGAATTGACAAAAGAGAAAAAAATCCAAGACTTATAATGTCTTTAAAGATGCTGATAACAAGGAGATTTTTCTGAGTGCTTGTGAGGGGATAGAGAAACTTCTTTGATTTGGTTGAAAAATGAAATGGATTAGCAGGTAACAATTAAGAAATGGCTTTGATTTGATGTCTTCTATTGTTCTGATATTTTTGTTTTTGTGCAGTGCTGGAGCCTTGAGTGCAATTTGGATCTATGATAGTACAATGAAAATCTTTCATTAAGTTTCAGCGAAGATGGTTGTCAAATTCTATGTTCATCAGATTCGACTTAGAGAAGACTTACCAAGTGTGTTTTGTAATGTTCTTTGCTTTTGAATTACCACTTAAAAACTTTTATCGTGGAGGATAAACTGAACATTCTATGCTATGGTATTAATATATACTCTACATGGCATACTTTGTTGATTTTCAGTTATTGCATTTAATTTCTTTAGGTGATGTCAGTTGTTTTGTAGTGCAGTGTTGTTTTTAGGAGGATTCTCCATTTGGATATTACAGATCATTGAATGATAGGAGTATGGAAGGGTAGTGAATGTGTACATAGGTTATCTTCCAATGGCTTAAGTTGCTCACATGCATAGTAGTGTATAGAGTAATGAGAAGAATAACTAGAGGTAGTACTGTAAGGTCCATATCATGGCCGAGTTTAAGTTTTGTAGGTGAAACATCTTTGTGAATTGAAAAAAAATCAGTTTTTCAATTGAATTGAATTTTTGATCCGGGATAAAAGATGTAGTTTACAATCTTTTAAGGTCAAAATTGAATTGAAAAAATTCAAGAGATGCAATTTAGTACAAAAATGCATTTTATAGTAGGTTAAATTCTGTTTACATTCATTTTTCTTTTAAGAAAAAATGCCATGATCTTATAAACCTCAAAGGGATTTAATCCCAGCCAAAAGAATACATAAATTCAAGGGAGGGATTTAATCCACTATTTAGGGAGGGATTGAGTGACATGAGAGGGATCCACTCAATCCTTCGAATTAGTTTGGGAGCCCATAATCCCGGCCTATTCCCTGGGGAATAGGCCGGGATTATGGGCTCCCAAACATGCCTTCCTGGGATAGAATCCCCTTGTGGATTAAACCCCTATCAACCAAACAAGGTCTAAGGGGGTAGCGTGGCGGCACAAGCACTGTGAAAGCTTAAGAGGTGGAGTAAGGGGCTGGGGTGGTGACCGGAGAAGAGGAGGGTGATGGTAAGGTTTTATTTTTATTAGTTTATATACTCATGGTAAATGGGTAAACATGTGAAGCGGGTATAGGTAGCCTATATCCATATATGTTTACTTGTTTGGAATAAGTTTTGATCTAATAATATACTCACAGATATAAAATTAGAAATATACCTGACTTTAATAGAGTTTTAACCTATGGGTAAATGGTGTTAGAATGATTCCACATTACTTGTGGGAGGAGAGATAATTCAACTTAAATAGTGGAGGAGTTTCTCACTTCATGAGCTGACTTTTAGGTGTAAACAAGACTCTCTTTCTAGTGTAGGTCAAATATTAGAACAATTTCTCCTAAAATAATCCAATACAATATAAATAGATATACCGCTTGTCTGATATCCTCAACCAACGAAAAAGACACATCTTTCCACCATTGCATTGCAGCCCTAATCCCTCCACCTTCACTCGAAGAATTCGAGTCTAAGAGCAAGGTATCGATTCTTTAAGCTTTATCATGGTAAGCTTGTGTTTTTAGCTTATCATTGTGCTATTATTGGGCATATATACGAGGAACGTGATCTATTCTAAGTTATACAATTTACTCTAAGTTTAAATAAACATGCATTTTGTTGTGACCTAGTGTTTGTGTGTTTCGAACTAACAATCTTAAACCAAATGTAGCCTTTGAGGTCTATTTATATAGATATATCAAACAAAACATATACAATTCACGGTGGGATCCGACGAGAAATGTATATAAATTTAGATCCTCGATGACTCAATGTGATGTTCTATATTCTTAAAAGTCGTTTTTCTACATTATAAAATATATGAATATATCTGATGATATCACATTGACGTGTCTGATAAACTATTGGATTTTTATCTCTTTACTACGAGAACAACAAGATATATAGTTATAAAGAGAATATATGTTAATCTTGTACTTTATCCCTGGTATTGAATCGTGATTATTTTATCCAAAAAGAATAATCTATTTCATATACAAATCCTAATTTATCCGATCGGCTTGAAGCACACAAAAAACATTACCAAAAATGTTATATACGCTCTAATTACCTCAGTGAAAAAAATAAGTTTAATTTTTGTGTCATTAAAATTTTCACGGTTTGTCAATATGTTATCGGTGTGTCACTACCGTCACAATTACCGACAGTGACGAGTATGAGTAATTTTCTAAAAAAATAGTACTCGGTGTAGACCGAAGCCTACAAAACTTCATCAAGCGAAAAGTTCAATTTGGCATATATATTTAAATTAATTATGTAATCAGTAACGGTTAAAAATTGTAGCCAAATTATCTTGCGTGCAGTCTCCGGTTGACTTATGTAGTAAGTCTTTTTGGAAATCACAATGATTGTATTTCAAGTAATATTAAGATGAGATCCACAGAAAAATGATATTTGTTATTGTTATGTGTATAATGTAAGAAACTAAAAAGGTGATAGTAAGGTGGGCCCAATTTATAGTGGGACCCACAAAAAGTAAGCACTTTATTGTTTATGACCACACCATAAGCTTAAGATGCATTTGATTCACTGGATATCCCTAGGATGAGATATGATCATCTCATCTAGTCAGTTATTTGGTTGGAGAACGAAGGTAGATGAAATAGACAGCGAGAGGAATATTCCTTTAATATACTGGATGAAGATATTTAGAAATTTTTTCTAAATGAGCTTATCTAATATTGGACGAGATGACGTGTGTCTCCTGATTAGTTATTACACATTTAATTTTTCGTTTATAATATTTAAATAATTTTTACTTCCAAATTATTTATCCAATTTATAATCCTATTACATTATAATTTAATCTATAAAATAAGATCTCATTTGATTATATTTTTTTAAAAAATATATATTTGACAAGTGGGTCCCACTAAAATTTAAGCTTATCTCATCCAAGTTATATACATCTAACCAAATAAAAAATTGTCTCATCACATCCATTCAACCAAACACCTTAAATATATTATCTCATCTCTAAATTCATGGATATGATCATTCTATCCATCCTTGTCCCCAAACCAAACGGACCCTTAGAGTACACCTTAAGGTTTTTTGCTTATGGGGTAGCTCCATAATATATAAAATTAGCAACAATACTATTTTTAATGCTTAAAGTTACTTTTTCATGCACACTGTGATGCCCAGATGCCCTTGTATTCATGGAACGCTTAAATATATTAGAATTGATTGTTTGTCATACGGAAAAAATATATATAATTTAAGCGACTGTTGGCGTAAAAGATTACGCTATCAGGTTTCTGAAGATTAGAAACTAACAAACGAAGTGTTTGCGAAGTAAACTATTCCAAGCCTCCGAAAGGATCAACATCATCAACATCAACAAAGCCTTTTAGTCCCAAGCAAGTTGGGGTAGGCTAGAGTTGAAACCCAACAAGAAGTCACCAAAAAGAGAGAGAGAGAGAAAGGGGAGGGGAAAAGATTTTAAGAGCACTAAAAGGGAAAAGGCCTAATCACGGTTCGTGCACGTGGATAGCTTTTTTCCAAGCACTTCTATCCAAACACAACTCCTTTGGGATATTCCATTCCTTCAAGTCCCTTTTGATTGCCTCCTCCCATGTCAAGTTTGGTCGCCCTCTACCTCTCTTCACATTATTGACTCGTCTTATGATACCTCTGTGCACCGGTGCCTCTGGGGGTCTCCGGTGGACATGCCCAAACCATCTCAACCGGTGTTGCATAAGCTTTTCTTCAATTGGCGCTACTCCTAGCCGATCGCGTATGTCATCGTTTCTCACTTAGTCCAATCTTCTGTGCCCACATATCCAACGCAACATACGCATCTCTGGGACACATAGTTGTTGGATATGCCGCCTCTTAGTAGGCCAACACTCAGCCCCATATAACATAGCAGGCCTAATCGCCGTCCTGTAGAACTTGCCTTTCAACTGATGTGGCACTCTCTTTTCACATAGGACTCCCGATGCTTGACGCCATTTCATCCACCCCGCTTTGATCCTATGGCTAACATCTTCATCAATATCACCATCTCTCTGAAGCATCGATCCCAAATAACGGAAGGTGTCCTTCTTTGTACTACTTGGCCTCCCAAGCTTACATCTCCATCCTCACTAATTGTAGTACCAAAGTCACATCTCATATACTCGGTTTTGGTCCTGCTAATTCTAAATCCTTTTGACTCTAGGGTATGACGCCATAACTCTAGCTTTCTATTTACTCCTTCCCGGCTTTCATCTACTAGAACTACATCGTCAGCGAAAAGCATACACCAAGGGATATCTCCTTGTATATCCCTCGTGACCTCATCTATCACTAAGGCAAATAGATAAGGGCTCAAAGCTAAACCTTGATGTAGTCCTATGTTAATCGAGAAAACATTTGTATCACCATCAGTTGTTCGGACACTAGTCACAACCTTGTCATACATGTCCTTAATGAGTGTAACATACTTTGTTGGGACTTTATGCTTATCCAATGCCCACCATATGAGATTCCTAGGTATTTTATCATAGGCCTTTCCAAGTCAATAAAAACCAGGTGCAAGTCCTTCTTCTGCTCCTTATACCGCTCCATGACCTGTCTTATTAAAAAATTGCTTCCATGGTTGACCTTCCAGGCATGAATCCAAATTGGTTCATGGTGATATGCGTCATTCCTCCAAAAGGATAATAGCTTAAAATAGTTCGAAAGAATGTATTGAATAACTTGTATTCGGTCCCTATTACAGGGTAAAACGGGGGGTATTTATCGGCCCAAACATTAAGGAAAAGACCCTTTCCACCGCTTTCGTGCAAACAAACCATAAATCAAGCCCTAGCCTCCATTTTTCTTCTGAATCAATCCGTGAGATCCAATGGCGAAAACCAGTTTCAAGGATCCTGGAGCAGCTTCAACCTTGGCCCGCCAGTAGGCTGCGGCAGCAGCGGCGGCTGCAACATTGGCGATGGCAACTCCGACAGCAGCAACGGCAGCAATGGCGGCAGCAGGGAGAAATCCCCAAAATATCGGCCCTCAAGACCTTTTTCCGGCATCAACGAAGTACACAGATCAATCCTTTCAATTGGGGCCTTCAACCTGCAAAATAGAATCACTCGCGGCCGCAATAGAAGGCAAAATTAGTTCGGGAGTCATGATTCGCAAACCCGGGAAAGAGATCATTCCGTCGCCAAGGCCCGGAGAAGTGGTCGTCTTCGAAGCCTTCTTCGAAGCTGGCTTAGGGCTTCCGGTAGTTGATTTCTTGGCTGAGGTATTGGATCTGTTCCACGTCACTCTCCCCCAGCTCTCTCCGAATGCTGTAGCACGTCTTGCCATCTTCGAATGGGCGTTGCGAGTCGAGGGTTGTGAGGGAAGGGCGGAGATCTTCGCAGCACTGCACAGAGCTTCGTGCCAACTGAAGACCTTCGTAGGTCCCGGAGGTGAGAAGATGGTAGTGGCCTTCGGAAGTATCAACTTTAGGCTTCGGGATGAGTATGCTCTCCGGTTTCCCGCCAAGGCTATCAATGCCAGATGGTATACAGACTGGATCCTAAAATGGTTTTATGCCGAAGTTGGGGCGAGTAGTCGCCTAGCTGGACCCTTGCAAGATATCAACTTCCGAAAGGAAGCCCTTGTGCACCCGGATCTGGGCCAGCTCGAAGCTCGCCTCAGCCTGCTCCAAAAAATCAGTCACCGCCTAAGTATGCGGGACTTAGCCGAAGAATTCCTCGGGCTTCAAATCCCTCCTCTGATGGCCAACTGGCCGATCACCTTTGAGGAGGATTCGGAGGGCGGTCTTCGCAAAATTTCTTCGACTTCGAGCCCTGCAGGTAACTTCAAAAACAACATATATCATGTATTTTTATTCGAAGGAATAACCAACTTAACTTATTTTTTAGCCTCTTCAGCCCCTATAACTTCGGAGCAGATTGTACGAGCTTCGGAGAAGATTATGGGCGTCCCAACTCCGACCGAGAAGGAATGGAGAATTAAACTGGTTGGTACAAGGGAACGGTCCAACCGAGTATGGGGGCTACTCGAAGTTGTTCCGCCCCCTCTTGTGGATTGGGTGCCTTCGGAAAAAGGGCCCAAAAAGAGAAAAACCGAAGTTGGAGCTTCGAGCTCTGCCAAGACTCCGCTAAAGAAGGTGGCTCGAAAGCCAAGAGTTCCTGCACCTTCAAGTTCAAGATCTTCAATCTCCGATTCCTTGGAGGATGAAGGCAGGATGCTTGTCGACCTAATCGACAAAGATGCAGCCCAAAGAGATGCACATATTGATGATGCTGCGTGTGTGCCGGAGTCTCAAGACAACCTCGAGCAAATGAGGACTCTGGCTGCTCAAGAAAATTTACCACAAGATGGAGCCCCTGGGGACGAAAGCGGAGTCGAAGTTGCTGCAGCTTTGATTCCGGATGAAGTAACAACGGCTGCTCCTGAAGATGCTCCAACAGTTGAAGATTTGACTATTGACTCTGACGAAGACTTTGGAGTAGCCTTCGACCCGCCAAGCAGCCCAATGCTCACCCGTCGCCAAAACGTCAAAGGTAACCTTCGCATAATTCTTTTGTTCTTTTTTCCTGCGAAATTATACAATGTATAATACCTTTGTTTTAACAGGATCTACTCCGGTGGAAGAGGTTCGTCTCGAAGATATAATTCCTGGACCTTCGACAACTTCGGAGCCAATTCCAGGAGCCACTCAAATGGGACCTAGAAAAGGCAAGGGCGAGATGGACCACCTCCCTGCTCCGAGCTCAGGATCAACTCCATCTGAGTCAATAGACGAAAGCCAATCTACGGAGCGGGGGCAATCTGTCGGAGCCCCAAAAAATACGGCTCAGCACTCCAGACCTTCGCCAAACGAAGATGACCAGCAAGCCTTGAGCATGCTCCCTCTTCTAGCTCCTTTCTTGGAGCGAAGAACTGGGCTTTGGACTTTGCTCGAGCCTTTGGATCGAGCTAGTCGCGAAGTCGGGGAGACGGACTTGGTGGCCATCTTGAGCGAGGCAGAGAGTTCGGATCTTAACGCTGCCATGGAGCGTGCAGCATACTAGGTACGAAGTATCTGCAAAACAAAATTAAACTTATATACCAATAATTTCTCACTTTGGTTTTTTCTCTTCGCAGCAAACAGTCTTGGCCCGAGCTGCGAATATTTCAAATGAGCGTGGAAGCCTTCGCCTTCGAGAGGAAAATACAGCTCTTCATCGAAATCTTACTATCTCCGAAGGTCGGGTGGCCCACTTGGACAACATGGTTTTGACGGAGCACAGGGCCAGACAAAGCTTGGAAGCTGCGAACAAAGAGCTCGAAGCAGAACAAATTGTGCTTCGAGCGGAGATTGAAAATATGCGGGCGGAGCATGCTACGGCGGGAGCTGAACTTGTCAGGCTCCAAGAAGAAAAAGCTAAAGCTGCCGAAGAAGCTAGCCAGCTACTTAATCAGAAGAATTCTTTAGCTACAGAGGCAGCTAGGCTCTTTGGAGTAGTAAGAGAATTAACTTCGGCGAAGGATGCCTTAATTGAAGATAAGCTGAAGTTGGAAAAGGTAGCTGCGGAGGTCATGGACCAACTGCTAGGCGTTCTGGAGTACTTCGGTACTACTGGGACGCTTCCTTCAGATGACAACATCTCCTTGCTGCGACGGTTGAAGAGGATCCAAGGAGCAGCGAAGCAAATGAAGACAGCAGGCATTCGGTACGGAGAAATCTCCGGACAAGTGGCTGCTATCGGCATACTTTGTTACTACGAAGATCTGGGCCAATCGATAACTCCGAACACAGGGGCGACTCCCATTACCTTTGATGACAACCAGCTCCTTACTCCTCCCGAAGGTGTGGCTGCTGCTTGGCAAGCCTTTCAAACTTCATGGAGAGCCGAAGGTCGCTCTACGATCAAGGCTTGGATTGACGAAGGGCAACGCCAGAAGCAAGCTCGGTCCCAAGCTTCGAGCAGTCAGCCCCCGCCAAACCCGCAGGTTTAGAATTATCTTAGGATCTTCAACTATGTAAAGCATTATGCTTTTGTACATTTATGAATGAAAATTTGCTTATCATGTTTTTAGGCTTTGCCTCATATGGAAGATGTCGAAGTGTTAGACGTTAACGACGAACTCCGCTTACTATGGGATACCTTCGATATCTTAAAACTTCACAAGTGCCCTCGATTTTTAGTTCCTCGGGATAGCTCCAGAGCGATTACGCCCGAAGTAAGCAAAGACATACTGTCTTGTATTAAAGAGGAAGAAAAAGTTAACTTGGAAACTTCATCTTCCGAAGACATTGTATGGTCCGAAGACAAAGATGAAGCTCAAGGTAAAAAGCCTGAAGAACTTGGAAGCTGGGAAAGGAGCCCCGAACGACTTCGAACTTGGGCCGAGCTTCAACAAGAACAAAAAGACTTTAGAGCTTCCAAGGGAGGCCGAAGAGTTAAACGCAAAGTTGTTATAACTCCCGGCTCTGGAACTAGCCGTTCCAACCTTAGCTCTAGAGATCGAAGGGATCTTCGATTCCTTCTTGGTATAGATACTGATTTTTCATGATGTAATCATATTTGTTCGAATAATAAATATCGATTTAAAATTGTCTCCCTATTTACCAGCCCCTCTTTGGGCGTAAGCAACTTCGAACTATATTCAAAGATGGTTAGGCGCAAAGAAAAACTTAGGAGTACAATTTTGGGGGTTCGGAGCCCCTCAACAATTTAAAGATTCATTAAAATCTTATAAAATGTCTTCGACTATTTGTAGTCTGAAGACTGGTAACTTAGTACCTTATGTTTTTTGAAAGAAATCACTTTGGAAAACTTTTCAGACACTTTAGTGTCCTAAATGACTTGTCACTTTGGACTTTTCTAACAGACATTCGAAGCTCATGGCTCAACTCTGTTTTGTTTTGGCCTCCTTCGGCTCTTTTTGCGAATTCTGTCAAACCAATGGTTTGGAGTTCGCAGTGGTCTCTTTGGACTCTTTTTACGGATGCCTACAAGCCGGTGGCTTGTACTCCGCATCATTTGGTCTCCTTGGACTCTTTTTACGGATGTCTTCTAGCCATTGGCTTGGACTCCTCATTCTGTGGTTTTGGGCTCTTTTACGGATGCCTACAAGCCGGTGGCTTGGACTCCGGATTATGTCAGCCCACCACCTCAGAAACTTCGGACCTCCGAAAATATGATTCAAATTAATGACACTTCCCTCTCGGTCAACTCCGCTATTCCAGTGCGTCCACTCGGAAGTGGGAAGTTTATGAGGGGTAGGCATTATCTGAACCATATGCTTTATTAATTCGGAAAGTGCTTACAAATGATTACAAGGAGCCCTTATGCGAAGTATCGCTTTTGGTGCTCTGCATGCCATGTATGCGCTAACTCTTCACCTTCCAAATTAGCTAATTTAAAAGAACCAGGACGCCCTGAGCGAACAATTAAGTATGGACCTTCCCATCTATTTCCTAATTTTCCTGGTGCTATGATACTTCGCAAAACGAGATGACACGACCTAAGTTCATTAATCTTGACCTTCGGGTCGAACCAAGCCTTTGTCTGCTGCTGATACTTTGACAAATTTGCCACAGCTCGAAGTCTTGTCTCCTCTGTTAAATCCAGCGAAACTTGTCTTTCTCCTTCTATCTCCGCTTCGGTGCTGCGAAGTGATCCTCCTTTGAGCTCTGTTGGTGTCATAGCTTCATCTCCGAATAATAGTCTGAAAGGAGTGAAGCCGGTAGACCTTGTCCGAGTTGTCCGGATGGACCATAGGATCTTTGGGAGCTCTTCGGTCCACAATCCTTTTGCCAATCCTACTATTCTTCTATTCAGCCCTGACAAGATATTACCATTGGCTCTTTCAACAGCTCCATTAGATTGAGGATGTCTTACTGCAGCAAAACATAGTTGAATGCCTAGATCTTCACAGAATTTCCTGAAGGGTTCTGCATCAAACTGTGTTCCGTTATCCACTGTGAGCTACCGAGGCACTCCGAACCGGCATATGATATTCTTCCAGAAAAATTTTTGAACATTATTCGAAGTGATAGCTGTTAAGGGTTCTGCTTCGACCCACTTTGAAAAGTATTCGATTGCTACCACTGTGAACTTCAAATTTCCTTTTGCTGTTGGGAAGGGTCCAATAAGATCCATGCCCCATCTGGCCATGGGCCATACTGGGGCAATGACTTGAAGAGTTGTTGGTGGGCGATGACTCCTTCGTCCCATCCACTGACATCCTTGGCAAGTGCGGACCAAGCTCTCCACATCAGCTACTATTGCAGGCCAAAAAAGCTCCTGGCGAAGTGTTTTTCCCGCCAAAGCTCGAGGGGCCAGATGGCTACCGCAAAGCCCTTCATGAATTTCTCGAAGAATTTCTTGACCTTCGGCTTGAGATATACATCAGAGCAGAGGGGAACATACTCCGGCCTTGTATAAAATATCGTTGATTATTTGATAATTCCGAGTTCTAAGCTTTAACCTCGAAAGTTGTGGCCCTTCGGACATATTTGCCTCTCCTTGCAACACTTCCATGATTGAACTTCGCCAATCTGTACTTGGAATACAAAGTACTTCCGCAGCAGGAACTTGTGGCACCGAAGGTGTACTGAGTTCTTCATAAAAAGCTTCTTCGGGTATGTCCATAGCTCCGGCTGTAGCTTTTGCTAAGATGTCAGTTTGCATATTTTCTGCTCTAGGTATACTCTGAATGGAAATCCCTTTAAATGCTGCTTCGATCTTTCGGATTTCTTCTAAGTACTTTGCAAGCTGTGGATGCCGAACTTGGAAACTCTTGTCTACGTGCCCTGCTACAATCTGAGAATCTATTTTAATAACGACTCTTGTAGCCCCTAGAGCACGTGCCTTTCGAAGTCCCAATAAAATTCCCTCATACTCCGCTGTATTATTGGTAGACTTAAAGTTGAGTCTTGCGGAGTACATTGCTGTAGGACCGGAAACGGCGACCAGAGGGGGGTGAATGGGAGCTTTTTAAAAAAACTTGGGCTAAAAACAGCCTTCGGTTTTAAAACTATCTACTGCGGAACAGGCTTCGAACACCAACCTTCGAAGGTCTGGTTCGGAGGTATATGACAGCTCCGAACACAGGCTTCGCAAGGAGTAAAAGTCTGAAGCCAAGCAGACTTCGCTCAACCAACAACCCCGAAAACAACTCTGCTTAGTCAGTGCAGGCTCCGCACACAGGGTGCTTCGAGCAGGCTTCGCACTTCACCCTTCGCAAGAGTGGACTACCCTCTGAGGACTTCGACCTAATACTTAGCGATAGCAACTGGTGCTGGGCTTCGTACTGCAAAGGTCTAAACGCACACTAAACAGACTTCGCTAAGGGTTCAGACACGAGAAGCAAAACGGGCTTCGAACAGGGCTTCGCTAGTAAGCAGCGAGGTCTAGACTCCTGTTACACAGAGCGAACGCACACTGAAAAACACACTTCGCACACAACACACTTCGCCAACACAGGCTTCGATGCACTATCACAAGTCACTCGAGGTGACACACAAATGGACGAAGTATGCAGCGAGGTATGTAGAACAAGCTCAAGCAAAAAGCACACAGAAGCAGGGCTTCACCGCTTGAACAAGGAACACTAAAATGAACTCACTGGATGAATACAAAGTGTGTGGAGGCTAGTACAGGAGCTCAACAGTAAATGCTCAAAGTGTTAAATGTTACCTACCCAGCCCCCATATTTATAGCCACTATTCACCCCAAGTGAATTGACTACTTTACCCCTAGGGTTTACACCAGTTTTGTCTCTACAGAATAGAGGGGTACAAAAGGTAGTCAACTTTATTCTGGAGGCTTCTCTGTCAGCTTTGCAGAGGGGACAGCGTCAGCTTTTTGCAGAGCAGACAGTGTCAGCCTTTGCAGTCTTTGACCTTCCTGAAGCCCCCCTTCGCACGCGAGGGGTGCGGTAGCTTCAGCGAGAAGCCTTGAGCCTGACGGCCTTCGCTTCACCGAAGTTAGCCTCCGATACAGTGACGGTTTTGAGCCGAAGCCGTCAAAGCCCTTGGGCCTTCGCACCACCACCTCCGGAGTGGACCACCACGGCTTCGCAGCTACTCCCAGCTCGAACTCCGTCAGTCCGTGTACCGAAGCCATGCATGGCCGAAGCACCACAAGTCAACCTCGCTCCGGAGCTAGCCTTGCTCCGAAGCCTTCCTCACTCCGAAGCCCCACCTTCGGAGTACCACCCTTCGAAGTCCCTCCTTCGTCCAAGGCCTCCGCATGAAGCATTCCATGAGCACTCCGTCTCAGTGTCTCTCCCCGAGCACACTCCTCGATGAGCCTCACCCGGACCATGCCTTCGATGCACCTCGACTTCTGAGACCTTCGTCGGGTACCTTCGAGTGTCTCCCTCTGGAGCACACTTCGAACACCTTGCCTCCGCAGAGGACTTGATCCACCATACTCCGAAGTCACTCCATTCTGAGTACCTTCGAAGTGCCTCACCTCCGAGGACTTTGTCTCGGAGTACCTTCACCCGGAGCCACACTCCGCACTTACTGCCTTCACCTGGTGCACCTCGACCCGAGGACCGACCCAGACCCCTTCGCAGCCACCGTGACGGAGCTCCCTGCTCCCCTGGCATCAAGCCTCCCGCTTGACCCAGGTTCACCTGCTACGAACCTGTCCGTCGCCTCCCAAGTCCCCTGCGCACCACAGACAAACAGACAAGTGTATCGAGTACTCCGAAGACCTCTCTGGGTTAGCAACCTTTGGCACACACTCCGGTGTACCGCCCAAAGTACCGAGAACTTCGGTACAGCCTAGTCATCGTGTACTGTCGGACCCCTTCGACAGGCACACTCCGCTGCAACAGCTGCAACAACCAAACCACCGAACCCTTCGGTGAAACCACCTCCGAACACCTTTGGAGTTCCAACCTCCGAACCCCCTTCGGAGGTACCCCTTCGAACCAGAGGTTAAAAGCCTGTCAATCACTCATCACAAACACCGAAACCAACCCTTGGTTTCTCAATCTCCCCCTTGATGAGTGCATTGACAACCAAATTCAAGTTCAAGAAAAATTAAAATACTTTCAGCCCACAAGTGACCATAAAAACTCAGAAACGAGCCAAATCATGTCACTTGACAAAAGAATTTTCTTCCCCCTTTTCAAGAGTAAAAGCCCCTTCGGCAAATCTCCCCTTTTGCAAGATAAAAACTCCCCTTGAGTAATTTAATTGTACCCCCTTGCAACAGAGAACTCAAAAATTTCTCCCCCTTTGGCAATGCAAGCATCAAGGAGCATTTAAAAGATGCATTGCTTGGAAATGAGCAGAATTGCAAAGACATATAAAGCAAAAATATGCCAACAGTAATACCAATGATCATGGGCTCAGCTCAATTTAACATTCTCTAAAAACATGATGACAACATGTGATTTTATCATTTTGAAATAAAAGCATTACTACTTAGTCAAGGAAACTAGACAAGTAAAAGCATGGACTGCGCAAAGCTAGTCAATTTCTACTCTAGACAGACAAGTCCAGTTCAAATGGAGCAATGAAAGCAAACTTGATGAACAATGAATTTTGTTGTTCTTTTCTTAATGTCAGGGGTTATTTGTTTGTCCACCTTATACTTTCCAATCAGGCCAAGCCTAGGCATGAAAGCCATCAGAAGCTTAAGGCAATGATTTTGGCAAACACTACACTATTCCAGTTCAGACCAATGTGCAATGGTAAGCAGTCTAGAATAGAGTAGTGTGACAAACAAACCCACCTGGATCTTTTAACTTTGAAGCATGCAAATCATGGATTTTTTTATTTTAATTAAGTGAACCAATTTTTTAGCACTTGATGAACATCCATGAGTAAGTAGAACAATTTTTCAAGTTGCAATTTTTAGCATCCAAAGAAAAGTGTCTTGCTATCAAGTAGATAAAAGATAGCTAAAGCAGTCCTGCCTAAACATGTTAGATTCAAGACTAAGCAGTGAGCACGATTTGATTTTGGAAAGAAAACATCATGCACATGAATGTTTCAGATACATTAAATAGAGCTGAGCAGACACGATTTCATGAATTATAATCAGGCATATAAGTGCAACAGATGTAAATGCAATTTCAACACACAAGTAGCAAATGCACACCAATTTAAATCTGCTCCCCCTCACAAAATGCCGTAAGGGTGACAAACACCAAGTTCCCCACGCAAGTAGGCAAAATGAGAAGCATTGAGGGGTTTCATGAAAATATCAGCTAGCTGGTGTTGGGTATCAACATATTGAAGTTCAATATCACCCTTCGCATTGTGATCTCTGAGAAAATGATATCGCACATCAATGTGTTTGGTTCTGGAGTGCTGAACCGAGTTGTTTGCAATACAAATAGCACTAGTGTTATCACAGAAAAGTGGAACACTCTTATAATCTAACCCGAAATCCCGCAAAGTGGAAACCATCCACAAAATCTGAGAGCAACAGCTAGCTGCAGCAACATATTCGGCCTCAGCCGTCGATTGTGCAACACTAGACTGTTTGCGGGAAGACCAGCAAACCAAAGAAGTACCCAGAAAATGACAAGTACCAGAGGTACTCTTCCTATCAATTCTACACCCAGCAAAATCCGCATTGGAATAACCTCGAAGACATAAAGATGAAGATGTTGAATACCATATGCCAAATTCGAGGGTATATTTGAGATACCTTAGAATGCGTTTTACCGCTTGGCGGTGCGAAGCTCGTGGTGAAGCCTGAAAACGAGCGCACAGACACACTGCGAAGTGTATGTCCGGCCTCGTAGCAGTCAAGTAGAGGAGGGAGCCGATCATGCTTCGGAACTCCTTCTGATCTACGACTTCTCCATCTTCGTCAGGATCCAATGCTACAGATGTAGCCATTGGAGTGGCGAGGGGCTTCGCATCGGCCATGTCAAACTTCTTGAGCAGGTCCTTGGTGTACTTCGTCTGGTGGACGAAAGTACCTTGTTTGCTTTGCTTGATTTGCAAACCAAGGAAAAAGGTGAGTTCACCCATCATGGAAATTTCAAATTCCCTGCTCATGGTATCTGCAAACTCAGCAACCAAAGCATGAGAAGAGCCACCAAAGATGATATCATCCACATAAATCTGAACTAGGAGGAAATCTTTGCCATGCTTGAGAGTAAACAGGGTTTTATCAACAGAGCCCATCAAATACCCCCGCTCAAGCAGAAAAGACTTAAGTCTATCATACCATGCTCGAAGGGCCTGCTTGAGTCCATAAAGAGCCTTATGAAGTTTAAGGACTTTATGTGGGTACTTGGGATTTTCAAAACCAGAGGGTTGTTTTACATAAACATCTTCACCTATGAAGCCATTAAGAAAAGCACTTTTGACATCCATTTGATAGAGTTTGAATCCCCGGGATGTCGCAAAGGCAAGCAAAATCCTAATGGCCTCAAGGCGAGCAACAGGTGCAAAAGTTTCAGTAAAATCAATCCCTTCTAGTTGAGAATAACCCTGAGCTACAAGTCTAGCCTTGTTTCTAACTATAGTCCCATCCTCCCCTTGTTTATTTTTGAAAATCCATTTTGTTCCAATGAAATGAACATTTGGTGGAGGATCAACTAAAGACCAGACTTGGTTTCTCTCAAAATTTTCAAGTTCCTCATGCATGGCATTTATCCAACTAGAATCAGAAAGTGCATGACTAACATCTAAGGGCTCGAAAGAAGCAACAAAAGCTAAATCAACGAAATGAGCATGAGAACGTGTTACCCTTTGATCAAGCTTACCAATGATCTGCTCGGGAGGGTGCATCCTTTGTACATGATGTGGAGCCTCGCGGCGGGATGCAGTCTCCCCCTCAACTTGTGCGTTGGAGTGGTCCAAGATGACCGATGTCGAGGTAGTTGCTTCGGGACCTTGTGCCGAAGTAGTCGAAGTGGGGTTGGCTTCGGGGGTTGATGTCGAGGGTAGTAGGGGTTCATCCTCGAAATCTCCGGGATCTTCTTCTTCGAATATGGTCTGCTCCATGTCGTGTTCATTTGCCTGTTCAAAAGCAGAACTAACAGAGGGAGTTGATTCATCAAATGTCATATCACATGACTCGATGACAGTGTTAGTTTCCAAGTTATAAACACGATAAGAATGATCATGTGTAGTATAACCTAAAAAGATCCCGTCAGAAGAACGCGACTCAAATTTATCCAAATTGCCACGTTTTAGAATGAAGCAGCGACAACCAAATACTCGAAGATGAGTAACCTTGGGCTGTCTCCCAAAACGTAGCTCATAAGATGTCAAGTTTAAAATTGAGCGCAAGAATATTCGGTTTGAGATGTAACAAGCAGTGTTCATGGCCTCAGCCCAGAATTTTCTAGGAGTCCTATGCTCATCAAGCATCGTCCTAGTCATCTCAACCAAAGTGTGGTTCTTCCTATCAACGACACCGTTCTGTTGAGGAACCCGCGGAGCAGAGAATTGATGTTCTATGTCATGCTCCATACAAAAGTCAACAAAGAGATTGTTCTTGAACTCAGTGCCATTATCACTTCGAATGAATTTTAATGCACCAGGGAGTTCAGTGAAAAGTCTCAAAGCCAAGCTCCGAAAGTGTGAAAACACTTCATCCTTGCTGGCAAGAAAGAAGACCCAAGAGTAGCGAGAGAAATCGTCGACAATAACAAGCACATACCACTTACCGCCTAAAGAACTAATCCGAGAAGGACCTACAGTGTCCATGTGGAGAAGTTCTCCGGGTTGTTCAGTCATCATAGTAGTGATAGGTGAATGCGAAGCGGCAATCATTTTTCCATGTCGACAAGGAGCGCAAACTAAATTCTTCTCAAACTTGAGCTTGGGCAATCCTCGGATCAGACCTAGGGCACTCAGTCGAGCGAGCAACTCAAAGCTCATATGCCCTAGTCTCCTATGCCACTTCCAAAGCTCAGAAGTAGAATGTGCAACAAGACAATGAGAAGAACTAGATGATTCTGAAAAATCAGCTCCAAAAACTCTCCCAACTCTAAAGATCTTACACACCACAACGCCATCAGAATTGAGCACTTGCGAAGTATCGCGATGAAATCGCACTTCGAAGCCCTCATCAAGCAACTGAGATACAGACAGCAAATTGTATCCCAGGTTTTCAACCAAAGCAACATCTTTGAGAGTGAAATTCGAGTTAATTCTTACCACACCTTTACCTTTCACTCTACTCCTTCGATTGTTTCTGAAGGTGATATGTTCCCTTTGCTTGGTTGTGGTGAGGCTGGAGAACCATGCTGCATCTCCGGTCATGTGGCGCGAACAACCGGAGTCCATGATCCACGTGCCCTCCAAGCCTCGATCTGTCACCTACACATGATAAGAATATCTCGATCGCTCAGTGCTGGGGTGAGTGAAAAAATGACGAGGCATCCAGCACTGAGTGACACGAGTAGTAGGCGCAGTAAAAGTAGACGGTCTACGCGCATGATAATCAGAATGATGCAAAGTGCGAGGTCTACCTACATGCTGTGATCGAACAACATGTCGAGGTCTCCTACTCTGACGAGGTACAAAGCTACTCGCCTGGGGTCTACCACCATATGGAACATGGTGAACACCTCGAGGAGAAAAACCTCTCCGAGAAGCACGAGGAGCCTCAAAAGCAGGACGATAGTAAAACTCAGACTCATGCATACCTAAAGATGGGTAATGCATGTCCTGGTAACTCATCGCCTGAGAATGTCGCTCATCCTTGATGCGATGAAAACAGAACCCAACTAAATGACCCGCCCGCTGACAATAGGAACAATGAAACACTCTCCTCGGGGCACTCTCATGGGTCTTAGGAGCAACTCTCACAGGCTCCTTGGGCTTTTTCTGAGTGGTTTTCTTGGGAGGATTTTTCTTGGCAGGAGGAGTGATTTTCTTTTGAGCTCGGGTAGGTTTCTTGGCTGGTGGAGTGTCTAACAGAGCTCTCTCTTTCTCTAAGGTAGTGGGTGAGGTGAAAATAGTTTTGTTCTTACTGTCTGAAGAAATCCTCTCAAAACCCAAACCTAGAGCTACCCATGCTCTGTCAGCACACATCTTGGTCTTGGCCAAGAGCAAATCCATCCTACCCTTCCTCTTAGTGCATTTATTAACCACGGAAAGAAGGTATTCATTTTCTGACATGAGGTTCTCAGCTCGCTCTCTAACAGTGCCTAGCTGGTCCTTAAGGATAATGCAAGTGTCACAAATAGGCTGCACATCCTTAGAACTACCGGCCCTCTCCAATCTAGCCTCTAAATCATGAACATGTTTATCACGTAAATTAATGCTCTCGCGTAATAAAGAACAGTTCATGCATTCAATAGTATCATGAGGTCTAGAATCCACCACCAAAAGCTGCTTCTGTGCAGTCTCAAGCTCAAAAAGAGTTTGAGCATGTACAGAACGCAACTGAGCAAGCTCACCCATGACTACAGTACAAGATTCACATTCAGCATCATTAACTTTAGACTTAAGCATGGCATATTCAGTAGAAACAGATTCTAGCCTAAGTCTAAGGTCTTTTCTTTCTCTAGCGGCTTGCACAAGTAATCTATCCTGACTGAGAACTACTTCATTCAGCTCATCTAATTTAATTAATAGCTGGTCAGATGGTAGAGATACCTCAGATGAGTCAAGCTCATCGCCGCTATGATCGCTGTCAGCCATGAAGCAAAGGCCAGTGAAGTCTCGTCCCTTCTTGTCCTTCTTGTCCTCCTTCCTTCGGGACTCCTCCTCCTCAGAGCTCGACTCCTCAGTTGAGGAAGTGTCGATGTCGTTAAGAGTAGCAACAAATGCTCTAGAAGCGGCTTTGGCTACTCTCTTAGCCACCTTGCCGCGCTTGCCCTTCACAAAGGGTTTCCTCTCCTTCTTGTGGTATTTGGGGTGCTCACTCTCATCTCTCTTCTTGAGCTTAGGGCAATTGGCCTTAATATGAGAAGTGTCGCCACATTCAAAGCACCCACTAAAACCACTTCTCCTCTGATCCCGTCTTTCATGATGAAAACGGGTGAACCTTCTGGCAATGAGAGCAAGCTCATCATCATCCAGAGTGTCCACCTGCTCCTTTGTGATGGAGACCAGGGAGGACAAAGCAAAACCATCTGCAAGAACACAAGTACCAGATGTGCTTGGTTCTGCAGCGGTGCCACGGCTAGTGCTAGAAACCAATGCCAATGGTTGTGGCAAAGAGCTTCTGTGCACAACAAGAGATGCCTTGGCAATCTCTGTGGACTTCAGCTTGCTGAAGAGCTCATCACAGGTCAATGTGTCATATCCTGCGGACTCCTCAATGCTGGATATCTTCACTTCCCATATGCTACGGTCAAGAGCATAGAGAAGCTTGATAGCCCTGTCATGATCATTGTAAGCAAGTGTCCCGTTGGACCGCAAGTTACTCACTATAGCATCAAAGCGCGAAAACATGGCATCTATAGATTCACCAGGTGCCTGCACAAACAGCTGATACTGTTGATTGTATGTGCTTTGGCGCCTGGCCTTGATCTGAGTAGATCCCTCATGAAAAATAGTGAGAGTGGTCCAAATTTCCCTAGCAGTCCTAAGGTGCTGCACCCTATCGAACTCACTCCGGCTCAAACCAATGAACAGTATGTTCCTAGCCTTGGAGTTGGCATTATACTGATCTTTTTCTGTTTGAGAGGTGCGAGTCTCAGGGATGGAGTATTGTGAGTCCACAATCTTCCAAATTGCATTTCCTTGCCTTAGCAAGTAAGCCTCCATGCGCACCTTCCAGTATGCAAAGTCAGTCCCATCGAACAGAGGAATTTTACTAGCTCTGTCCATGTCGCCAACAGATCACAAAACCGGTTAAGGTCAACTGGTGATCTTAACCCGCTCTAATACCAATTGTAGGACCGGAAACGGCGACCAGAGGGGGGGTGAATGGGAGCTTTTTTAAAAAAACTTGGGCTAAAAACAGCCTTCGGTTTTAAAACTGTCTACTGCGGAACAAGCTTCGAACACCAACCTTCGAAGGTCTGGTTCGGAGGTATATGACAGCTCCGAACACAGGCTTCGCAAGGAGTAAAAGTCTGAAGCCAAGCAGACTTCGCTCAACCAACAACCCAAAAACAACTCTGCTTAGTCAGTGCAGGCTCCGCACACAGGGTGCTTCGAGCAGGCTTCGCACTTCACCCTTCGCAAGAGTGGACTACCCTCTGAGGACTTTGACCTAATACTTAGCGACAGCAAATGGTGCTGGGCTTCGTACTGCACAGGTCTAAACGCACACTAAACATACTTCGCTAAGGGTTCAGACACGAGAAGCAAAACGGGCTTCGAATAGGGCTTCGCTAGTAAGCAGCGAGGTCTAGACTCCTGTTACACAGAGCGAACGCACACTGAAAAACACACTTCGCACACAACACACTTCGCCAACACAGGCTTCGATGCACTGTCACAAGTCACTCAAGGTGACACACAAATGGACGAAGTATGCAGCGAGGTATGTAGAACAAGCTCAAGCAAAAAGCACACAGAAGCAGGGCTTCACCGCTTGAACAAGGAACACTAAAATGAACTCACTGGATGAATACAAAGTGTGTGGAGGCTAGTACAAGAGCTCAACAGTAAATGCTCAAAGTGTTAAATGTTACCTACCCAGCCCCCATATTTATAGCCACTATTCACCCCAAGTGAATTGACTACTTTACCCGTAGGGTTTACACCAGTTTTGTCTCTACAGAATAGAGGGGTACAAAAGGTAGTCAACTTTATTCTGGAGGCTTCTCTGTCAGCTTTGCAGAGGGGACAGCGTCAGCTTTTTGCAGAGCAGACAGTGTCAGCCTTTGCAGTCTTTGACCTTCCTGAAGCCCCCCTTCGCACGCGAGGGGTGCGGTAGCTTCAACGAGAAGCCTTGAGCCTGACGGCCTTCGCTTCACCGAAGTTAGCCTCCGATACAGTGACGGTTTTGAGCCGAAGCCGTCAAAGCCCTTGGGCCTTCGCACCACCACCTCCAGAGTGGACCACCACGGCTTCGCAGCTACTCCCAGCTCAAACTCCGTCAGTCCGTGTACTGAAGCCATGCATGGCCGAAGCACCACAAGTCAACCTCACTCCGGAGCTAGCCTTGCTCCGAAGCCTTCCTCACTCTGGAGCCCCACCTTCGGAGTACCACCCTTCGAAGTCCCTCCTTCATCCAAGGCCTCCGCACGAAGCATTCCATGAGCACTCCGTCTCAGTGTCTCTCCCCGAGCACACTCCTCGACGAGCCTCACCCGGACCATGCCTTCGATGCACCTCGACTTCTGAGACCTTCGTCGGGTACCTTCGAGTGTCTCCCTCCGGAGCACACTTCGAACACCTTGCCTCCGCAGAGGACTTGATCCACCATACTCCGAAGTCACTCCATCCAGAGTACCTTCGAAGTGCCTCACCTCCGAGGACTTTGTCTCGGAGTACCTTCACCCGGAGCCACGCTCCGCACTTACTGCCTTCACCTGGTGCACCTCGACCCGAGGACCGACCCAGACCCCTTCGCAGCCACCGTGACGGAGCTCCCTGCTCCCCTGGCATCAAGCCTCCCGCTTGACCCAGGTTCACCTGCTACGAACCTGTCCGTCGCCTCCCAAGTCCCCTGCGCACCACAGACAAACAGACAAGTGTATCCAGTACTCCGAAGACCTCTCCGGGTTAGCAACCTTCGGCACACACTCCGGTGTACCGCCCAAAGTACCGAGAACTTCGGTACAGCCCTGTAACAGCCCCAAAATTAAAAGGGAATAAAATAAAGGAAAAATAATATTAAATGAATTTCTGAATATTGTTATTAAAGAAAATCCTAAAAGAGCCCTATTAAAGCCAAACAGAGATAGATATTCAAAATTTGGACTTGAAAATTTTATGGGATAAACTAGAGGCCAAGAAATATTTTTGAGAATTTTTACAAAATTTTTCTAACTGATCTTCAAGCCTTAAGCAAATATTTGAATTTCTAGAATTAAATTTAATGGAAAATACCTTTTTAAATCTTGTTGGGCCGAAACCCTAAATCTCCCTCCGAAAGCCTTTCGGCCCAGCCCAGCACGCCCCTCTCGCTGATAGGCGGGGCCAGCCTGTTGGCACCGTCCTCCCCTCTCTCCTCTCCCGCGCCACTCCCTGGCAGGCCCACCCGTCAGCCCCTCTCTCACGTCCCTTAGCCGCTGACCGCCCGGGCCCACTAGCCAGCCCACCCCCTGGCGCTCGGTCGATGACAGGTGGAGCCCACCTGTCATATCTGTCTTCCCCGATGGAAGGGGGGCGATCCCCTTCCATGCCGGCGCCACCTCCTTCCTATTCCGCCGCCGGCCGACCGGATTCGCTCAATTGGGCTAAGGATCCCTTTCCCCTCTCGCCGGAGATCTCATTCCCCCTAGGATCAACGCGTTTTCTTCATTTATGGCATGGATCCGAGTGTTTGGAAAGCTCACCGGAGCAAGCCTGGAACCCCCTCGGATCCCCTCCGATCTCCTGCCATTCCTCGCCGCCGGTGACCCCTATAAAAGCCCCCCGGCCTCACCGCTTCTCGCCCACACTTCCAGAGCCTAAACCCTCACGCTCCCAAGCCTTGCCACCAGTTTTCTCTCCCTCCCCTCTGCTCGAACTCCGGCCGTCGATCACCGGCGCTCTGGGCCACCACCGCCCTCGCCGAGGCCACCGCCGGAACCGTCGTCGCCCGGGCATCCTCGGCCTCGCTTCTGTTCGGGTTCCCCGCCACCGGATCATCGTCGCCATCATCAACCCGAAGAACACTGCCGCCATCTCCTCGCCACCAACCGTCATCGACCTCCGTTCGCCGTCATCGCTGGTACCTACGTGATCCCCATCCTCCCCTCTCTCCGTTTTGGCCGGAAATTAGGGCCTTAGGCCATCGCCGCCGTCGGTGGCCGCTCGCCGTCGTTCGGCCGGCGCTGGGGACGAAGCCCCCTGGCTCCCCCGTGCCGCAAGCGTGCCGGACGCACGCTCCGCCGTGCGATCACGGATGGACGGTTGGGATTAGACCGTCCACGGATTCAATCCTGGCCCTCGGATCACACTGAACCGGTATCGGTTGATCTAGGGTGTTGGATTTCATTTAAAACGTCGGGTTGATCTCAAACGTACACGCGTACCAGTTGGATTCCTTTTAATCACAGCCGTCCGCTGTAACTTAAACGCCCCGCCCCGCCGTGGACCACTGGATCTGGATCCAATGGTCCAGATCCGAACGGCCCACGCGCACAGTGCGCGGGTCCATGGTGGACCTGGCTCACCGTGGACCCGCAGCTGTTTCTGGTTTTAAATAAAATTCAGAAAAATGGTTAAACTTCAAAAATTCATATCTGGCTCAAATTAACTCCAAATATCACCATTTTAATTCTGGAAAATTTGTCTCTTTATCCTCTACACTTCTATGCAATAAAAACAATATGTTTATTTGGCACATAATAATCTTATTAAATAATAAAGAAAAGTCCCCTTTAGGAACTAATTAATTTTTCAATTAAATAATTCAGATAAACCCTTAAAAATTTATAAATTAATTTAAGAAGATATATTGGCTCCATTTCACTGTTTTTAATACAATAAAAATGGAATGTCCATTTTGTCCATGACATTTTATTAAATAACATTTCTAAAGTCCTTTAGGATAAATAATTAATAGAAATACAACACTTTACAAAAAGTATCATGAAAACTTATATAATAAATTCAGAGGACTTAATGAAGTTATTCCACTATTTTAATACAACAAAAATAACATGTTCACTTTGCCCACTTTAATCTAGAAATTAATATTGCAAAAGCCTTTGTAGGATAATTAAGTAATCCATATAATAGAAGTTAAACACTTTATAAAAATGTCATGACAACTTATATAATGAACTCAGAGTACTCAATGACTTTATTCAACTGTTTGTAATACAATAAAAATAGAATATTCATCTTGTCCACTTTATTCCATTAAATGATATTGCAAAGGCCCTTTTAGGACATTTAATTAATGCATTTAAGAAAAAGTCAACCCTTTATGGAAATATCCTAAAAATTTATATAACAAACCCAGGAAACCTAATAACTTAAGTCCAGTATTTTTACTACAATTAAAATAATAATAAGGTTATTCAATACCTTTTACTTCAACTTTAAAAAGGGAAAAATAAAAACCCCTGGGAAAAATAAATTACATCAAGTCATAAATTCAGAAATCTCATTAGGAATCAATCTTAAATATTTAAGTAACAATTCCCTAGAATTTAAGACTCTATCTCCCTTACTTAAATCCAACAACAACTTGTATGCTTGTATGCTTGATTTTGGATTGTTTATTGAATGTTGTGTTTACTTTTCCGTATCGAGAAGACTATGACATCGTCGAAGATCAGGAGTTCTATCCCGAGGTTCCACCTTCACCCTTTGATGAGCAAGGCAAGTCATCGACCACCTCTGTGGAAACAGTTGATCATCATTGAGCCCATGTTTTAATAAACTATCGCTATAACTCATAGGTTAATATTGCATTAGTCAAATATCAAGACTTACACTTATATTTATTAGATTCCTGTCCTTGTGTGCAAACCCAAGCCATGCTTATTGAGCCTTAACTCCTTGTCACTCTACAAATATTATATTAGCTAGTGCCCAATGTACCGGCACAACTGCTATAGGATATCAAGAATGAGTCGTAGTTAGATGGATTCTGGTATATGAAATACCCCGTTATCCTTGTCTCTGGACTCTGTTGGAGTTAGGTATGCTATAAGTATGGTGGGTTCCGGGTGCAAGCTCGGAAACTGGTTGGTCGCACCCGGGGCACTATAAGGACCGGTCTGCAGGATCTGTTGCAAAGCACTTCCGTACCAACCACAAGTCTAATGGGTAAGTCCTAACTGGAAGTGTGGAACACTCTGGCTCTATGCACCATAGTGGAGGGGTACAAGGGGCAAGCCTGTGGGCGACTTGTACCAAAGAAGGCTCAAGGGGGGTATGGTGAGCACTCGACGCGTCGAGACACGATACGAAACCTATAAGAGGGTGCTGTTGAGTCGGAGGGAACCATATGGAAGGTTTTGGCACGAGTTCCCGTGGTATGGGTCATCTCGTTACACTTTGGTGTAGGTGATGAGTGTGTGCCTTGTGGGTACAGTGGTACATCTCTGATCAGAGTAAAATCAATCTTTTCGAAAAGCCGAGCCCACGGTCAAGGGCGGGTTGTGTGACTACTCGCAGTTAGTTCACAATTGTATGAATGGTTGAGTTAATCATGGCATGTAAGGACTATTGAGCGAGGTGGGGCTGACCGTACCCCTCGAGTTAGAAGATGATGATGCATACACATGTTTACTTTTCCGTACTACTAAATTGATCACATTTAATGCTTTACAATTATGCTTCTTCCGCAAAACTAGCCACTATCTCCCTTGTTATTACCTTGCATTATATTTGCATTCGATGGCTTGTTGAGTACATCTGTACTCACCCCGTTGACTTACACCATCAGAGCCCGTCTACTACGAGGAGGATGAAGGTCTGGAGTAGCGACCCAGTCAAGGCGAGACTGGAAGGAGGCGTTCATCTAGGACCCTTTGATTTATTAGTTTCTCTTCATCTTTATTCACTTTTGTATTAATGCGGTCTACGAACCGTGAATGATTGCCCGTATTGTACGTGGTCGCGTGATGAACGTCTTGTTTTATTGATTTTCTATGGAATTTCAATAAAGTCCTGATTTATTAAATCGGGGCGCGACAAGATGGTATCAGAGCCGACTTGACTGTAGGAAGCCAAATAGACCTGACCTTAGGGCTTATATATTCACTATATTTTCTTACAAAAATTACTTATCCTCTCATCTTCCGAGATTTTCACAAAGACTTTCCTTCTTTTGTAGATGCCGGTCCATACCATGAGCGGGACCCTTTGTGATGAGGCTGGATTCATCCGCGAGCTTCGCGTGCTCGTCGACTTCTTGGGGTTTCCCCATGAGCCCGCGTTCCACGGGATCTTTCCCGATGCGAGCGAGAGCTACTACGAGGTCACGGTTGTTATCCGCCCCTCCTCCACGCAGCCACCCTTCTACACCCATGGAGTCGGAGGACCTTCGTTCGTGGTGGCCAGCCAGCGAGCCGCTCTTCAGTCCCTCGCCGAGCTTCGACTGGTCTACGACTGCCACCTCCGCGACACCATCTACCGTTTCATGCCCATGCGCACGCCAGGGAGTCACCGCAGCATCTACATCAACTCCCTCCCTCAGGACAACTCCGCCATCGCCCGCACCATGAGACTCTTGGAGGCTATGGACAACCTTCACACGGAGGCCGTCCTCGACGCAGATAGTCAGCACGACACCATCGACTTCTACCGCCACACTTCAGAGAACCTGATCCGCGAGAATGCTGAGCTCCGTCGACAGCTTCAGCAGAACCCCCAGCTGACCCTCGAGGTGGAGGAATTGAGGCGTCAGAACGAGCTCCTACGCCAGGGCGCCATGATCAATACCCAGCTCCGCCAGCAGCTCAAAGACTTGAAGAAGGATCTTGAGGAGATCGCACCTCTTCCGCCTCGCAAGAATAAACCCCTTCGGATCCCCACCGTGAGGCCCAAGAGGATCTCCCGCAGTGCCCCACCCGCCGGACCATCCAACTCCTCGACCTCAACCGTCTCCATGGTCGAGTCGTCCCCTGAGCTACCGTAGACGTAGTTTCACGATTGATTGTTTTTTTTACTTGTTTGTATTACCACTCATGTCAAATATAAGACATGAGTGAAGAAATTAAATAAAAGAAAACAAATGTAATCGCAAGAACGATACATTTTGAAATAAAAGCTTAATCCCATTTCCCTTTTTCCTCATATACCTATTAGGTCATAATCCCAATATAAAGGAGAGAATCTACCTCTAGTTTCAACTCAACAAAATTCGTTCGTCACCGTTCTGCAAGGTCAACTCCAATCATGAAGTCAAGACAAGTTGTCAAGAAAGCCCTAACTTAGCCAAGCCCAATCTATGAAAATATAGACTTGAAGCCTATCTTTAACCTTCTAGCCTTTCCGAATCTCAGGACGATATTCTTGTTAAGGAGGTTAGGATTTGTAACACCTTGATTTTCGCCAGGCATTAAAAATAAAATAAAGTAATTTTCAAGAAAAGGATTTAGCATAAATCCAGAAAGAGGAAAGCTAAAATACAGGATTTAGGATAAATCAAGAAAGAGGAAAGCTAAAATATGGGCCTAAAAATTTCATTTAAATAACAATGAGCTAGAGTATTTTCCTAAAAATTCTCCTAAGCATCAAATTGTGTTCCAAAAATTTTTCTGGAATTTTTGGTACCAAGGAAATTCAATAAGATATAATCAACATCACTTCATCTTAAACCTCTAACACTAATTAATAAAATATGTTACAACAAGAATGTTGAGTGAATAAAATACATGATAAATCATTATGTTAAAAATAAAATAAGGCATGAGTGTGAAAGTTAATAAGGGACATACCCTAGTTCACCACAAAGAGAACCCAGATACAACCGAAGACATTCCCAATTTGGTCTCAACCAACCCAGATCCGGAGATCGCCTTGCCTATTTCTGATGTAGCACCATCTCCTAATCCGGAGCACCAGTAGAACTCTGTCCCTTAGTTTTCCCGAAGTTCGTTTCGAATCTCGAGGACGAGATTCTCTGTAAGGGGGATAGGATTGTAACAGCCCAAAAATTAAAAGGGAATAAAATAAAGGAAAAATAATATTAAATGAATTTCTGAATATTGTTATTAAAGAAAATCCTAAAAGAGCCCTATTAAAGCCAAACAGAGATAGATATTCAAAATTTGGACTTGAAAATTTTATGGGATAAACTAGAGGCCAAGAAATATTTTTGAGAATTTTTACAAAATTTTTCTAACTGATCTTCAAGCCTTAAGCAAATATTTGAATTTCTGGAATTAAATTTAATGGAAAATACCTTTTTAAATCTTGTTGGGCCGAAACCCTAAATCTCCCTCCGAAAGCCTTTCGGCCCAGCCCAGCACGCCCCTCTCGCTGACAGGCGGGGCCAGCCTGTCGGCGCCGTCCTCCCCTCTCTCCTCTCCCACGCCACTCCCTGGCAGGCCCACCCGTCAGCCCCTCTCTCACGTCCCTTAGCCGCTGACCGCCCGGGCCCACTAGCCAGCCCGCCCCCTGGCGCTCGGTCGATGACAGGTGGAGCCCACCTGTCATATATGTCTTCCCCGATGGAAGGGGGCGATCCCCTTCCATGCCGGCGCCACCTCCTTCCTATTCCGCCGCCGGCCGACCGGATTCGCTCAATTGGGCTCAGGATCCCTTTCCCCTCTCGCCGGAGATCTCATTCCCCCTAGGATCAACGCGTTTTCTTCATTTATGGCATGGATCCGAGTGTTTGGAAAGCTCACCGGAGCAAGCTTGGAACCCCCTCGGATCCCCCCCGATCTCCTACCATTCCTCGCCGCCGGTGACCCTTATAAAAGCCCCCCGGCCTCACCGCTCCTCGCCCACACTTCCAAAGCCTAAACCCTCACGCTCCCAAGCCTTGCCACCAGTTTTCTCTCCCTCCCCTCTGCTCGAACTCCGGCCGTCGATCACCGGCGCTCTGGGCCACCACCGCCCTCGACGAGGCCACCGCCGGAACCGTCGTCGCCCGGGCATCCTCGGCCTCGCTTATGTTCGGGTTCCCCGCCACCGGATCATCGTCGCCATCATCAACCCGAAGAACACCGCCGCCATCTCCTCGCCACCAACCGTCATCGACCTCCGTTCGTCGTCATCGCCAGTACCTACGTGATCCCCATCCTCCCCTCTCTCCATTTTGGCCGGAAATTAGGGCCTTAGGCCATCGCCGCCGTCGGTGGCCGCTCGCCGTCGTTCGGCCGGCGCTGGGGACGAAGCCCCCTGGCTCCCCCGTGCCGCAAGCGTGCCGGACGCGCGCTCCGCCGTGCGATCACGGATGGACGGTTGGGATTAGACCGTCCACGGATTCAATCCTGGCCCTCGGATCACACTGAACCAGTATCGGTTGATCTGGGGCGTTGGATTTCATTTAAAACGCCGGGTTGATCTCAGACGTACACGCGTACCGGTTGGATTCTTTTTAATCACAGCCGTCCGCTGTAACTTAAACGCCCCGCCCCGCCGTGGACCACTGGATCTGGATCCAATGGTCCAGATCCGATCGGCCCAAGCGCACAGTGCGCGGGTCCATGGTGGACCTGGCTCACCGTGGACCCGCAGCTGTTTCTGGTTTTAAATAAAATTCAGAAAAATGGTTAAACTTCAAAAATTCATATCTGGCTCAAATTAACTCCAAATATCACCATTTTAATTCTGGAAAATTTGTCTCTTTATCCTCTACACTTCTATGCAATAAAAACAATATGTTTATTTGGCACATAATAATCTTATTAAATAATAAAGAAAAGTCCCCTTTAGGAACTAATTAATTTTTCAATTAAATAATTCAGATAAACCCTTAAAAATTTATAAATTAATTTAAGAAGATATATTGGCTCCATTTCACTGTTTTTAATACAATAAAAATGGAATGTCCATTTTGTCCATGACATTTTATTAAATAACATTTCTAAAGTCCTTTAAGATAAATAATTAATAGAAATACAACACTTTACAAAAAGTATCATGAAAACTTATATAATAAATTCAGAGGACTTAATGAAGTTATTCCACTATTTTAATACAACAAAAATAACATGTTCACTTTGCCCACTTTAATCTAGAAATTAATATTGCAAAAGCCTTTGTAGGATAATTAAGTAATTCATATAATAGAAGTTAAACACTTTATAAAAATGTCATGACAACTTATATAATGAACTCAGAGGACTCAATGACTTTATTCCACTGTTTGTAATACAATAAAAATAGAATATTCATCTTGTCCACTTTATTCCATTAAATGATATTGCAAAGGCCCTTTTAGGACATTTAATTAATGCATTTAAGAAAAAGTCAACCCTTTATGGAAATATCCTAAAAATTTATATAACAACCCCAGGAAACCTAATAACTTAAGTCCAGTATTTTTACTACAATTAAAATAATAATAAGGTTATTCAATACCTTTTACTTCAACTTTAAAAAGGGAAAAATAAAAACCCCTGGGAAAAATAAATTACATCAAGTCATAAATTCAGAAATCTCATTAGGAATCAATCTTAAATATTTAAGTAACAATTCCCTAGAATTTAAGACTCTATCTCCCTTACTTAAATCCAACAACAACTTGTATGCTTGTATGCTTGATTTTGGATTGTTTATTGAATGTTGTGTTTACTTTTCCGTATCGAGAAGACTACGACGTCGTCGAAGATCAGGAGTTCTATCCCGAGGTTCCACCTTCACCCTTTGCTGAGCAAGGCAAGTCATCGACCACCTCTGTGGAAACAGTTGATCATCATTGAGCCCATGTTTTAATAAACTATCGCTATAACTCATAGGTTAATATTGCATTAGTCAAATATCAAGCCTTACACTTATATTTATTAGATCCCCGTCCTTGTGTGCAAACCAAAGCCATGCTTATTGAGCCTTAACTCCTTGTCACTCTACAAATATTATATTAGCTAGTGCCCAATGTACCGGCACAACTGCTATAGGATATCAAGAATGAGTCGTAGTTAGATGGATTCTGGTATATGAAATACCCCGTTATCCTTGTCTCTGGACTCTGTTGGAGTTAGGTATGCTATAAGTATGGTGGGTTCCGGGTGCAAGCTCGGAAACTGGTTGGTCGCACCCGGGGCACCGTAAGGACCGGTCTACGGGATCTGTTGCAAAGCACTTCCGTACCAACCATAAGTCTAATGGGTAAGTCCTAACTGGAAGTGTGGAACACTCCGGCTCTATGCACCATAGTGGAGGGGTACAAGGGGCAAGCCTGCGGGTGACTTGTACCAAAGAAGGCTCAAGGGGGGTATGGTGAGCACTCGACGCGTCAAGACACGATACGAAACCTATAAGAGGGTGCTGTTGAGTCGGAGGGAACCATATGGAAGGTTTTGGCACGAGTTCCCGTGGTATGGGTCATCTCGTTACACTTTGGTGTAGGTGATGAGTGCGTGCCTTGTGGGTACAGTGGTACATCTCTGATCAGAGTAAAATCAATCTTTTCGAAAAGCCGAGCCCACGGTCAAGGGCGGGTTGTGTGACTACTCGCAGTTAGTTCACAATTGTATGAATGGTTGAGTTAATCATGGCATGTAAGGACTATTGAGCGAGGTGGGGCTGACCGTACCCCTCGAGTTAGAAGATGATGATGCATACACATGTTTACTTTTCCGTACTACTAAATTGATCACATTTAATGCTTTACAATTATGCTTCTTCCGCAAAACTAGTCACTATCTCCCTTGTTATTACCTTGCATTATATTTGCATTCGATGGCTTGTTGAGTACATCTGTACTCACCCCGTTGACTTACACCATCAGAGCCCGTCTACTACGAGGAGGATGAAGGTCTGGAGTAGCGACCCAGTCAAGGCGAGACTGGAAGGAGGCGTTCATCTAGGACCCTTTGATTTATTAGTTTCTCTTCATCTTTATTCACTTTTGTATTAATGCGGTCTACGAACCGTGAATGATTGCCCGTATTGTACGTGGTCACGTGATGAACGTCTTGTTTTATTGATTTTCTATGGAATTTCAATAAAGTCCTGATTTATTAAATCGGGGCGCGACAAGCCCAGCCATCGTGTACTGTCGGACCCCTCCGACAGGCACACTCCGCTGTAACAGCTGCAGCAACCAAACCACCGAACCCTTCGGTGAAACCACCTCCGAACACCTTCGGAGTTCCAACCTCCGAACCCCCTTCGGAGGTACCCCTTCGAACCAGAGGTTAAAAGCCTGTCAATCACTCATCACAAACACCGAAACCAACCCTTGGTTTCTCAATTGCATTTTGCCCTGAAGGCGAAATTATCACAGCTCCGACGCCTGCTTTAGACGCTTGGAAAGCTCCATCAGAGTAAATAGTCCAAATTTCTTCACTTGGCTTCTCCGGAGCCCATGCTGCAGGGGGAGTCCACTCTGCCACGAAGTCGGCCAATACTTGCGACTTAATTGCTGTTCTTGCCAGAAAAGATATGCCGAAGGGTGCTAACTCAACAGCCCACTTCCCAATTCTTCCAGTGGAATCCTTACTTCGGAGCATATCTCCCAAAGGATACGAAGTTGGTACAATGACATTATGTGCCAAGAAATAATGCCTTAGCTTCCTCGAAGCCATTATCAGAGCATAAACGAATTTCTCAAGCTTGGAATATCTTGTTTTTGCTCCAGACAATGCTTCGGACACAAAGTAAACTGGATTTTGTACCAACTTCCCGTTGAAATCAACCTCTCTAATGAGGACTGCACTGACAGCAGAGCCCGTAGCTGCAAGGTAGAGGAGTAGGGTTTCGTCCGCAACAGGCACTATGAGTGTAGCAAGGTTACTGAGATAATTCTTAATATCTTAGAAGCTCTTCTGACACTCCGGTGTCCATGCAAAATCTTCGGACCCTTTCAATGCTTTGAAAATAGGCAAACTTCTCTCCGCAGACCTTGCCAGAAATCTGCTAAGTGCTGTAAGACGACCGGTCAGCTTTTGCACTTGCTTTAAGTTCTCTAGGAAAGCCATCCTATGCAACGCAGTTATCTGAGTGGGGCTAGCTTCAATCCCTCTGCTTGAAACTTGAGAAACCAAGGGTTGGTTTCGGTATTTTGTGATGAGTGATTGACTGGATTTTACCCTCTGTTCGAAGGGTACCTCCGAAGGGGCTTCGGAGGTGGTTCTCCGAAGGGTGTTCGGAGGTGTTTGCTTGCTGCAGCCGCGCAGCGGAGTGTGCCTGTCGGAGGGGTCCGGCAGTACGCGATGACTGGGTTCGTACCGAAGGCTTCGGTACTTTGGGTGGTACACCGGAGTGTGTACCGGAGGTTGTTAACCCGGAGAGGTCTCCGGAGTACTGGATACACTTGTTTGCTTGTCGGTGGTGCGCAGGGACTTCGGAGGCGACGGACAGGGTTCGAGCCGGGTGAACCTGGGTCAAGCGGGAGGCTTGATGCCAGGGGAGCGGGGAGCTCCGTCACGGTGGCTGCGAAGGTGGTCCGGGTCGGTCCTCGGGTCGAGGCGTGCCAGGTGAAGGCAGAGAGTGCGGAGCGTGGCTCCGGCTGAAGGTGCTCCGAGACAAAGTCCTCGGACATGAGGCACTTCGAAGGTACTCCGAATGGAGTGACTTCGGAGTTGGTGGATCAAGTCCTCTACGGAGGCAAGGTGTTCGAAGTGTGCTCCGGAGGGAGACACTCGAAGGTTACCCGACGAAGGTCTCAGAAGTCGAGGCGCATCGAAGGCATGGTCCGGGTGAGGCTCGTCGAGGAGTGTGCTCGGAGTGAGACACTGCGACGAAGTGCTCATGGAATGCTTCATGCGGAGGCCTTGGACGAAGGAGGGACTTCGAAGGGTGGTACTCCGAAGGTGGGGCTTCGGAGTGTGAAGGACTTCGGAGCGAGGCTAGCTCCGGAGTAAGGTTGACTTGTGGTGCTTCGGCCATGCATGGCTTCGGTACACGGACGGACGGTGGTTGAGCTCGGAGTAGCTGCGAAGCCGTGGAGGTCCACTCCGAAGGTGGTGGTGCGAAGGCCCAAGGGCTTTGACGGCTTTGGCTTAAAACCGTCACTGTATCGAAGGACTTCTTCGGCGGAGCGAAGGCCAACAGGCTGCAGGCTTCTCGCCGAAGCTACCGCACCCTCCGGTGCGAAGGGAGGTTCCAGAAGTCAACACTGTAAAGGCTGACACTGTCTGTTCTGAAAAAGGCTGACACTGTCCCCTCTGCAGCTGACAGAGAAGCCTCCAGAATAAAGGTGGACTACCTTTTGTACCCCTTAGTTCTGAAGAGACAAAATGAATGTAAACCCTAGGGGTAAAGTAGTCACTTCCTTAGGATGAATCCATGGGCTATAAATATGGGGGCTCGGTAGGTAACATTTAACACTTTGAGCATTTACTGTTGAGCTCCTGTACACATACCTCGCTGGTTTTCATCCAGAGTTCAATATATTTTGTGTTCCTTGTTCAAGCGGCGAAGCCCTGCGTCTTTGTGCTTTTGCTTGAGCTCGCTTTACATACCTCGCTAGTTTTAGTTCACCGAAGCCTGTCTTGGCGAAGGGTGTTTTTCTCGCGAAGTGTGTTTTTCAGTGTGCTGTCGCTCTGTGTAACACGAGGCAAGACCTCGCTGCTTACTAGCGAAGCCCTGGTTGTATCCCGTTTTGCTTCCTGTGTCGAAGCCCTTAGCGTAGTCCGTTTTGTGTGCGTGTAGACCTTCGCGTACGAAGCCCAGCACCAGTTGCTGTCGCTAAGTACTTGGTCGAAGTCCTCAGAGGGCTGTCCACTCTTGCGAAGGGTGAAGTGCGAAGCCTGGTCGTAGCACCTCGTGTGCGGAGCCCGCACTGACTAAGCAGAGTAGATTTTCGAAGGGTGTTAGTGAAGCGAAGTCTTCTTGGCTTTGAACTTTTGCTCCTGCGAAGCCTGTGTTCGGAGCTGTCGAAGTACCTCCGAACCAGACCTTCGAAGGTAGTGTTCGAAGCCTGTTCCGCAGAAGACAGAACAGAACCGAAGGCTAAGTTTTTAGCCCGAATTTTTAAAAGCTCCCATTCACCCCCCCTCTGGTCGCCGTTTCCGGTCCAACAATTGGTATCAGAGCAGGTTAAGATCACCAGTTGACCTTAACCGGTTTTGTGATCTGTTGGCGACATGGATAGAGGCAGTAAAATTCCTCTGTTCGATGGGACAGATTTTGCATACTGGAAGGTGCGCATGGAGGCTTACTTGTTAAGCCAAGGAAATGCAATTTGGGAGATTGTGGACTCACAATACTCCATCCCTGATACCCGCACCACTCAAACTGAAAAAGATCAGTACAATGCCAACTCGAAGGCAAGGAACATATTGTTCATTGGTTTGAGTCGGAGTGAGTTTGATAGGGTGCAGCACCTTAGGACTGCTAGGGAAATTTGGACAATGCTCACTGTCTTTCATGAGGGCACTACTCAGATTAAGGCCAGGCGCCAAAGCACATACAACCAACAGTACCAGCTGTTTGTGCAGGCACCTGGTGAATCTGTAGATGCCATGTTTTCTCGCTTTGACGCGATAGTGAGTAACTTGCGATCCAACGGGACGCTTGCTTACAGTGATCACGATAGGGCTATCAAGCTTCTCTATGCTCTTGACCGTAGCATATGGGAAGTGAAGATATCCAGTATTGAGGAGTCCACAGGCTATGACACATTGACCTGTGACGAACTCTTTAGCAAGCTGAAGTCCACAGAGATTGCCAAGGCATCTCTTGCTGTGCACAGAAGCTCTTTGCCACAGCCATTGGCATTGGTTTCTAGCACTAGCCGTGGCACCACTGCAGAACCAAGCACATCAGGCACTTGTGTTCTTGCAGATGGTTTTGCTTTGTCCTCCCTGGTCTCCGTCACAAAGGAGCAGGTGGATACTCTAGCTGATGACGAGCTTGCTCTCATTGCTCGGAGGTTCACCCGCTTTCATCATGAGAGACGGGATCAGAGGAGAAGTGGTTTTAGTGGTTGCTATGAATGTGGCGACACCTCTCATATTAAGGCCAACTGCCCCAAAATCAAGAAGAGAGATGAGAGTGACCGCCCCAAATACCACAAAAAGGAGAGGAAGCCCTTTGTGAAGGGCAAGCGCGGCAAGATGGCTAAGAAAGTAGCCAAGGCCGCTTCCAGAGCTTTTGTTGCTGCTCTCAGCGACATCGACACTTCCTCAACTGAGGAGTCGAGCTCTGAGGAGGAGGAGTCCCCAAGGAAGGAGGACAAGAAGGACAAGAACGGACGTGACTTCACCGGCCTTTGCTTCATGGCCGACAGCGATCACAGCGGCGATGAGCTTGACTCATCTGAGGTAAACCTATCATCTGACCAGCTTCTAATTAAATTAGATGAGCTGAATGAAGTTGTGCTAGGTCAGGATAGATTGCTTGTGCAAGCCGCTCGAGAAAGAAAAGACCTTAGACTTAGGCTAGAAAATATTTCTACTGAATATGCCATGCTTAAGTCTAAATTTGATGATGCTGAATGTGAATCATGTTCTGTTGTCATGAGTGAGCTTGCTCAGTTGCGCTCTGTTCATGCTCAAACTCTCTCTGAGCTTGAGACTGCACAGAAGCAGCTTTTGGAGGTGGATTCTAGACCTCATGAAATTATTGATTGCATGAACTGCTCTTTATTACGCGATAGCATTAATTTACGTGATAAGCATGTTCATGATTTGGAGGCTAGATTGGAGAGGGCCGGTAGTTCTAAGGATGTGCAGCCTGTGTGTGACACTTGCATTACCCTTAAGGACCAGCTAGGCACTGTTAGAGAGCGAGCTGAAAACCTCATGTCAGAAAATGAATACCTTCTTTCTGTGGTGAATAAATGCACTGAAGGGAAGGGTAGGATGGATTTGCTCTTGGCCAAGACCAAGTTGTGTGCTGACAGAGCAGGGGTAGCTCTAGGTTTAGGTTTTGAGAGGATACCTTCAGACAGTAAGACCAAAACTGTTTTTACCTCTCCCACCACCCTAGAGAAAGAGAGAGCTCTGTTGGACACCCCTCCAGCCAAAAAGCCTATCCATCCACCAAAGAAAACCACTCCTCCTACCAAGAAAAATCCTCCCAAGAAAACCACTCAAAAGAAACCCAAGGAGCCTGTGAGAGTTGCTCCTGTGACCCATGAGAGTGCCCCCAGGAGAGTGTTTCATTGTTCTTACTGTCAGCGGGTGGGTCATTTGATTGGTTTCTGTTTCCGTCGCATCAAGGATGAGCGACGTGCACAGGCGATGAGCTACCAGGACATGCATTACCCATCTTTAGGTATGCATGAGTTTTAGATGTACTATCGTCCTGCTTTTGAGGCTCCTCGTGCTTCTCGGAGAGGTTTTGCTCCTCGAGGTCTTCACCATGTTCCATATGATGGTAGACCTCGGGCTGGCAGATTTGTACCTCGTCAGAGTAGGAGACCTCGACATGCTTTGCGTTCTTTGCATGTAGGTAGACCTCGCACTTTGCATCATTCTGATTATTATGTGCGTAGACCGTCTGCTTTTACTGTGCCTACTACTCGTGTCACTCAGTGCTGGATGCCTCGTCATTATTTTACTCACCCCAGCACTGAGCGATCGAGACGCTCTTATCATGTGTAGGCGATAGGTCGAGGCTTGGAGGGCACGTGGATCATGGACTCCGGTTGTTCGCGCCACATGACCGGAGATGCAAATTGGTTCTCCAGCCTCACCACAACCAAGCAAAGGGAACATATCACCTTCGGAAACAATCGAAGGAGTAGAGTGAAAGGTAAAGGTGTGGTAAGAATTAACTCGAACTTCACTCTCAAAGATGTTGCTTTGGTTGAAAACCTGGGATACAATTTGCTGTCTGTATCTCAGTTGCTTGATGAGGGCTTCGAAGTGCGATTTCATCGCGATACTTCGCAAGTGCTCAATTCTGATGGCGTTGTGGTGTGTAAGATCTTTAGGGTTGGGAGAGTTTTTGGAGCTGATTTTTCAGAGTCGTCTGGTTCTTCTCATTGTCTTGTTGCACATTCGACTTCTGAGCTTTGGAAGTGGCATAGGAGACTAGGGCATATGAGCTTTGAATTGCTCGCTCGTCTGAGCGCCCTAGGCCTGATCCGAGGATTGCCCAAGCTCAAGTTTGAGAAGAATTTAGTTTGTGCTCCTTGTCGACATGGTAAAATGATTGCCGCTTCGCATTCGCCAGTCACCACAGTGATGACTGAACAGCCCGAAGAACTTCTCCATATGGACACTGTAGGTCCTTCTCGGGTTAGTTCTTTAGGCGGGAAGTGGTATGTTCTAGTAATTGTCGACGATTTCTCTCGCTACTCTTGGGTCTTCTTTCTTGCCAGCAAGGATGAAGTGTTTTCACACTTTCGGAGCTTGGCTTTGAGACTTTTTACTGAAGTCCCTGGTGCATTAAAATTCATTCGAAGCGATAATGGCACCGAGTTCAAAAATAGTCTCTTTGTTGACTTTTGCATGGAGCATGGCATAGAACATCAATTCTCTGCTCCGCGGGTTCCTCAACAGAATGGTGTTGTTGAGAGGAAAAACCGCACTTTGGTTGAGATGGCTAGGACGATGCTTGATGAGCATAGGACTCCTAGAAAATTCTGGGCTGAGGCCATGAACACTGCTTGCTACATCTCAAACCGAATTTTCTTGCGCTCAATTTTAAACTTGACATCTTATGAGCTGCGTTTTGGGAGGCAGCCCAAGGTTACTCATCTTCGAGTTTTTGGCTGTCGGTGCTTTATCCTAAAACGTGGTAACTTGGATAAATTTGAGTCGCGATCTTCTGACGGGATCTTTTTGGGTTATACTACTCATGGTCATTCTTATCGTGTTTATAACTTGGAAACTAACATTGTCATCGAGTCATGTGATGTGACTTTTGATGAATCAACCCCCTCTGTTAGTTCTGCTTTTGAACAGGCAAATGAACACGACATGGAACAGACCTTATTCGAAGACGAAGATCCCGGAGAATTCGAGGATGATCCCCTATTACCCTCGACGTCAACCCCCGAAGCTGACCCCGCTTCTACTACTTCGGCACGAGGTCCCGAAGCGACTACCTCAACATCGGTCATCTTGGACCACTCCAACGCACAAGTTGAGGGGGAGACTGCATCCCGCCGAGAGGCTCCACATCATGTTCAAAGGATGCACCCTCCCGAGCAGATCATTGGTGAGCTTGATCAAAGGGTAACTCGTTCTCATGCCCATTTCACTAATGCTGCTTTTGTTGCTTCTTTCGAGCCTTTAGATGTTAGTCATGCACTTTCTGATTCTAGTTGGATCAATGCCATGCATGAAGAGCTTGAGAATTTTGAAAGAGACCAAGTCTGGACTTTAGTTGATCCTCCACCTAATGTTCATTTCATTGGAACAAAATGGATTTTTAAAAATAAACAAGGGGAGGATGGGACTATAGTTAGAAACAAGGCTAGACTTGTAGCTCAGGGCTTTTCTCAACTAGAAGGGATTGATTTTACTGAAACTTTTGCACCTGTTGCTCGCCTTGAGGCCATTAGGATTTTGCTTGCCTTTGCGACATCCCGGGGATTCAAACTCTATCAAATGGATGTCAAAAGTGCTTTTCTTAATGGCTTCATAGGTGAAGATGTTTATGTAAAACAACCCCCTGGTTTTGAAAACCCCAAGTACCCACATAAAGTCCTTAAACTTCATAAGGCTCTTTATGGACTCAAGCAGGCCCCTCGGGCGTGGTATGATAGACTTAAGTCTTTTCTGCTTGAGCGAGGGTACGTGATGGGCTCTGTTGATAAAACATTGTTTACTCTCAAGCATGGCAAAGATTTCCTCCTAGTGCAGATTTATGTGGATGATATCATCTTTGGTGGCTCTTCTCATGCTTTAGTGTCCGAGTTTGCAGATACCATGAGCAGGGAATTTGAAATGTCAATGATGGGTGAACTCACCTTTTTCCTTGGTTTGCAAATCAAGCAAAGCAAACAAGGTACTTTTGTCCACCAGACAAAGTACACCAAGGACCTGCTCAAGAAGTTCGACATGTCCGATGCGAAGCCCCTCGCCACTCCAATGGCTACATCTGTAGCATTGGACCCTGACGAAGATGGAGAAGCCGTAGATCAGAAGGAGTTCCGAAGCATGATCGGCTCCCTCCTCTACTTGACTGCCACGAGGCCGGACATACACTTCGCAGTGTGTCTGTGCGCTCGTTTTCAGGCTTCACCACGAGCTTCGCACCGCCAAGCGGTCAAGCGCATCCTAAGATATCTCAAACACACCCTTGAATTTGGCATATGGTATTCTTCGTCTTCATCTTTATGTCTTAGAGGCTATTCAGATGCGGATTTTGCTGGGTGTAGAATTGATAGGAAGAGTACCTCTGGTACTTGTCATTTTCTGGGTACGTCTCTGGTTTGCTGGTCTTCCCGCAAACAGTCTAGTGTTGCACAATCGACGGCTGAGGCCGAATATGTTGCTGCAGCTAGCTGTTGCTCTCAGATTTTGTGGATGGTTTCCACTTTGCGGGATTTCGGGTTAGATTATAAGAGTGTTCCACTTTTCTGTGATAACACTAGTGCTATTTGTATTGCAAACAACCCGGTTCAGCACTCCAGAACCAAACACATTGATGTACGGTATCATTTTCTCAGAGATCACAATGAGAAGGGTGATATTGAACTTCAATATGTTGATACCCAACACCAGCTTGCCGATATTTTTACAAAACCCCTCGATGCTTCTCGATTTGCTTACTTGCGTGGGGAACTTGGTATTTGTCATCCCTACGGCATTTTGTGAGGGGGAGCTGATTTTAATTGACTTGCATATGCTCATTATGTGTGGAATTGCACTTACATCTTTTGCTATTATATGCCTGCTTTTAACTCAAAGAAATCATGACAGCTCAGCTCTATGAAATATGTCTGGAACATTGATTGTGCATGATGTTTTATTTTCTAAAATCAAAACTTGCTCACTGCTCAATCGTGTATCTAGCTTGTTTAGGCAGGACTGCTTTTAGCTATCTTTTATCTACTTGTCAGCAAGACACTGTTCTTTGGATGCTAAAAGTTGCAACTTGAAAAATTGTGTTCTTTTTCATGGATATTCATCAAAATAATTCATTCATCTGAAACAAAATCAAAAATCCATGATTTGCCTGGTTTAAATGAAAAGATCCAGGAGGGTTTGTTTGTCGCACTACTCTATTCTAGACTGCTTACCATTGCACTTTGGTCTGAACTGGGATAGTGTAGTGTATGCCAAAATCACCGCCTTAAGCTTCAGATGGCTTTCATGCCTAGGCTTGGCTTGATTGGAAAGTATAAGGTGGACAAACAAATAACCCCTGGCACTAAGAAAAGACCAACAAATTTAATTGCTCATCAAGTTTGCTTTCAAAAGCTCCTTTTGAACAAAACTTGTCTGTCTAAGGTAGAATTTGTTAGCTTTGCGCAGTCCTTGCCTTCTCTTGTCTAGCTGCTGTGATTAAGTGGTGATGCTTTTACTTCCAAAATGACAAAATCACATGCCATCATCTTGTTTCACAGATTGTTAAATTGAGCTGAGCACATGAACATTGGTATTACTGTTGGCATATTTTTGCATTATATGTCTTTGCAATTCTATTCATTTCTAAGCTTTGCATCTTTTAACTGCTCCTTGATGCTTGCATTGCCAAAGGGGGAGATTTGCTGTGTTCTCTGCCGCAAGAAGGCATAATTTCGCAAGGGGAAAGATTTTTGACATAAAGGGGAAGAAAAATTTGCTTAACTCAGGGGGAGTTCTTATCAAGGGGAGATTTGCCAAAAAGGGCTTTTACTCTTTTGAGAAAGGGGGAGAAAAATTCTTTTATCAAGTGACATGCTTTGGCTCTTTTCTGAGTTTTTATGGTCACTTGTGTGCTGAAATTTTTAAATTTTCTTGAACTTGGATTTGGTTGTCAATGCACTCATCAAGGGGGAGATTGAGAAACCAAGGGTTGGTTTCGGTATTTTGTGATGAGTGATTGACTGGATTTTACCCTCTGTTCGAAGGGTACCTCCGAAGGGGCTTCAGAGGTGGTTCTCCGAAGGGTGTTCGGAGGTGTTTGCTTGCTGCAGCCGCGCAGCGGAGTGTGCCTGTCGGAGGGGTCCGGCAGTACGCGATGACTGGGTTCGTACCGAAGGCTTCGGTACTTTGGGTGGTACACCGGAGTGTGTACCGGAGGTTGTTAACCCGGAGAGGTCTCCGGAGTACTGGATACACTTGTTTGCTTGTCGGTGGTGCGCAGGGACTTCGGAGGCGACGGACAGGGTTCGAGCCGAGTGAACCTGGGTCAAGCGGGAGGCTTGATGCCAGGGGAGCGGGGAGCTCCGTCACGGTGGCTGCGAAGGTGGTCCGGGTCGGTCCTCGGGTCGAGGCGTGCCAGGTGAAGGCAGAGAGTGCGGAGCGTGGCTCCGGCTGAAGGTGCTCCGAGACAAAGTCCTCGGACATGAGGTACTTCGAAGGTACTCCGAATGGAGTGACTTCGGAGTTGGTGGATCAAGTCCTCTGCGGAGGCAAGGTGTTCGAAGTGTGCTCCGGAGGGAGACACTCGAAGGTTACCCGACGAAGGTCTCAGAAGTCGAGGCGCATCGAAGGCATGGTCCGGGTGAGGCTCGTCGAGGAGTGTGCTCGGAGTGAGACACTGCGATGAAGTGCTCATGGAATGCTTCATGCGGAGGCCTTGGATGAAGGAGGGACTTCGAAGGGTGGTACTCCGAAGGTGGGGCTTCGGAGTGTGAAGGACTTCGGAGCGAGGCTAGCTCCGGAGTAAGGTTGACTTGTGGTGCTTCGGCCATGCATGGCTTCGGTACACGGACGGACGGTGGTTGAGCTCGGAGTAGCTGCGAAGCCGTGGAGGTCCACTCCGAAGGTGGTGGTGCGAAGGCCCAAGGGCTTTGACGGCTTCGGCTTAAAACCGTCACTGTATCGAAGGACTTCTTCGGCGGAGCGAAGGCCAACAGGCTGCAGGCTTCTCGCCGAAGCTATCGCACCCTCCGGTGCGAAGGGAGGTTCCAGAAGTCAACACTGTAAAGGCTGACACTGTCTGTTCTGAAAAAGGCTGACACTGTCCCCTCTGCAGCTGACAGAGAAGCCTCCAGAATAAATGCGTACGAAGCCCAGCACCAGTTGCTGTCGCTAAGTACTTGGTCGAAGTCCTCAGAGGGCTGTCCACTCTTGCGAAGGGTGAAGTGCGAAGCCTGGTCGTAGCACCTCGTGTGCGGAGCCCGCACTGACTAAGCAGAGTAGATTTTCGAAGGGTGTTAGTGAAGCGAAGTCTTCTTGGCTTTGAACTTTTGCTCCTGCGAAGCCTGTGTTCGGAGCTGTCGAAGTACCTCCGAACCAGACCTTCGAAGGTAGTGTTCGAAGCCTGTTCCGCAGAAGACAGAACAGAACCGAAGGCTAAGTTTTTAGCCCGAATTTTTAAAAGCTCCCATTCACCCCCCCTCTGGTCGCCGTTTCCGGTCCAACAAAACTAGATACCCTAACAATTTTCCAGCCTGCGCCCCGAAGATACATTTTTCGGGGTTGAGATGGATCTCACATGCCCGAAGGCTATTGAATGTTTCTGCTAAGTCTAGGCTATGTTGGTGCTTTAAAGCATTCTTTATTACAATATCATCCATATAGGCCTCTACATTATGGCATGATTGATGACCCAGAGCCTTAGCAATTAACCTCGAAAAAGTAGCCCCGGCGTTTCTTAAGCCAAAGGGCATTCTTATATAACAAAAGACTCCTGAACGAGTTACGAAGCTTGTCTTGATTTCATCTTCGTGTTTTAACCAGATTTGATGATAGCCGGAATACGTGTCGAGGAAGCTTAATAACTCCAAACCAGTAGTGGAGTCGACCAATTGATCAATTCGGGGCATGGGGTAGGGGTCGCGGGGGCATGCTTTATTCAGAGATGTAAAATCAATACACATGCGCCACTTCCCTTAAGATTTTTTCTTAACGAAGACTGGGTTGGCTAACCACTTCGTATGAGCCACTTCTCTGATGATCCCAGCCTTCAGCAACTTTTCAACTTCGTCTTTAGCAAGGACAGCTCTCTCCGCAGACATCTTCCGGAGTCCTTGCCTAATAGGCCGAGCCTTCGGGTTCACAAGTAGACTGTGTTCAATAATGTCCCAAATGACTCTGGTGATGTCTTCATCAGACCAAGCAAAGACATCTAAATTTTCCTCAACTACTTTTTCTAAGGAGGCAGCAACTTCTGGAGGCAAGTCTTTACCAAATTGAAATTAATATTCCTTGCCATCTTTGACAATAACCTTCGTTGCAATCTCTCCTTCAGGACTTGGTCTTGGGAAGGATTTTTTCGAGGATTCGCTAGGAGCAGAAAAATTCTCCGGATTATCTTGCACACTGTTCACCTGTCTCGGGTCAAGAGGAGGGCCATGACCATACTCCGCTCTTCGCGCGATTGCCTGATCTCCGAAAATAGTAGGCACTTCTGCTTGTGTGGGCATCTTCATACATAAATAATTATGATGTGCCACAGCTCCGAATTGATTTAACATGCCTCTTCCGAAGATGACATTATATGCATATGGAGCATCTACAACATCGAAGATCACTTCCTCTGTCTTGGCCAGTGGCCCCTCTCTGAAAGTAACTTCCAGGCCAATTTGGCCGAGGGCATCAAGAGGGGGTCCTGCAAATCCTTGCAAAGGACGGGCTGTTGGGAGAAGATGCTTTCTGGAGATGCAGAGTTGATCAAAATCTTGGACAAAAATAATATCCGTCGAACTCCCTCCGTCAACTAGCACTCTCCGAACCTCAGTTCCTGCTATGTCGGCAGTAATGACAAGTGGGTCTGCATGTGGAAATTTAACACCAGCTGCATCATCTGCAGAAAAGGATATTGGTACATGGGACCATTCAGGCTTAGCAGCTGCAGATGAAGAGGTTCCAATATGGCCCACTTCTCTGACATATTCTCTTCTCTGCCTCTTTGACATACTTCCGAGAGTCCCTCCTCCGGAGATGGGGAGGACTACTCTTTTTCCTCGATCTTGCCCCTCTTCTTGCTTCGGAGGTGGCATAATATTGACCACCGGAGGGCGTCTTGCCGAATCGAAGTTCTCTATCCTCACCACAGCATGGACAGGCTCCGAACGGACTTCAGCTGGAACTCGGTTAGTAGTGCCTCGACCCGAAGTTCTTTCCAGATACTCTCCTCTCAGAGCAAGTATAGCCTTGCACGCATCAGTTGCGTGACTCCGGTTTTCACCATGAATACAGCAGAAAAAGGTCTGGCCTTTGCCAGCTGGTTTCCATGGCGGCCTCCAGCCGCTGGTCTTGCTTCCTGAAGGTTGCGGAGTTCTTTGGGCAAACTTCTGCGGGGTTGCGATGTTCAAAACTTCTGAACGAGGATGCTTTTGGCCCCTACGCCTGTCATGCTGAACTTCGAAGCTAGGCCCTTGCGGCTGTGCTGAAGTTTTCATTTCCAATTTAACTTCTTGCAGTATTGACGGGGTTGCAGCAGTTCTCCGAAGCCATCCCTTTTCTGACCTTGCATACTCTTCGAAATAAGACATCAACTGAGAAACAGAAGATATGCTTTTTCGATGAAGTTTATCTAGGAGGCCTGGATGAATAACTCCCTCTCGAGTTGCGTCAACTACTGAAGACGTAGTTAACCCTCGAATTTGCGACTTCGTATGAGCGAAGCGCTTGAAATATTGTCTTAAGGTCTCTCCAGGGAGCTGCTTCACCTGGAAAAGACTTCCTGTTGACATTGGAGGCACGAAGGTGCCCTGGAAATTGCTTACGAACTTCTTCTTCAACTGCCCCCATGAACTAATTGATCCTGGCTTCAGAGACCAGAACCACCGCAATGCCACTCCTTGAAGAGATAAGGGGAAGCATTTTGCTATAGTGTCCCGCACTCCTCCACTGGCTTCAATTGCTAAAGCATAAGAACGGACGAATTCTCCAGGATCTTCATCTCCAGCATACTTGCAAAGCTTCGAAGTTTTGAACTTAGGGTCGGAGCGTACTTTCTGCAACTCAGGATGCAGCGGAGACTCGGTGTTGAAGGAAGCATTCTCCGGGGCTTCGGGATAAATAAGCTCGTCGTCTTCAGGCACTTCGGGAATGGTTGGGGTGGCTTGAGAATGAAGCTTATTCGCAGCTTCTTACCGCCACCTTGCTACTTCGGCTTGGAGACTGGCCATTTGAGCAGGCATATCACCAAGACCGTCTTTATCTCCTCCGGAAGGATCTTCCGGGTCTTGAGAACTATAGGGATCGGTTCGAAGTGGAACTTGAGGTGGAAGAGGGACTCCGGCTGGCCGAAGTATAGATGGAGTCGGCGGAAGAACTCCGTATGCTCGAGGAAGGGGAATCCCTTCCGGAGTTGGAGGTGGAGGAAACGTCGAAGGTCCTCCGACCTCGACTGTGTCTGAAGATCTTGCTCCGGAGGTCCGAGGGGACCTCCAAATAGGATTACCACCTGCACTCCGCTTAGGAGGCATGGTTTGAGAACTTGGTAGAGAACGAAGTTTTTTGGACTAGGTTCCCCACGGACGGCGCCAACTGTTGACGTAAAAGATTACGCTAACAGGTTTTTGAAGATTAGAAACTAACAAACGAAGTGTTTGCGAAGTAAACTATTCCAAGCCTCCGAAAGGATAATAGCTTAAAATAGTTAGAAAGAATGTATTGAATAACTTGTATTCGGTCCCTATTACAGGGTAAAACGGGGAGTATTTATAGACCCAAACATTAAGGAAAAGACCCTTTTACCCCTCTATTACAACCGACATAGTGGAAACTATTCGGTACCCTTAATAGGGCTAAAATGGTAAAAGACTAATCCAATGAGAAAGAAGATAAGCCTTCTATCTTAGCTGGCAAAGAAGCTCTCGGAAAAGTCCAAGTTCGAAGATATACTCCGAACTAGAGTCCGTCATCATACTTCGAACTTGATTCAATGCATTCCCGGAGTCATATGCTGGAAATCTTGGACTTAATCACCAACCTTTGTCCTGTTACTGCAATAACCCTGAAGATGGAATATTTTCCCCCAACAGCGACAATCATAATCTAGAAATAAATTATTAATCATAATCATACGAAGAACCGATTATTTTGATAACCAACCATTTTTACTTTTCAAAGGAAATATTTGATGATTTGTCATTCTTAAAAATAGAATTCGATTATTTTTCACTTTGGCCCACTGTCATACACTTAGATGGTCACACTTGTCATCCACACAACTTACAAATAATCAAAGTATACAAACTTTTTAGTGGCAAATCCTCAAATTTCCATATTCAAAGCACTCAAAATTAGCTGTGAATTGTAAAAACAATCGGCATTTTATCGCTCGTTAAAAACACTTAAATATTTTCACCATTAACACATAATAACCAATATTAATAATTAAGTTTGATAAATGATTTAAATTATCTTAGTATCAAATTACTCGGACGACATAATTATTCCATAATTAGGATAAATACGGGACTTGTGGGGGGTGAATCTGTAAAAGTAGCGGCGAATCCCACTCTTGCTTGTCCCTCCCGAGGCGCTCGTCTCGTTGCTTTTGCTCGCCTCACGGAAGGACTCGCCGCAAAGGGAAATCGAATCCTTGGTGGGATCCGCATCAGTTTACGGCGCGGATTCCTGGCAGCTTTCCTCGCCTTAATTCCTCCTGCCGCGGCGGCGGCGCTGCGGTTGGTGGGATTTTAGGAGGAGGAGGAGGAGGAGGAGGAGTGGGTGGGTGGGCGTCGCGATCCAGCCGGGGAGGAGATGGCCGAAGGGATGGAGCCGATCGAGGTGAGGTTCCGGCTCTTCGACGGCACGGACATCGGGCCCAACGGCCACGACCCGTCCACCACCGTCGCCGCGCTCAAGGAGTTCGTCCTAGCTCGCTGGCCGCAGGGTGAGTAAGACCCCCCATCCTCCGAACCATGTCCTTCTTTGCTCCCCCTCTCTTCGGCTGTGTGTTTGATGCCTTCTTTTTCCGGGAGGTTGCCTGTTAGGTCGGTCGCCATGACTGTTTACGGTTTCTTTGATGAAAAAATTGATCCGGTAAGAGGAAGAACCGGTGTCTTGTCGCCATTTCTCGGCGCTGGCTGATGTTGGGTCGGGATTCTGGGGTTTTCTTTGCTCTTGGTGTTGCGATAAGCTACCGATTTCAATCCGGCCGATCAGGTTGTTCTATGGATTGCGCGATTCTTCTGTTCTTCCGCTGGGTTAGCTGTAGTGTTGTGTTGTCTTGGTTGCTAATGTAAAATGGGAATACCTTGAATACTGTTGCTTTGAAAGGTGAGGTTAACCCGCCGCAGCACACATGCCATCATGTATGCATGGAACTGGTAGTTCTTGCCTAGTACAGTCGTAATTAAAGATGGATCGCTATTCTCTTCTGCTTGGGATTTCCCTGTTCGTTTCTGTGTTTTAAGAGGCAAGCAGAAGAATCTTTTGTGTACGTGTAGCTATTTGATGGGAGATGAATGTAATTGTTAGTGCTATGATATCACTTCGGACTTCTGTAACTATTGATATGCATGCTGATGCCATGTGGAAACATGTGATGGAAGGAACATTTCTGGAGACAATATGGATCCATTTCCCTGCCTTCTTATCTTGTGCCGTCCTTGGATGATCTTCCGAGTATTAGTCCAGCTAATCTGTTTTAGGATGGTCGTGTTGTTCATTTCATCAAAGTTTAACTTGATTTAGCTTGTAGATGTAAATTTGGAGTGCATTTAGGTATCTAATTATACTGTACCACATTCTACTTGTGGGCACATGGAAAATACCAGGTAGAAGCAGCCCAAGCTGCATCTTACTTATTGTCTTTGTTGTCTGGTAATTACATTGTCTGGTACTTGGTGGTAACAAGAAGATCCCCAGTTGTTATTCACGTCTAGTGATACGATCGATAGATAAGTATGACTTTCTTTCGCTTTTACGTCCGATATCAGAGTTTTCCTTGAGCGGAAACACTGAATCGGCTTTTAAAGTTACTTGTCTTACTTTAACAAGGGATCTGTTACCCTTTAACTATTTCTGTCTTGGTAACGCTTTTCTTTGGTCTTCCAATGGCTGTTTACAGGTAAAGAGGTAGCTCCAGAATCAGTTAATGATGTGAAGCTAATCAGTGCTGGAAGGGTACTAGAGAATAACACAACTCTTGCTGAATCTCGACTCCCAGTAGGAGAAGTTGCAGGAAGTGCGATCACAATGCATGTTATTGTGCGCCCTCCTCAATCTGTTAAAACTGGTATTGCTTTTATGCATTCTTCTTATCCGTTAAAGTTTCTTTCCAGATATTTAAGTTGATACCATGCATGTCTCAAATCATAATCACCACTGTACGTGCCTTCCTTGTTTCATCTGACATTCGTAGTTCTTACAGTCCCACTCCTAGGGCCTAGGGGATTATTTATGCTACATTAGTGCACTTTCTTTTTTTTCTGCACACATTAGTGGATTATTTATGCTACCAGCATCTTTATGATTTTGACTACGCTTGCAGTGCCTTTCTTTCCTCATTTGAATCAACGAGATCACATGTATTGCTTATATTGTTGTACTTCGAATGATGCTACTTAATGTAGTAATGCCGAGTTTTGTTATAAAATTTTTTCTTGAGTTGCCTTTGTCGATCATAACAAGCTTCTGGTCAAAAAGTCAAACAAAAGTACAGTCAGGTATGAGCTGTATTATGCTAGGTTGATAGAGAAAGCAATGTTAAATTTGACTAAACTTAGAGTGTTCTGTCTAGTCAAATTATGATGTCATATTGGCATAAGTCCTTTGAGAAATCTTTCTGGTCGGAGATCAGTACTGTTATGTTGATTTATTTTGTGTAGTTAACGGATCCTTGTAAATTCATCATTTTAATCATGAAAATTCAGAGTGCATTTCTGTTCATTGGTGTTGATTGTTCATATTGTAGCATATTTACTTCCATTCCATATGTTTCAAAAAGAAAATTATCTATAAAAAGATCCTGACAATGTGCTATCTTTCTTCTTCAGAAAAGAAGAAGGTGTCGAAATCTCCCAAGCAGAACAGATGTGGATGCACAATATTGTGACGTCGAGGCAGCTACAACGTGTACATTGGTGTGCTGTCTTCACAGCGATTGCAAGTTCATTTTAACGATCGATTCGTGCAGTTATTCTTCAAAACCTAGAGGAGGTGATTAGCAGTTTAGCATTAGTGGCCATATCCACTTGTGATGGTAATTTTTTCTTGTGAGTAGTGACGAGTTGGCTAGGATACGCAGAACGAGTTGCTATCTGTTTGCTCATGCTCTACACATAGTAAATGACTAAATGTTGAGGTGTCCTTTGGAGGTTTAATTTTTGTTATTTCACGGTTTGTTAATATGCTATTGGTAAATAAAAAGCACTAACAATGACATAATGGTATGTAGATAATTCTTACAAATTATAATGATATATGAATAATTTTCTTTTTTTGAGTTAATTTTCTCATTTGCTGCCACATATACACACGTACATCACGTATGTGATTCTGTAAAAGGTAAGCTTACCCGTTTCTGAGGTGGAAGATGTAAAATCTTAGATGGTTTGGAACAATCTGCTCGTATATTTTGCCCTCTTTTCCCCTTGCCTTTGCTGCACGCTTGGCAACTCGTAATTTTGCAGCGGATTTTCAGCGTGCTTCGTACATCTCTACTCTCCAGGGGCATATGACTTCACGCATTTATAGGCATCAAGAAAACAAGCTGGACAGCAGCAGATGTTTTTTTAGGAATAACAACAATAGTAAATCAAAACTGAATATCAGCAACGGCGAGGAAAACGTCGACAGGAGAAAAGGAAAGCACTCGTTTAGTTCACTCGTATGCAACAGCATCCAGAGTTGGGACTAACTCTTAAAAAAATCTGGGTAGAAAAGTCGCCACCTTCCACGAATCTTGGTGACAGGTAATCAAGTATAGCTAAACATCTGTATAACTGGAACTAACTATGAATACCTCAATACCATGGCTGCATCTAAATGTTTAACCTCCAGTCATAGGGTTGATACAACACTTTCAGTTGAGTGTTCGCAAGCAGTTCCAAGAATTGCTTTGACTCTGCGGGTTCGAGATAATTTGCCGCATGCTTCAGTACTTCTTTCTCATTCTTACCAAAGTCTGTGTTATACCTGAAAATCATTTACCAGATGAGCTTTAGATGAAAAACTGCCAAATTATAATGGCGTCACCATTACAATATGTAGCCATGTTATTTTTCTCAGTCATTTGCTCCTCTCCCGTAATTTCATGAAAGTGAATATCAGATAAGAGTAACCAATCACTTATGTGTAACTGGCCCACTAGTTCCCCAATTTATACCAAGAGCAGATCATGCAAAATGTTTTGTTTTTCTTCACATCCAGGCCCGACAGATATTATCTAAGGTTACTGTTCAAAACTTAACACTGCAATTTGAATTTTTTATGTCAAATGTGAGGGGAAAAAATGTTCTAGGTGCTTGACCTCTAGCCTTCAATGGTCTCCATACCACCCACAAAAAAAATAGTGTTATGGTAAGATGCAGTAACTATAGTAGTTCAAATTGTTTGGTGGTTCTGATCTGTGCTAGCGGTTACCCCTAAGCCAGTTAACTAATAGATTTTGCTGAATTTGCGGATCAGGTGAACCATAGTACAAATTCAAGTAGCCCGATGCCCAAAACAAGCAGTCACTAAGGGGAACAATGTAGTTTCCATGCAGGGTTAACAACTATAGTGGTACAGGTATTATGCCTATTATCTACTTTTCCTGTCCAACTAGAAGACTCCAAACGATCTAAATTACCTAAATAAAATCCATTGATGTTTGTTTTCCTGTAGTTGTACATTCTGATGACAAGATTTGATATGGTACCTAGTAAGAAAGAGCTGATACTCTCAAGGTCCTGGTGAAGCAAGAATAACAGTTTTCTTACCATTGCAAAATCTTGCTTACAGATGCAACCTTTGCTTCAGGATCAACAACCAATCCTCCGTTTCTTAGGAAATCACGTGCCGCTTCCACCAGTTCTTTATCGATGTTTCCTGGCGAGTAACACCTAAGTGCAGGTCCAGATTTGGTGCCATATACCAAAGCAAAGTGAACAAGAGGTTCAGGGTATGGAAGGGCTGCCTGCAAATTACAGACGAGGAACAAAAGAAATAATTTATCATCACTACAAAATCAGCATCAGCATAAATGCATGTTGGGACATGTAAGAATTAATTAGTTACAAAGGATAACAGAAAGTGTTTTTAATATAATGCTGCCAAAGCAAATACCCATGCATATAATAAGGGACTAGGTACCCATAAAGCCATAAATGGGATGCAAGTATGCAACTCATATTGCTGCTATAGTATGGGCTGTAGCCAACTGGCCATTACTTATGGCTGTTTCGGCAAATAAGTATTTGATGTGGCTCTGGAAAGCTAAAACAACCAATACAGTGAAGCAGGCAACTTCTATAAACAGACCTTTTGCCTTATTTTTTTCTAAAAGAAATAAAATGGGGCTTCTATATTCCTTTTGTCCAACTAATTATGAGGCTCTCAATGCCCAAAATCTTCACTTAGTCCATTATAAAGGGAAAAATATGTAAGTCTGATTTGTGGTCATAATTTTGCAACCTTAAGCCTACATAATAGGTAAGTTTTGTTTAAATCATCCTCAAGGAAATTAAAAGGTAATTTATTTCTGCAAATATAGAAGAGTGTTGTGCCCCTTATATGTTATCCATTATAAAAACATCTCATGATCTCAAACAATAACATTCCACAATCCACAAGTGAACACTTCTCTCGACAATGTGTAAAAATCGTATACTAAACCAACAGATACATGGCCAGCATTATGTTTCACTAGACACTATATTATAGCAATAAGTGCTTATGAGAAAACAAGTTTTTCCGTTTTTGCTCAGGGGATCGAGAGATTAAGGAATAAGGATATCAAAAAATTTAGTGATGATCTTGGTCAATTCATTGATTTTGACATCCACATAACACATCAAACGTGTTCCCAGACTTAAGCTGCCCTATCTAGCAAGAAATGCAGAATACACCCTAGAGTCTAAACTCTAGGTCTTCAGAGCATAAGAGCTGAAACACATTTTCTGGACATGTCTACCCTGGAGACAATTGTAGAATTAAGTAGCACTGCTTGTCATGACAAAAGTATATATATATATATAAGATAACAGCTTAAAGAGGAATCCTGGAATTATCATGACATATGAGGCGAAACAAAGCAGTGGTAAACAGAGAAATCTGTTGCCATTTTTTTGGCTGGGATCTGCTTTGTTCACCTTGGATTTTTTATCTTTCTGTCCAAAAGGCTTAGCAATGTTGTATGGTGGCCTTTGATTGCCACGCAGTATGCCGTTTTGAATAGCTGACAGTGAATAGCCACATCCACCGATGACATACTTAAAATCACCAAAGAACTTTCTCCTGTCCAATGGTCCAGCAGGATGACCACATGTCACTAATGCATGAATAGCCATCATATTGTAGAGATTTATGAAGAACGCAAGCTTTTCTTCACGTGATAACTCGTGGACTTCCACCCTCTGGAGTTCCTCAGTTGTTCTAATATACCTATGCATAAAATATGAGAGTTAGTACAGCACACCCATCAAGCATCACATTAGGACAACCACAACAGAAATACATATTCAGGATCCACCCACATTATGACCATAAACATCTGTATCAACTAAAAAATTGTCACAACTAGTCAGAACAGGAAATACAACATTATTTGCTATAGTATCAGCTGGCAAAAAAATGCATGGATTATGCACTAAAATTGTCAAACAAGCATATAATTAACTAACCTTTTAAATTCCTCACAACCCTCGATGCTTCTGTAGTCAACATGTTTACCATCTTCAGATACATAAGCTTCAAACATGGCAAGAGACAACTTTCTCAACCTTGATGCCAGTTCAACAATGGGTTTCGGTTCAACATCAATGATACCCCTAGGGATGTTGTAGCACTGGTTTATGATTATTGGATCATGATCCAGAAAGCGATACAAATGATTTCCATCTTCAAAGACATTTTCACTACAAAGCCAGATGCAAACATTGCAAAATGATATAGATGGATAAATAAAACAAGAAGAATATTATAAGTCAATTACCAAAACTTACTCTAAAACATGACGAAAGAAGTGTTTGCTTGCAAGCTTTCTTCCAAATTCCACCGCCTACATGGAAATATGTGTCCATGAGTTTTTAGAAAAGGTGATAACCAAACTTTTTCCCTTTTTTCCCCTTCAAAACCATACTATATTCTTTCAATAAAATGGATAATTACTTTTTGAAGTATGAAATCATTTCCATAGATACTGTTATGACTTATGAACATTTTTCCATCAATAACCAACTGAAATACTAATGGTATGTCAGAGCCATATGGAATATGGATGAGTACTGGGTACAGCATGTTTAGAAGTTATTTTTATCAAAACACAGGAATAGATAATATACCTCGTCTCTTTCCAAATATTGATCTTCTGATAAGAAATCTACAGCTTCACTACCAGGAAAGCAGCTGCTAAATCTTCTCATTTTGTAAAATCTATCCTTCGGAGTTATTGACTCCCTCATTTTTCTGACAATAGTTGCCAACTCATCTATCTTCCCGCTACCAGATTCATCATCTTCTCCAGGTAAGGGAGGCAATGGAGCAGCAGATGAGGGTTCATTTTTGAAAAGAACACCAGTTCTGTCATCAAGTATGTCAGAGTCCTCCATTTTCTTCAATTCAGTTAACCCTCCAATCAGCATTTCATTGAAATACACTTTTGGTACTGTGGATGACCCGGTATTATTCTCTAATTCCATCTTTCTGCTGGGGAATATGTCAATGTTGATCTCAACATACCTGAGCCTTTTCTGATGCATGAATAAGCGGACCATTTTGCAATCTTCACACCCCAGTTTTGTGTATAGGATAATCCTTCCCTTCCCTGTTGGTTGTTCTGCCAAATTGGGCACATTTTCATTGCCAGATTCCCCAGTCATGAATGTTTCAAACTCTCGTCCAATTTTAATCAAGTTCAGTGGATTCCATGTGGTTCTCTCCTCAGATTTCTGCTGCACCTCTTTTGATTTAGGATCAGCATCTGAGCCAGTATCACCACTATTGATGCTTTCTGAATCTTCATTCTTGCCATCTTCAACAGATGATTCATTCTCATCCTTTTTGCCAGAAAGGCGCCGTATAAATGTTGAAACTGCGATTGCACCCTTTTCCTTAACATAATTCTTGATTGCAGCAGCTTTTTCATTGAGTACAGAACCCTGTGCCTCTGAATCAAGTTCCACTGATTGATTGGACAAACGCCTCAAATCTTCCATTTCAGGAACCTCAGTTCCATCAAAAACTGGCTCTTCAGATTTGTCTTCAGCAAGAATCTCCTCCTCAATCTGGTTTGAATCTATAGGTTCCATGGCATTTGAGCTTCCTTCTTTATTCATCTTCTCATTACAATCCTTTTCTGAGCCATCTCTCTCATGGATCTGCATGTCTGACTCATTGCCAGAATTCTCATTTGAAGAATTTTTTACTTCTTTAACATTCAACATTTCTGTTCTCAACAAATCCTCGTCTTTATCCTTTTCTCCATGATTAGAAGAATCTTCGGTGACAGCAACATTTTCCTCATCCTTCTCTCCATTCTCCATGATGCAGGATAAGCTTATCTGTCTACCAAAACAACCTTCAGTGCACAGCATGCATGCCTATCAAAACATGTTAGACATAATGGAAAGGAAACATTCAAGATTTCAGGATAATGAGTGGACAGTGAAGTTTAGTTTAGCAAGCCAAATATACAGAATATGAAGGTTAAGAGGAACAGTGACAAGAAGAACATAATTGAGTTCCATGATCTACCTTATCCCAAAACTATGCACAGTTAGGAATGTTGGCAGTTATGCCCATAAGGAAACATAAGTATATCAAACTGAAGAAACGGTATGTATAATAATTTTGCAAGTATGCTAATTCTTTATTCATTTAGTTCACAAGAATTTTCACAATGCACACACAGTTTAAATCAGTAATACAAGTATGAAAATGAAAGCTTAATTGTTTAGGTCATTTAGTGACAAACAAATAACATATGCTAGATCATTTTATTAAAATATAAGTATGCAATCAGTCAATGTAATCCTTAGGAATGAATACAAAATAAAATATGCACAGCTCATGTCATTCAGATTTCAGAGGCTTCAAGCTATGTTTAGAAATTAGCATCCAAGTAGTTCCCATTATGGAAGAAGGTAAGGTACTCTTGAGCGAGCTGTCAGCCATACACCCATTCCACAACTAAAAAGAAATAAAGGAGAGATGCTGCACCGATAAGCCCCATCAACGACAGTCCACAGGAGCAATTTACACAAATATAAAGATGTCGTATCACATAAATAATGGACCCAGACAGTGGTATACAACACGATTGCAACCGCATACTAATTGCGTGCAATACTTAACAAACGTATTCAATCTGATGGTGCATCGTTCACAATTAGCACCGGAGCCAGTGGTTCTTACCCAATAGCTAGCCATCAACGCCATTGCAGACCGAAATACCTTATCATAAACCCTAGAGTAATCACACGCGAAATGAGAAACCGTTGTTCTAATTCCCCATCAAAACCGAAATCTCACTTCGGGCCATCTCCAAAAAAAACTACAAGCCCCCAAACTCTGACCAAACAGATCACCAGCAACTCCCCTTCCGATGAAACAAACCATTCACGCGAACAAGCAAACACGATCACAAACCCGATGAAGCATCGGAACCCGAAACGGACCCCGATCTGGAGAGCGGAGGAGATCCCGCCCCGACGGAGGCGTCGGGCGACGGACACAGACAGTATACCACCACAAAATCAGAGAGAGAAAGAAAGAGAGGGGAAGCAAGCCTAACCGGGAGGAGGGAGGAAGACGCAGGCAGCGTACGCGAGGGTTCCAGTGGAGGAGACGACGAAGAACTTCTCCTCTTCTTCTAGAAGAGTAGAAAGGGATGGGGATTTGACTGGGGAGGCGACGAGCGGGAGGAGGGAGGAGGGGGTGTTTAGAAGCGGGAACAGAGAGGGCAGAGGAGGCGGAGGAAAAGTGAGGCCCACCCGGTTTCTGCTCACGTGGGTCTGCGGCTTCAATCTGGATTCTGGACCACCAAGTATGTTTGACCGTTACCGGCTGCAAGTGAAGAAAAAATATACAAAGCAGTGGAAGCACTTAGTTAGGTTCTTTTTAGGAACATAATTTTTAGTTGCTGACTATTAATTTATGGGATCCAAACGAGGCATTAGTATCAGTAAAATAATTTCAATCAAAAATCATTTTCATCGGATGAACTTGGAGCAAGCACGTTTCCTAAACCTCGTCCCTATTCCCCGTGAGCCATATTCACTGATAGTGGCATTTTTTAAATTACAGAAAATTGTAATGGCACGTTTCAAAATTTCCCTAACATTGAACCATGTACCTTCTAACAGTCAAGCCGTGTAGCCCCAAAATCATAATAGTTAGCTAATAATAGTTATTGTAATTGTCAGTTAACTAATAGTTAGGTGGCTAAAAATTAGTTTATGTATATCCGGATATATTGGATTAATAAATGACTAAGGTCAATTTTGCCCCTGCTATAATAATTGTGTTATAACTTATAATATGGTATGGGGAAAATAGTCAAGCATACCTATTAGCTCAAATCAGTTTACTTTTGTAGACCAATGAGCTAACCATTAGTTAGCCAAGAAATTAATAATTAGTTCATCAATTTAGTTCACTGTTTGGATAGAGTAAAATTAATTTTTAATTGCTAACTATTAGTCCGTGGGATTCAAACGAAGCATTAGTATCAATAAAATAATTTCGATCAAAGAACATTTTCATTGGATAAACTTGCATTGGAGCAGGCACATTCCCTAAACCTCGTCCCTATTCCCCATGAGCCATATAACCCCAAAATCATAACATGAACCATGTACCTTCTAACAGTCAACCCATGTAGCCCCAAAATCATAACATAAACCATGCACCTCATCCCAGTCTAGCACTTAGCAACATAAAATCGCAATCAGCATGATAGCCTATGAACCTTTCTAACCTCTAACCTTAGTAGGCAGCCTTCTACGTGTAGAAGTCACCTAGTTGGATGTCACTTGCATCTGCATACCGCTCGCACCGCCTCATACTAGCAAGCCCTCACCATCGCACGCCTCCCACCCGCAAAGATATAACAGAAACAATTGATGAGATAGATCTCAAGGCGACGGTAAGCACAAGGCATGAAGCTCACAATTGTGGCATCGGTGACGGTCCATCAGATATGAAAACCCAACAAGTTCTTTGTATCTGTGCGAGAAGGAGAGAGGATGAGTACAATCACTTTTTACAATAGGGACGGGGATTAGGGGTGGAAAAATCCTACGAGACGGGCTTGGTTCCATCTTTTCCCAAACATATTACGAAAAGTCGGTCCAAACCAAGAGTGTAACGGAAAATGTCAAAACCGGAGCCTTTTCCGTTTTTACCGAATGGTTTCTTATAAAACCGTTGAATCGTAGGATCATAAGCCAAACAGCTCACAAAAATGAAATTTGGCCTACGCAATGCCAAAACCGGAGCCTTTTCCGTTTTTACCGGATCATAAGTCGAAAAGTTCACGAAAATGAAATTTGGCCTATGCATGGTTCGTTGACTTGAGTGGCATGGTAGAGCCCAGTAGCCCTAACTAACCAAAATAGTTGTTGGTTGTATACTAGCATTAAACTTAGGATTAAACCACTCGATTAACAACCAAACCATTGAACCGATGAACGGAGAGAACGCCAGGTTGACCTAAAAGGGATTAGATAAACACAAAATTAATTATACCCGTGACATCACCTGCCATCTTCTTCTCAAAACGTAGTAGCTTTAACCAAGATTAGGATCATTGGTCAACACAATCATATCAGAGGTACTTGCCTACTAAATACTGTAACAAGATTTATTTTTCATAACTTAATTTTAAATACCGTACAAAGGTTTTTTCGTTATTCTTCTCTGTTTGGTTATGGTCTCTAACTGTGTTGCAAATACTACTACACTAATATAAAAGTGTTACATTAAAATTGTTTTTTTATAAAAAAAACTTAGATACCTTTTTCTTTTATTTCAAGTAGAAAATTGCTTTTTATCTAACAATTCTCACGGATCCGTTTATAACTGAAGGAATTATGTGGTTTCTTTCGTTGAAGCAAAAGGACATGTTTTTTTTTGTTTGGGCAACTTGGGTTTCACTATCACTAAATTAAGGTTCGGTTTCACACGGATGTAGATTTATTTTTTAAAAACTATATTTAACTGATTAAAAAACCTTGAATAAATGTGCTTAGTTAAGTTATATGGATTTTATTTTAGATTAAGAACAATATTTTAAATCATTTTGGTTATTATGCAGTTGAACTGTACGTCACTCGTGGTAACGTGCAGTTGAGTTCTTGCCTAGAATTGAATAGGCAAAAAGGTTGGCTGCGAAAAAAAAACATGGCGTTAAATATTTCAAATCTCAAGAGAAAAAACGGCAAAAAAAAAAATAGATCCGTTTTGGACCGGGATTGAACCCGACGTGAATCGAACACGCAACCTTCTGATCTGGAGTCAGACGCGCTACCATTGCGCCACGGATCCCACTGTAAGATCTCGTCTAATAGGAAGGCTCTATCAGTTGGATATAATAATTAGTTTTGTTTTCTTCTGGCACCATGTTCTATGTTTCCATGTGCATCCTCCAACAACCCTAGAAAATAACAGTTTATGAAGTGATGGCACATATATTTCGGGAGACACAGCAGCTCTGCTATATTCTGTGGAAGGAGAGGATTGTGCATATTCTGAACCCTGAATCTTCTGTAGACTGTAGGTACATAGAAGCACTTGCACTTCAATTCCTCAGGTTTGTAAGAAATCATACATAGTTTCAAAGTTCATACACTGGTAAATGATTCACAAGTAAATAGATTACTGGAACTTCGTAAATGCAGAGACTAGCAAGCAACAGCAAGGGAAGCAAACACCAAGCATCAGCAGAATTGTCGAAGCCAATATATACTGAAATGAAAAGGCAGGAAACTAAAGCCAACAACAGGCTGTAAAAGTAACCCAGTGCAGTCAACCGAAAGTAATGTAGTGATTAGTAAACATGTTGTTCTTCAGCAGTCCCTTCTGCAGGAGTTCGATGGCATGCTGGAGCACAGCACAGATCACTCTTTCAGACTCTAATTTGACATTGGTGAGTAGAAAGTAGAGACTCCACTAGGCAATTTTGCTATTCAGAGGTATTTAGGGGTTTTGGGTAGTACACTACATTGCACAGCTATCAAGATTCAAGCAAGAGTCAACCTAAAGAGCTGAAACTCTATCATTTCTAAGCAATTTCTCCTGGTTGAAGCTGGCTTTCTCAGGCAGTATGTGCTTCTACATAGCTTGAATGTGGTGCTCACCCATTCTTATTGCACCCTTGTGCCCTCTGGCTTGGAGACAGCATAAACAGGGTGGGAAACAACCTGTTGGAAATATTGCAGACAATAGCCTGCATTGCTGTAATGGTATTTGCCCCAAACCATCCAATTTCAGGTGTCCATTAATAAATAGCAAACCTAAATGAATGGTGTTCACAACCTTTTTTTTCATAATTCAATTGCTTCATTGATATCAACCATCTGAATTTGTCACATTATGGGTAAAAATATTTGGAAGTCCAACTGCTTGATAGGTTCATAATTCAATTGCTTTTGATGTCAACCAACTGAATTTGTCACATTATGGGTAAAAATATTTGGTAGCCCAACTACTTCATAGGTACAATCAACAAGATCAATGATAGTAATCCACATTGTTACAGTCAGGAGAAGGAAAATAGATAATGAACCCATGCCACTTAAAAGCTAGTACTAACATGAACGCTGTAATGAACCTTCAAGGTTGGAGTTGAGAGGGCATCTCCCCTGCACAAGCAGCAGTGTAGAAATCAGCAAGCCCAGGAACACTCTCCTTGTAACGGTTAATATAGTTTGACCAGAAATTCTTTTCATTTGCACTAGCCATAGAGTAATAGTTAACTTTTACAACCCCCTTTTCCTGCAGGGCCTTCATGACAAGGTGCCGGGGCATCAGCCTCCTCTTCAGGCTGTAATTGAATAGTTTAGGCAATCGCACGATGTGCTCTGGCTCAAGACCGACCTCGGTGGTCAAGAACTTCGCGATGCTGGACAGCTTGTGTTCAGACACTCTTAGGATGAATGGGCTCTTGACCAATGCAATGAGCAGCTGCTCCTCAGTCCACCCAAGGGACATCTTCAATGCCTTTCTCTTGGAGTCAATTTTCTGCTGGCTTAAGCAGGCGACGGTTGCGAGTGCATACTTGAATAGCCCTGAGCTACGGGGTACTCCGAATATGTCAGCGCGCGCCACTAACTGTTTCAGTTTCTCCGGAGTGGTGGTAATCGTCCAGTACCCATTGAAATGGAGCTTGGCAATATTAGAGGCATCTAATCCGCACTGCTTAAGGAACGCAATGTTAGGCTTGACCACTCTGTCGAGGTTGCTTTTCAGGAATCTGTCACTTCTCTTGATGGCCCGGAGGAACTCATCGAAGGAACCAAATATGGGGACCCAGAAATCAATATGGCTGGCCACGTCGCAGTAGTGGATCGCTGAGGGGCTGGTCAAAAAGAGGCTCTTGATCTCGGAATCGGACAACCCGAGGCCGTGGAGAGCGGCGACGCGAGGGGCTAGTTTCTCGTTCACCCTGGCGCAGAGGAACAGCGGGTCGGCGGCCACAATGGCGGCGATGTCGGAGCGGGAGAGGCCGAGACCGGAGAGGAAGGCGAGGACGGCGTCCGGTTTGGAGGGGGACTTGAGGCGGGAGAGCAACCTGGACGCCCTGGGAGCTTGCGCTCGGGTGAGGCCGCAGGTGGTGACGAGGTAGTCGTCGACGGAGAAGGTGGAGGTGGATGCGGTGGAGTAGAGTAGGCGATGGAGCGACGGGAGAGGAGAGTCACAGCCGCTGCGGAGGAGGGAGAGCAGCTGCTTTCGGAGGCGGAGCATGACGGCGACGGCGACGGCGGCGGCTAGGGTTCTGGAAGGGCTTTCCTCTCTTCCTCTCACTCAATACAGCAGACAGGACACGAATAAATAATCCTAAAAAATTAAAAAATGAATTTAATTATTTATCATTTCGATCTATTGTCTTGTCGTACACCAGATAATCCACTTGTCACACATGGGTTTCTCAGCACTACCTCTACTTGATAATACACTTTGGGTTCAACCCGCTCAAAAATTTGCCTACCACTTAGCTGTGGTGAAGATGTCTATAGTAAAAAGTGATACCCAAGCCGTCCATAATAAGTGGAAACAAAATCTAAGAGGAAAAACTAATGCTGACAGAAAGAATTAATTGGACATCTAAGCTCAATCCATGAGTTTAGAATGGGACCTTGCAATCGGTGCATTGATATTATATGCAATTTCAGTCAGCTTCTCACCCCTAGAAATCGAAAGCCCAAACAAACAATCAACTTTCTAGCTTAGCTTCTCGCCCTCCAAAAACTCTGAAACGCCATAGTTCAATGGAAAGCTAAAAAGTAGCAAAAACTAAGCTTCTGATGTTATTTACCCGCCTATCATCAATTAATGAGTGGTGAACCAGTATATTCTTTTTCCTCCTCCCGTCAAACCATATTTCCTCTACTCCTTGTCGGGCCACCGCCACTAGAGAGCTTCGTGCCTTCGCATCCTCCTGCCACCCTCCTCCATCCCTCCCTTCGCGTCGGACCGCCGTTGCTGTCCTCCATCGGCATCGGACTGTCGGTCTCCTTCCGGTGCTAGGTCATTGTTGGGCAAGCCCCGCCTCGAGCCGCCCCCTCCTCCGTCCAGATCCTGCCGCCATTCTCCCTCCACGTCGTACCATCGTCCTCCTCCCGGCATTAGGTCATCGTCAGCCAGCCCCGCCTCGAGCTCTCTCCCTCCTCCGTTCGGATCCCAACGCTGTCGACCTCCTCCATCCACATCCCGAGTTGAGCCGCCACCGTCCTCCCTTCGCGTTGGACCACCAGCCTCTTCCTAGCGTTGGGTCATCGGTGGCCAACCCCATCACGAGCCGCCACACTCCTCCGTCCGGATCCCATCGTTGTTGACCTCCTCCCTCCACATCACGCGTTGAGCCGTCGTTGTCCTTCGTCCGCCCTCGACGCTCCTCGTTGACTAGCCGTCCTCCCTCCGTACCTGTTTGTCGGACAGTTGTCCTCCTTCCAACATTGACGCCTGATGCAAGATTAGAAAGCTAAAAGTTGGGTTGCCAAATAAACCACAACTTTCAGAAAGCCAACATTGACCAGAAGCCAAAAGTCAGCTTTCGAAAAGCAAAAGCTCAAATAAACAGGGCCTTAGCATTCAAACTACCATAATACACAGTTTGGAAGGAGGCAAGCTTGCATAAAATGAGCATTCTCTTCAAAGACAACTGTCCGTACGTTGCAACGGAAAAAATCTACAACATTAAAAGAACTCCATGTAAATAAAGATGGAGACGAGCAAAAGCTAAAACTGAAAAGTTTTAGTTATTGTGAAAATAAGTAGTAATAGTGGCAGACTCACCACTACTAGCTTTTTTAAAGTAGTATAGATATCTCTTATCACATATATGCAAGAAGCTACAATAAAAAACATTTAACAAGTTTCTGTGTAGATTATCTGGAATGAGTGAATAGTATGACACGCCGCAGGAAAACACATGGCACATCAGACAATAGAAGTAGAAATATTTTGAACAAAATGAACTGTTTTAGATGCTGACAAAAAGATGTAGGCAAAGTCCATGAACAATAAACCTACTGATCAATGCTGTATTCAGCCTACCCTCTACATTTGTTCAATAAAATGCACAGCATCATGAACTGTTAGATGAGGAATTCACGCTCAAGAACAAATATGGAGAGAAAATGAGCCTATTATGGGAATTTCTTATGTCATCTTATTGTTCTCTTGGGCAGAGATATTTGCAAACGTAGAGAAACAGAATTATCCCTATCGTCGACAATTTATAAAAGGCACTCAGGTCAGTTACATGGTTGAAACACATCACATCAGACATGGGATACACTTCATCTGTTAGAAATAATCTCGATTCATGTGTATCCGCATGTTTGAGTTTTTCATCTTGCGTGTTAGGTGTATATGTGAGAAGCATATACATATTAGTCTTTTATTACAGCTCATGTTTATGTGACAACGTGTTGTGTGATACGGACGTTGCCGTGCGACGAAAAACCAGTGGCTGAATAGTGTGATGGAGATCATCCAACTAATAATGGTGATTAGCAGATGGAGCTCATAACATGGTGACCAAGACTGAGTTGTGTGAAACAACTACAAGGAAATGCCATAATAGTTAGCATGTGCATTGATCGTGGGTGCATGGCAGTGGCAGTCACGTGATTAGCTAGCTAGTTTGCATGGTCATTAGTGAGTAGTACTTGGTTTGCCTGGTTTGTAAGGCGAGTGATGCACGGCTGTAAAGTCTAGCTAAGTGACCTAGCTGTTTGTTATTTATCTGCATGTACTTTAGGTCCATATAAAAATGAGAAAACGATGGGGCTGTGAGTGGCCATCGACCAAAAATACTTGTGAGCCTGTGCATTTTATTTTGGTCTGGTGTATTGATCCACCTGTTAGAGTGGTGTATTGATCCATAGTAGGTGAGTGTTTATGATTAACACTTGCTGAGTGAGGGAGTGATTCCTAACATCATCATCACCAAACCATACCAGTATAGTTTGGCTCAATGGCCTCTGTATATTCTTAATATCTCATTACCATTTCCACATAGCAGGGAATGCTAGCCATTAACAACAACTAAAATCAATGCAAAACATTCATTTCTGCCAAGTATCCAATTGCCATTCAGAGGAAAGCAGGGAAACATCACATTCAAGGATAATTGGATAAATATCAGAATATTATGTGTAAGGAACTGGAAGTTCCAGTAACACAAAAACTTGTAGCTAACAACCAAAAAGATGATTTACACCCTTTGATCAGGATTCAGGAACTCTAAAATTAAAACAGAACAGGAGATGGTTAACAGCACTAGAAGGCAACGTAGACATTGTAGTATCCCTTTATGTCCAACATCCAACCAGAGTTTCACTTTTCATTTGGGGATATTTTTTCGACCCCTGGTGGCTGGTGGTAGGTCGAAATTTCTTCGAATTTGTGAAATCGTGTTCAGAATTCAACACAAACGGAGCAAGTGGGGGAGAGGTCCAAAATTGAGGGCTTAGGCAAGGGAAATTGATGAAAACACAGGCCATTTTCTTAGACAGCTTTCAGATCCCTTTACCTTGCAGAACTTTATCAGATCATTCCTTCTGTTCAAGGCTTTTTCCCTTCATATGACCTTTCCTAGCACATTCAAAAGTATGAAACCCGAAAGGAAAATAAAATGAAATTGTGAACCCTGCATCCAACCACTTCTCCAAAGTTCCAGTTTTGTGGTATGAATTGTGATGTTTCTCCTAATTATGGAACACACTAATATTCTCCTAAATCTGTTTGGAACAGCTCCAGATATGGGTTTAGGATCAGAACTCTACAATAATGGTTGCTATCACATTTCATAAAAGTTAATTTTCCAGCAGAACCATACTAAATTCTCCTCAAATAAGAGGAAATAAGTTCCATTGTTGCATGACATAAAGAGGGAAACAGTGACAGTAACAACAAACTGAATGGTTTTCTGTTAGAAAGTAATTTTTTCACTTCACCTCATTGCAAGTAATCTAATGCAAGTATTCAACCTTTGATTGACACAGTGCCATTACTAATGAGACTTGAACAAATCTCTGATTGGCTTGTGTAGAGCAATGAGAAATTTCAGTAAACAAGTTTAGTTCCTGAATAGAACAAAACAAGGGAATAAGTAACCTATAAAGTTTTCCAGGCTGCTGGTACCTTGCTAGAAGAAGCATGATACCAACCAGGTTATCAAGATAAATCTCACCCAACTAGGGAAGACTTTTATTCCTTGATAATCTTTTACATCTAGGACTGCTGCCCTTTTATAAGCCAAGGCAACTGTTGGCGTAAAAGATTACGCTAACAGGTTTCTGTAGAAAAGAAACTAACAAACGAAGTGTTTGCGAAGCAAACTGTTCTAAGCCTCCGAAAGGATAATAACTTAGAATAGTTCGAAAGTGTGTATTGATTCACTTGTAATCGGTCCCTATTACAGGGTGAAATGGGGGGTATTTATAGGCCCAAACATTAAGGAAAAGACCTATTTACCCCTCTATTACAACCGACATTAAGGAAACTATTCGGTTTCCTTAATAGGGCTAAGATGGTAAAAGACTAATCTAATAGGATAGAAGATAAGTCTTCCATCTTAGCTGGCAGAAAAGATCCTGGAAGGCTTTGGTTCGAAGATATACTTCGAACCAATGCCAGTCTTCGGACTTCAAACGAGGTTCTGGGCATCTTCGAAGATGGTCTTCGAACGACCTTCGAATTGATTGGCTGTCTTTATGCTGCTTCGGCAATAACCCCGAAGATGAGATATTTTCCCCCAACAGTAGCCCCTCGAATACGCTTCTCCGTTCGACCTGTAACGTTAGGAGAGCAGTATACGGAAAGAAAAGATAACCAATCATAGGGGTTATTGATTTTTGTTTTATCTTCGAAATACACGAAGACATGAACTTCGAATCAGTCATAAGGTAATTACTTTTCGAACTATCTTAGAACTGACTCAGGAAGTTCGAAAGTCTTTTTAGACTTAGAAAATATAACCGTTAGTTTCTGTTTCTAACGGAGTTATACGAAGCGTTATTTTCGGAGGAAAATAACAGGTGGGAATGCGAAAGGGCAGAGCCCAAACGGTAACAAACGGAAAGTTTAGGCTATAAATAAAGAACCTCTAAACTTTACCGATTACCTTTTCACTGCTTCTTCTCAGTCAAAAGCCTTTTGAGCCCTTTGAGTTCTTGAGCCCTAGCTTTCGAGTTCTAGAGTCCTAGTCCCCACTCTCTCAGATCGATCCAGTCATTGCGATGGCGAAGACCAAAGGCTCTGCACCTCCTTCGACCTTGGCTCGTCAACAAGCGGCTGCAGCAGCGGCAGCGGCAACAGTGACGGCGACGCCTTCGATCCAGGCGACAACTTCCATGGCGGCAAAGGGAAAAAATCCCCAAATCGCCGATGATCAAGGTCTGTGCCCTCCATCGACCAAATATCTGGACCAATCCTTTGAATTAGGATCTTCAACCTGCAAAAGAGAGTCCCTGGCAATGACAGTAGGAGGAAATATAGGTGCGGGAGTTATGATTCGAAAACCAGGGAAAGAAGCAATCCCATCACCAAGACCCGGAGAAGTCGTAGTGTTCGAAGCTTTTTTCGAAGCAGGCTTGGGCCTCCCTGCTGTAGATTTCTTGGCTGAAGTCCTCGACTTGTTTCATGTAACCCTCCCCCAGCTGTCTCCGAATGCTGTAGCTAGATTAGCTATCTTCGAGTGGGCTCTGAGAGCCGAAGGTTGTGAGGGGAGAGCTGAAATCTTCGCAGCATTGCACAGAGCAACTTGTCAGCCGAAGACCTTCGTAGGCTCCGGAGGTGAAAAAGTAGTGGTTGCCTTCGGAAGCATCAATTTTAGGCTTCGAGATGAATACGCTCTGCGATTCCCTGCTAAGGCCATCAATGCTAGATGGTATACTGATTGGGTGCTGAAATGGTTCTATGCCGAAGTCGGGGCAAGCAATCCTCTGGCCGGACCTCTTAGAGAAATCCAGTTCCGAAAAGAAGCTTTGGTGCGTCCTGACGAAGGCCAATTCGAAGCCCGTCTGAACTTGCTTGAAAAAGTTAGCCGAAGACTCAGTATGCGGGACTTGGCCGAAGAGTTCATCGGTCTTCAAATTCCTCCGTTGATGGCTGACTGGCCTATTATCTTCGAAGATGATTCGAAGGTGGTCTTCGCAGAATTAACTTGACTTCAAGTCCTACAGGTAACTTCGAAAACAACATGCATTAAACATATTTACTTCGAAGAAAAACTGACTTGAATTATTTATTTTGTAGAATCTTCAGCCCCTGTTACTTCAGAACAGATTATAAGGGCTTCGGAAAAAATCTTGGGTGCTCCAACTCCGACCGAAAAAGAGTGGCGAATTAAGCTGGTTGGGAGTTGGGAAAGATTTAACAGAGTATGGGGAATGCTGAAACTCACTCCTCCCCCTCTGATGGATTGGGCGCCTTTGGAGAAAGGGCCTCAAAAAAGGAAAGCCGAAGCTGGAACTTCAAGTTCAGCAAAAACTCCGGTGAAGAGGGTGGCTCGGAAGCCGAAGAACCTCGCACCTTTAGATCCTTTACCTTCGAGCTCCAGAGCTTCGGTTTCCGATTCTCAAGAAGAAGTGGAAAGGTTACTTGTGCGCCTAATGGAAGAGAATGAAACTCAAAGGGCCGCACAAACCGGAGTACCTGCGAACGTACCGGAGTCCGGAGAAAATGTTGATCAACCAAGGACTTCGGCAGTTCAAGAAGATGTAGCTCAGGACGAAGTTCCTGTGGATGAAAGTGGGGTTGAAGTCACTATGGCTTCGATTCCCGAAGAAGCAGCGAGGACTACCCAGGACGATGCTCCTGTAGTCCATGATTCAACAGCTGATTCAGATGAAGAATTAGCTTTCGATCCACCAATCAGTCCGACAACAACTCCTCCACGGACTGCCGAAGGTAGATTTCGAAGAACTTTTGTATTTATTTGAATTTTTATACTATGTATAATACTTTTGATTACTTTGCAGAACCCACTCCTATGGAAGAAGTCCGTCAGGAGGAAATAATTCCTGAACCTTCGACGACTTCGGAGCCAGCCCCAAGAATTACTCAGAAGGGGCCTGGAAGAGGCAAAAGACAAATAGAGCCCCTGCCTGCTATAAGCTCCGAATCAACTCCGTCTGATTCAACAGACGAGAGCCAATCTTCCAGGGAGGCTCAAACTCCAGTGGCTCCGAAGGCCGCAGGCCAAAGCTCCGGTCCTTCATTGAACGAAGATGACCAAGAGGCAATAAGCATGCTCCCCTTGCTGGCTCCTTTCTTAGGGCAAACAACTGGTCTTCGGACTTTGCTCGAACCTTTGGATCGAGCTAGTCGTGAGATAGGGGAGACCGAATTAGTGGCCATCCTGCGCAAGGCTGACAGGACGGAGCTTAATGCCATTATTGAACGTACAGCTTATCAGGTATGAAACAACTGCAAATTATTATAGAATTTATCTTCGAATGAATATTTACTTTGATTTTTACTTTGGCAGCAAACTGTCTTGGCCCGAGCTGCAAGTCTATGCAATGACGAAGAAATCGCTCGGCTTCGGGAAGAAAATAGCACTCTTCGAAGGAATTTTAACATCTCTGAAAGTCGAGTGACTCAAATGGACAATATAATATTGACAGAGCGAAGGGCCAGGCAAAGCTTGGAAGCTGTAAAGAAGGAGCTCGAAGCGGAAAGGATTGTGCTTCGAGCAGAAGTTGACAAACTGCGGGCGGAGCATGCTACTGCAGGGTCTAGGCTCGTCCGGCTTGAAGAGGAAGCTAGCCAATTGTTGACACAGAAAAACACTTTGACCACTGAGAATGCTAGGCTTTCTGGGGTTTTGGACGAAGTTACTTCGGCGAAGGATGCGCTGAACGAAGATAAGTTGAGGTCTGAGAAGGTGGCTGCGGAGATTATGAATCAGTTGTTAGAAGTCCTGGAGTACTTCGGTACTACTGGAATTCTCCCTTCTGATGATAACATCAGCCTTCTGCGCCGGTTGAAAAGGATCCAAGGGGTGGCGAAGCAGATGAAGACAGCGGGCATTAGATACGGAGAACTCTCCGGACATGTGTCTGCTGTTGGTCTACTTCGCTATTACGAGGATTTGGGCCGATCAATAACTCCGGACGCAGGAAGAGGTCCAATCACCTTCGACGACGACCGACTTCTCAAACCTTCCGAAGGTGTAGCTGCTGCTTGGCGGGCCTTCCAAACTTCGTGGAGAGCCGAAGGTCGATCTGCGATCAAGGCTTGGATTGATGAAGGCCAACGCCAGAAGCATGTTCGAAGCCAAGCTTCGAGCAGCCAACCTCCTTCAAACCCACAGGTTTAGGAATGTTTTAGGATTTTTAACCATGTAAAGCTTTGTGCTTGTAAACATTTATCAATGAAAATCTTGTTTGTTATATTTTTAGGCTTTGCCTCTTATCGAAGATATCGAAGTGTTAGAGCTTAACAGCGAACTTCGCTCACTGTGGAACACCTTCGAACTTCTAAAGAGTTATAAGCGTCCTCGATTCCTTATCCCTCGAGATGACTCCGGCGTTATTGCGCCCGAAGTAATCAAAGACGTATTGTCTTATATTAAAGAGGAAGATAAAGAGATCGACGCAAACACCTCGTCTTCTGAAGACACTAATTGGTCCGAAGACGAAGGTGAAGCCCAAAATAAAAGATCTGAAGATCTTAGAAGCTGGGAGAGAAGTCCCGAGCGGCTTCGAACATGGGCCGAGCTTCAACAAGAGCAGAAGGATTTTAGAGCTTCGAAGGGGAGGAAGAGAGTTAAACGTAAAGTTCTTAGAACTTCCGATGTTGGAACTAGTCGTTCCACCCCTGGCTCTCGGGACCGAAGAGGTCTCCGATTCCTTCTTGGTATAGATACCAATTTTTCATAATGCAGTCTGTAAACACATTTGTTTCAATAATTAATGCCGATTTAAAATTGTCTCCATATTACTAGCCCCTCTTTGGGTATAAGCAACTTCGAACCGTATTCAAAGATGGTTATGCGCAAAGAAAAAACTTCGGAGTACAATTTTTCTTGGGGGTTCGGAGCCCCTCTGTCATTTTTAAAGATCTTTTGAAATCTTATGAAATGTCTTCGACCTTTATAGTCAGAAGAATGGTAACTTGGTACCTTTGTTTGCTTTGCGAAAGAAATCAATTAAGATAACTTCGATGGCACTTTAGTGTCTTAAAAAATTTGTCACTTTGGACTTATAAGAACAGACATTCGAAGCTCATGGCTTAAATGCTGTTTTGCTTTAGCCACCTTCGGCTGTTTTTTGCAGAAATCTACCAGCCGGAGCTTGGATTTCGCAGAAATTGTAGCCACCTTCGGCTATTTTTTGCAGAAGTCTACCAGCCGGAGCTTGGACTTCGCAGAATTTGGCCACTTGGGCTCTTTTTTGCAGAAGTCTACCAGCCGGAGCTTGGACTTCGCAGAATTTGGCCACTTGGGCTCTTTTTTGCAGAAGTCTACCAGCCGGAGCTTGGACTTCGCAGAATTTGGCCACCTTCGGCTCTTTTTACGGAAGTCTGACAAGCTGCAGCTTGGACTCCGCAGATTTTGGCCACCTTCGGCTCTTTTTACGGAAGTCTACCAGCCGAAGCTTGGACTCCGTAGAATGTGGTATTGGCTCTTTTACGGATGCCTACAAGGTATCAGCTTGGGCTCCGGATATATTTCAGCCACCACGCCGGAGGCTTCGACTTTATGGGTACGAAGTCCGGAAATACAGCCCTGCTTGATAACACTTCCCTCTCGAACGACTTCTGTCCCAGCGCGTCCGCTCGGGAGACTAGGAGCGTCAAGGGGAAGGCAAGCCACAGGGTGTATGCTTTATTAATTTAGAGGTGATTACAAGCGAATTACAAGGAGCCCTTATGCGAAGTATCGCTTTAGGTGCTCCGCATGCCAAGTGTGTGCTAACTCTTCACCTTCTAAATTAGCTAATTTAAATGAACCAGGGCGCCCCGAGCGGACGATTAGATATGGACCTTCCCATTTATTGCCTAACTTCCCTGGTGCTATAATGCTTCGTAGAACAAGATGACCCGGTCTTAACTCGCTGAGCTTAACCTTCGGGTCATACCAAGTCTTCGTCTGCTGATGATACTTTGATAAATTAGCTACAGCTCGAAGCCTTGTCTCTTCTGACAAATCTAACGAAGCTTGTCTTTCTTCTTCGATGTCTGGTTCGGTGCTGCGAAGTGATCCTCCTTTGAGCTCCGTTGGAGTCATAGCTTCATCTCCGAATAGTAGTCTGAACGGAGTAAAACCTGTGGACCTTGTTTGCGTAGTCCGAATGGACCACAGAATCTTCGGAAGCTCTTCGGTCCACAGTCCCTTTGATAATCCTACTATTCTTCGATTTAGCCCTGATAAGATATTTCCATTGGCTCGCTCAACTGCTCCATTTGACTGAGGATGTCTCACTGCAGCAAAACATAGTTGAATGCCTAAGTCTTCGCAAAACTTCCTGAAGGGTTCTGCGTCGAACTGTGTTCCATTATCAACTGTGAGATATCTAGGCACTCCGAACCGGCAAATAATGTTTTTCCAGAAGAATTTCTGTACATTATTCGAAGTGATAGCTGTTAAGGGCTCTGCTTCCACCCACTTAGAGAAATATTCAATAGCTACCACTGCGAACTTCAGATTTCCCTTTGCTAACGGAAAGGGACCAATTAGATCCATACCCCATCTGGCCATAGGACATACCGGAGCAATGACTTGAAGAGCTGTTGGTGGGCGATGACTCCGTCGACCCATCCACTGGCATCCTTGGCAAGTGCGGACCAAGCTCTCCGCATCAGCTGTTATTGTGGGCCAATAAAGCCCCTGGCGAAGTGTTTTTCCTGCCAGAGCTCTAGGGGCTAAATGACTTCCACAAGGCCTTCGTGAATTTCTCGAAGAATTTCTTGGCCTTCGGCTTGAGATATACATCGGAGTAGAGGGGAACATACTCCGGCCTTGTATAAAATACCGTTGATTAACTGATAGTTTCTTGCTCTGAGCTTTAATCTTGACAATTGGGGCTCTTCGGGCAAATTCGTTCCTCCTTGCAAGAGTTCTATGATTGAATCTTTCCAATCTGCACTAGGAATGCAGAGAATCTCTGCAGAAGCAACTTGAGGCACCGAAGGTATATTGAGCTCCTCATAGAAAGCTTCGTCAGGCACATCCACAGCTCCGGCAGCAGCCTTCGCTAAAATGTCCGCTTGCACGTTTTCAGCTCTTGGTATACTCCGAATGGAAATACCCTTGAAATGTGCTTCGATCTTGCGAATTTCTTCCAAGTACTTTGCAAGCTGTGGATGTCGGACTTGAAAACTCTTATCTACGTGCCCTGCTACTATCTGAGAATCTGTTTTTATAATTATCCTTGTAGCCCCTAGAGCACGTGCTTTCCGGAGTCCCAATAAAATTCCTTCGTACTCCGCTATATTATTGGTAGACTTAAAGTTGAGTCTTGCGGAGTACATTGCTCTTTGTCCTGACGGAGAAATTAATACTGCCCCAATACCTGCTCCGGATGCTTGGAAAGCCCCATCGGAGTAAATAGTCCAAACTCCGTCATCTGATTTCTCCGGAGTCAACTTCGCAGGTGGAGTCCACTCTGCTACGAAGTCTGCTAGGACTTGAGATTTAATAGCTGTCCTTGCCAGGAAAGATATGCCGAAGGGTGCTAGTTCTACTGCCCACTTTCCAATTCTTCCAGTGGAATCTTTGCTTCGGAGCATATCTCCTAAAGGATACGAAGTTGGTACAATTACATTGTGAGCCAAAAAATAATGTCTTAGCTTCCTCGAAGCCATTATCAGAGCATAAACGAACTTCTCAAGTTCGGAGTATCTTGTCTTCGCTCCTGACAATGCTTCGGATACAAAATAGACAGGATTTTGGACCAACTTCCCATTGATATCAGCTTCTCTGACAAGGACTGCGCTGACTGCTGAGCCTGTGGCTGCAAGATACAGAATTAGGGTTTCGTCCGCAATAGGCACCGTAAGTGTAGCAAGATTGCTGAGATAATCTTTAATATCTTCGAAGCTTTTCTGACACTCCGGTGTCCATGCAAAATCTTCGGACCCTTTCAAAGCTTTAAAGATTGGCAAGCTCCTCTCCGCAGACCTTGATAAAAACCTGCTAAGTGCGGCCAGACGTCCGGTCAGCTTTTGCACTTGCTTTACATTCTCCGGAGGAGCCATCTTCTGCAGCGCAGTTATTTGAGTAGGGCTAGCTTCAATTCCCCTGCTTGAAACTAAGTACCCTAACAACTTTCCAGCCTTAGCTCCGAATATACATTTTTCGGGGTTAAGGCGGATCCCACATGCCCGTAGGCTATTGAATGTTTCTGCTAAGTCTAGGCTATGTTGGTGCTTTAAAGCACTCTTTATTACAATATCATCCATATAGGCCTCCACATTGCGACCTAGTTGATGACCTAGAGCCTTAGCAACTAATCTTGAAAAAGTAGCCCCGGCATTTCTTAGGCCGAAGGGCATTCTTACATAGCAGAAGACTCCCTGAAGGAGTTACAAAGCTCGTCTTGATTTCATCTTCGCGCTTCAACCATATTTGATGATAGCCGGAATATGCGTCAAGGAAGCTTAGTAACTCCGAACCTGCAGTGGAGTCAACTAGTTGATCAATTCGGGGCATGGGGTAGGGGTCACGTGGGCACGCTTTATTCAAAGATGTGAAATCAATGCACATGCGCCACTTTCCGGAGGACTTCTTCCTGACGAAGACTGGGTTTGCTAACCATTCTGTATGGGTCACTTCTCTGATAATCCCAGCCTTCAACAGTTTTTCAACTTCGTCCTTAGCTAGAGCAGCTCTCTCTGCGGACATCTTCCGGAGCCCTTGTCGAACAGGCCGGGCCTTCGGGTTTACAAGCAAGCTGTGCTCAATAATATCCCGATCGACTCCGGTGATATCTTCGTCAGACCAAGCGAAGACATCCAAATTTTCTTCTACGACCTTTTCCAAGGAAGTTGCAACTTCGGGAGGTAAATCTTTACCAAATTGAAAGGTATATTCTTTACCATCTTTGACAATGACCTTCGTTGCAATCTCTCCTTCGGGACTTGGTCTTGGAAATGACTTCTTCGAAGCTTCGGAGGAGGCTGAAAAAATTTCTCCATTATCTTGGACACTGTTTACTTGCCTCGGATCAAGAGGAGGACCATGACCATATTCTGCTCTCCGGGCTATGGCTTGATCTCCGAAGATTGTCAGAACTCCTGACTGTGTGGGCATCTTCATGCACAAGTAGTTGTGATGCGCCACTGCTCCGAACTGATTCAACATGCCTCGGCCGAAGATAACATTATAAGCATACGGGGCATCTACCACATCAAAGATAACTTCCTCAGTTCGGGCTAGTAAACCTTCTCCGAAGGTTACTTCCAAGCCTATCTGGCCAAGTGCATCTAGCGGAGGTCCTGCAAAGCCTTGCAGAGGACGAGCCGCTGGGAGGAGATGCTTCCGGGAAATGCATAACTGATCGAAGGCTTGTACAAATATGATATCTGCCGAGCTACCTCCGTCAATTAGCACCCTTCGGACTTCAGTCCCTGCAATATCAGCAGTAATAACCAATGGATCTGCATGCGGGAACTTGATACCAGCCGCATCCTCCGCAGAGAAAGATATTGGAACATGAGACCACTCCGGCATTGCAGCTGCAGATGACGAAGTCCCAATGTGGCCTACTTCTCGAACGTACTCTCTTCGCTGTCTCTTGGACATGCTTCCGAGGGTACCTCCTCCGGAGATAGGGAGAACTACTCTCTTCCCTCTATCTTGCCCTTCTTCTTGCTTCGGAGGTGGCATAACATTGGCCACCGGAGGATGCCTTGCAGCATCAAAATTTTCTATCCGCGCCACAGCCTGGACCGGCTCCGAGCGCACTGTTGCTGCTGGACTTCGGTCGGTACTACCTCGACCCGAAGTTCTATCCAAGTATTCTCCCCGAAGGGTAAGAATAGCCTTGCAGGTGTCAGTTGCATGGCTTCGGTTCTCTCCATGAATACAGCAAAAAAGGGTCTGGCCCTTGCCAGCAGTTCTCCCTGGCGGCCTCCAGCCGCTAGACTTGTTCCCCGCAGGCTGTGGAGCTCTTGGTACAAACTTCTGCGGGGGTGCAATGTTTAAGACTTCAGAACGAGGGTGCTTTTGCCCTCTTCTTCTATCATGTTGCACTTCGGGGACTGGTTCTTGCGGCTGAGCCGAAGTCTTCACCTCTGCTTTAACTTCTGTCAACACTGTCGAAGTAGCAGTAGTCCTCCGAAGCCAACCTTCTTCCGACTTCGAATACTCCTCGAAGTACGACATCAACTGTGATACTGTGGTGATGCTCTTCCGATGCAATTTATCCAGAAGGCCTTTATGACTGACGCCTTCCCGAGCCGCATCAACCACCGAGGATGTGGACAGCCCCCGAATTTGCGACTTCGTGTGAGCGAAGCGCTTGAAGTACTGCCTCAATGTTTCTCCGGGGAGCTGTTTCACTTGGAAAAGGCTTCCTGTCGACATGGGGGGCACGAAGGTGCCCTGAAAGTTACTTATGAACTTCTTCTTCAACTGTAACCATGACGTGATTGATCCTGGTTTTAAAGACCAGAACCATCTCAACGCCACTCCTTCAAGGGCTAACGGGAAGCACTTCGCCATAGTTTCTCTGTCTCCGCCACTAGCTTCGATTGCTAGGGCATAAGAGCGTGCAAACTCACTAGGATCTTCGTCTCCGGCATACTTGCAAAGCTTCGAAGCTTTGAACCTCGGATCGAAGCGAACCTTCTGAAGCTCGGGATGCAACGGAGATTCATTGTCGTAAGAGGCGTTCTCTGGAGCTTCGGGATAGTCAAGATCGTCGTCTTCATGCACTTCGGGGATAGCCGGGGTGGCTTGAGGACGAAGCCTGTTCGCAGCTTCTTGTCGCCACCTTGCTACCTCGGCTTGAAGATTGGCCATTTGAGTGGCCATGTCTCCAAGGCTATCTTCATCTCCTCCGGAAGGACCTTCCGGGTCTTGAGAACTGGTATGATCAGTTCGAATCGGAATGGAGGGTGGCAGAGTGGCTCCGGGTGGTCGGAGTGTAGAAGGGGTTGGTGGAGAGGTTTCGTATCCTCGAGGGATAGAAGCCCCTTGCGGAGTTTTGGGTGGAGGGATAGTCGAAGATCCTCCGACTTCGACTGTGTCGAAGGGTATCTCTCCGGAGATCCGAGAGGACCTCCGAGTGGGATTGCGAGGTGCGCTCCGCTTAGGAGGCATGATGCAAAAGGTTGGTAGAGAACGAAGTTTTTTGGACTAGGTTCCCCACGGACGGCGCCAACTGTTGGCGTAAAAGATTACGCTAACAGGTTTCTGTAGAAAAGAAACTAACAAACGAAGTGTTTGCGAAGCAAACTGTTCTAAGCCTCCGAAAGGATAATAACTTAGAATAGTTCGAAAGTGTGTATTGATTCACTTGTAATCGGTCCCTATTACAGGGTGAAATGGGGGGTATTTATAGGCCCAAACATTAAGGAAAAGACCTATTTACCCCTCTATTACAACCGACATTAAGGAAACTATTCGGTTTCCTTAATAGGGCTAAGATGGTAAAAGACTAATCTAATAGGATAGAAGATAAGTCTTCCATCTTAGCTGGCAGAAAAGATCCTGGAAGGCTTTGGTTCGAAGATATACTTCGAACCAATGCCAGTCTTCGGACTTCAAACGAGGTTCTGGGCATCTTCGAAGATGGTCTTCGAACGACCTTCGAATTGATTGGCTGTCTTTATGCTGCTTCGGCAATAACCCCGAAGATGAGATATTTTCCCCCAACAGCAACCTAATCTCTAAGGACTCTAATAGATCAATCTACTAATATCTAGGGAAATCTAAACTGAATTGAAACAACCAGAATAAATCTAATCTGCTATTATTTAATCTATAACATTACACCCCTTTTTTTAACAGCTCGTCCGCGAGCTGTACCATTGGAATCATCTGATTGAGTTGTACTTGTTGCTCTCTTTTTTTCTCCTTTTGTGGACGACCGGCCCATGAACGGCCCAGACGACCCACTGGCTGTGGTGTCTAGGGTTTCTACCCTAGCCGCCGTGTCTTCACGTGGCGGCGCTGTGGGGCGATGTGGCGGCGGTGTACCAGCGGGGCGTGCGGAAGACCGCCCGTGCGGCGCACGTGAAGACGCAGGACGCGGCGAGCGGTGAGCAGCGCTCGTGGTTCGTCGGCATGCATTCAGGCGTGGCCGGCGGCGGCGCTCGCAGGTACGTGCGGGCGCGGCAAGCAGCGGCCGGCATGGCGCTCCGCGGCATGCAACCCAGGCGGCGGAACGCGGGGGACCAGCGCCTGCGGGACGCGGCGAACGGCGAGCAGCGCTCACGGTGCGTCGGTGTGCGTGCGGGCACGGCAAGCAGCGGCCGGCGTGGCGCTCCGCGGCATGCAACCCAGGCGGCGGAACGCGGGGGACCAGCGCATGGAAGCACCTTGCTGTCTTCGTCCTTGACGCTCCCATTGGTGAAGACAACAACTCGATCTGACGCTCTATCTTCGAGCAATGCCAATCTGTGGTCATGGTCGTCGAGGCGGGCATTCATCATGGTCATATCGCCCATCATCCAAGTAACTGCCGCCATGAGGAAGTCAAGCTTCTCATCAATAGACATGGTCGCAGGATCTTGAGCAGAACCGGACATGGTTGTCGATGTTCCAACCTGGCTCTGATACCAAATTGATACCAACCAGGTTATCAAGATAAATCTCACCCAACTAGGAAAAACCTTTATTCCTTGATAATCTTTTACATCTAGGACTGTTGCCCTTTTATAAGCCAAGGCAACCTAATCTCTAAGGACTCTAATAGATCAATCTACTAATATCTAGGGAAATCTAAACTGAATTGAAACAACCAGAATAAATCTAATCTGCTATTATTTAATCTATAACAAAGCATCAGCACATCCTCTTCGCCTATGTGTTCTTCAGGAGCAGCTTCAACTGGAGCATTCCAAGTCCAGCACACCCAGAAGCATAGGTTTCAGCAAGGCTCAGAACACTCTTGCCATAAGGAAGCACAAACCTATTCAGAAATTTCTCATTGCCCAATGTAGCAATAAAATAGAAACAGCTCTTGGTATTCAACAATCCCTTCGCATTGAGAATGTTAATCAAGTAATGACACAACATTAACCGGTGCTCAATGCTACATAAGAGCAGCACTGGTCTTCGTGCAATGTATGATATCTCCAGCCCAACATCCTCCGTCAAGAACTTCATACTTTGCTACAGCCTTTCCTCAGCCAGGCCTAGGATGTTTGGCATCATCCTCGTCGAATTGGTGACAGTGATTTCTCAGTTTCCATTGCCCTTGCAATCATTCCGATGACAATTTCGAATTATGCCAATCATTCGGGCATAAGCCAGCAAAAGTTCTGATCAACACAAGTTTTTACAGGTCGTGGAATTCCAGAGGTCGAATTTTTCCAAACAATATTTTTTATTGAAAACTAAGCAATCCAGTAGTCAGCGGCGAAGAATTGCCAACCTAGTAGCTAGTTGGCAACTGAAATATCAACTAGCCTCTAGTCGGCCATCCAAATGCCAACCGGTGACGTGGATCCTAGTCGGAAATCGAAACGTTGACCGGTACTAGGTCAGCAATTCTTCTCAATCAACTATTAGATTTTTTATTTTCCAATAAAACATTATTATTTGAAAACAAATTCCCAGAGTTCACATGAACTCAGCTATAGATAAGAAAAATCAAACTCCACATGCTGTGTTTCATAGAGCTTAAAATTATTTATTATTTGTGCTTCCTAAAGCTGAGTTGATGTTATACTTTTTCTCCTCTAACTAAAACCTGGGTCAACTTGAATAGGGGCAAATAAGTGATCGTGGATTTCCTAGATGTATCGATGATGCAGTTGCATTGTCTTCTATTCTTCATCAAAGACTTCTATGATTGCGTAAACTGTGTGCATTGATATCCGTTTAGCACCAGGCTACAGTTCTTGGGTGGCATCAGATTGGAAATTTTAAAAGTCAATTGTAGGTGGCATCATATTGGAAATTTTAAGAGTCAAATTGTTGGAGCCCAGGGACACTCCGGCGAGCTCGAACACGCGTTCCCCGCTCGCACTCGCCTCGCGACGCTCTCATGTGCTCACAATCGTCGGTGGCTGGAGGTAGAAAACGATGAACAGTGTGTACACAAGGTGTTCGGTGTTTCGGCGACGAACGCCCCGACCGCCGCTGCGGCCTTTCATTCACATCTCGACTCGACGCACTTACACAGGGGGTGGGTGGTGGCTCTTATAACCACACGGCTCCGCTCCGCGCCCGGCTATCCCGCCATGGCCACACGCTGCGCGATTCTCGCGCCCGGGCGACGCGCTCCGCCCGCGCGACGTGCGCTCGTGCCCAACGGCCATCCGCACTGCCCGCCACCACACACTCACACACGACCCGCCACTGCGTCATCTACACGTGCAGCTCGCGCCATCTGCATCGCCCGCACCAGCCCGAGCCACCTCGTGCTCGCTGGACGCGACGCGCCCGCGCCCATGGCGCGCTCCAAGCAGCACAGACGCATACACAACGCACACACTCCGCTCATCGTCAAGCTTAGTTCTAACAATCACCCCCGTAAGCTTGACGTGGCGACACCTTCGTCTTCATGGCTTCACTGTATCCTTGCCGACGTCCGTGTGCAGCTTCGTCTTCCGCGCCGTGCGTGCCACCATCGCCGCTGCGCCGTCCCCTGCGCCGCCGCGCAGTCACTGGAGCACCATCTTCTCCGTCGTTGCTGCCGCGTCACCCGTCGTCGTCGCGTGCCACGGTCTCCTTCCTCCTCGGCGACACACGCCGAGGGTCATCTCCACCGTCGTCTTCCTCGTCATCGCCGCGCCAACGCGCTGCGTCGTGCCCGTGTGACGCGCTCGCCAGCGCGACTCGCACACGCACTTCGACCGGCCGGCGACCTTGCGACTTCTTCATCACCGGCGACACACGCCGGCGGCCATCCCGAGCACGTCTCCGCCTTGCCTCGGCTCTGATACCAATTGTTGGAGCCCAGGGACACTCCGGCGAGCTCGAACACGCGTTCCCCGCTCGCACTCACCTCGCGACGCTCTCATGTGCTCACAATCGTCGGTGGCTGGAGGTAGAAAACGATGAACAGTGTGTACACAAGGTGTTCGGTGTTTCGACGACGAACGCCCCGACCGCCGCTGCGGCCTTTCATTCACATCTCGACTCGACACACTTACACAGGGGGTGGGTGGTGGCTCTTATAACCACACGGCTCCGCTCCGCGCCCGGCTATCCCGCCATGGCCACACGCTGCACGCTTCTCGCGCCCGGGCGACGCGCTCCGCCCGCGCGACGTGCGCTCGTGCCCAACGGCCATCCGCACTGCCCGCCACCACACACTCACACACGACCCGCCACTGCATCATCTACACGTGTAGCTCGCGCCATCTGCATCGCCCGCACCAGCCCGAGCCACCTCGTGCTCGCTGGACGCGACGCGCCCGCGCCCATGGCGCGCTCCAAGCAGCACAGACGCATACACAACGCACACACTCCGCTCATCGTCAAGCTTAGTTCTAACACAAATCTGGGTGGCATTGGACTGGAAATTTTAAGAGTCAAATCTGGGTGGCATTGGACTGGAAATTTTATACTAGCAAGGTAGAAGAAGATGAAAACATAAGCAACCATCCAAGGAAAAGTGGCAATATGAATATAGCAAATATATGTTATGTGCAGATTAGATTAACAACCCTGTGTGGTAGATGTCATCTACTGGAAGGTCTAGGTGGGGCGCGAAGGGTTGTCGGTCATCGATGGAAGCTGCGCGGTGAAGCTCTGGCCTCTAGGTGGCACACAAGGCTGGTTCGCCGGTCTTCTTCTCCATCACGTGGGGCCAAGGAGGGCAGCACGTCATCACCGCATCTACTGGCAACTTAGCCATCCTCATCCACAAGGCCGCTGCGGTCACCGCTGCTACAACTATTGGTGGTCGATCCTCAGGTTCAACAGGGGCGACCATAGTTTCTATGATCTGACTTCACAAAGATGGCATCACGACGCTCGACCCCAAGGAGGATGACATTATGGAAGTTAGGTTCTTCTTATCCGGATTTTCAGCTCGAGGACGAGCTGACACAATTGTCCTCTTCATTATTCTTAAACCCAAAATTTTCTAATAGTCTAATTAAATTTCAGATACCCTTACTTAAAACTTATTTAAGTCCATTGGACTTAGATAAAACGGTATCATAAAATTTCCTTTCATTTCTATGACAAAACATTTAGTTGTGTCATATAGACATTCTCATTTAAAACTTATTGAAAATGTCGTCTTTATATCAATCTGATGCAGTTCTAAGTCATAATATGCCTTAATGATTCTAAAAGAATCCTTAAATAAGACATACAAAAATGTCTCATTTAATCTGCTTCTTATCTGAGTTGGCACATTATTTTACTAAGTTGGAGACTTGTTCCTTTACTTCTTCGTTAGCATCATCTAGAAATGCAGATTCCTGAAATAACTGGAGCCTCATGAACAATAGATGTCGCTAATGAAGGTCCAAACTTAAGTGTTGGACAAAGGACACTACCACAGGTACATGGAAAATTGCTCTTGAATCATAGGAGTGGATTCACTAAACCACTTCTCTTCAAGATTAATTTTTCTAAGTACCGTGCTCCCCCTGATTAAAGCATCTTCTATAAAATGCATATCTCGTTTCTACAAACTTAACATGTCTGTTAGGACATTACAAAACGAGATCACTTAGACTTATCTTTGCAGTCAATAAAATTGACAACTTACTGTCTTAGGACTTTAACTTATTAATGTTTGGGTTAAAATATAGCCTTAGCAGGACGACATACCCTTATTCTAAAATAATTTAGCAAATGGTTATCGTCTTGTCCATAATTCTTATGGTGCTTTTAGGCACAAACTTATTAGGGATCCAATTAAAATTATGAATGGTGGTTTGAATGCCTCCATCCACAAATTAATCGGTAGAGTAGAAAAACTTACCATACTACTTACTATGTCCACTGAGGTGCGAGTGCACCTTATAGCCACTCTATTTTGCTAAGATACACCCGATATAAAATACCGGACTATTTTACCATTTTCTATAGAACCTTGCAAAAGAGTTCAAGAAATCGACCATATGGGGTATATTGACCGTAGCACGGTCAGATCTTACTCTTTTAAACTTTAGATCATGCTGATATGAGAATCAGCCTTAAAAACATCTTAAATTTATCCAGAGCAACTTATGATCTGATCGCTATGATCTGATCGCTCTTAGATTGGATAAATGTTAATCAATTAATTTTAAATCACCGTTGGGCAGAATTAGAATCAATTGAACTTAAATATAATAACATTATCACCAACGTTGGTCAGGAGATAAAAATTACTACAATCATTAAACTTAATTTCGTGTCTTTCTTAATTTATTTGACGTATTTATCTTAATATATGCTTGAAACTTAGTCTAAAGAAACTAAAGTGGAAGAATTGACTAAAAGTTCAATCATCCCCCTCGAAATATGGCCCATTAGATAGTGCCATAATTTCGAAAATACGTCATCAATTCTTTTGCTCTTATCATTATTCTCAGATGATAAAATCATCTTGAGAAAATAAATAAAGTTTGTCATGCTCAAAAGCAAGACTAAAAACTTTATTTCTAAGTGCGAAAATTCATCTATTACCATTCTTGTTCATCCATTTTGGGAACTCCACATATTCCTTCATGTGGTGTTCCTCCTTACATGTCTGTACATGCTGTGAAGCTCGGATACTCCAAAAAATCGGCGTACCCGTATCGGATTCGTCTCCGGATACGGATACGTATCCGATACGGCCGGATACGTATCCGGTGCGTATCCTGCAATTTTCGATTTTCCAAAAAAAATAAAAAAAACCCCGATACGTATCTGACTCGGCTCGCCGGCGCGGGATACGGCAAACAAAGGAGATACCTGTAACACCCCAAATTTTCAATACAATAAAAATATTATTAAATTCAATTCCTTGGAATATATATTTCTCAAAATACTTTAAATACCTCTTTATACCCTTTTGAACTATAACATAGAGTAGATGGTCAAACCAGTAGCTGAAAATTTTTGTATAGACTCCCAAGGCCAAGAAATGTTTTTGAGAATTTTTACAAATTTTTGTCCACTTTGGAAATGCCCCAAATGATTTAATCTATTTTCTGCAATTATTTTTAATCAGAAAATAATTTCAAACAGTAACGGGCTCCCTCCCCTCCCTTCTCTCCCTCCCGACCGGCCCAGCCCGTTACCTCACGCGCCTCTGACTGACGGCCTGACCCCACCTGTCGGCGCCGAACGTTTTCCCTCGCGCGCACCCCCGACACCTCGGCCCCACCCGTTAGTCGCCACCCTTACCCTCTCGCGCCCACTGACGAGTGGCCCCCGCTTGTCAGGACCTTCGTCCCCGCGAGATCCGCCCCGGATCCCCCCCCTCGCCGGCCGAAGCCCTAACTCCGCCTAGGATCCGCCCTCGCCGGCCCCCTCCCTTTAATCCGACGCCTGCATTGAAGTCCCCTCAACGCGCCGGCCGTTTCCCCCTATTAATCCCGCTCGATTCACGTCCAGGTGCGTTGAACCGCGTCAACCCGAGCTCGCCGGTGTCAAGGCGCATTTATCCCTGGCCACCGTCGATTGCGCCCTCCCTGCCCCCGCCGGTACCCCTATTTAAACCACGGACCTTGTAACACCTCAATTTTTCAGAACAATAAAAATATTATTAAATTCAATTTCTTGGAATTATTATTTCTGAAAATAACTTAAATACCTCTTTATACCCTTTTGAACTACAACATAGAGTAGACGACCAAATTAGGAGGTGAAACTTTTTGTATATGATCCTAAGGCCAAAAGATAATTTTGAGAATTTTTATAAATTTTTACCAGCCTTGGAAGTAGCCCTAATCTTTTAATCTATTTTCTGGAATTATTTTTATTCAGAAAAACATTAGAACAGTATTGGGCCGTTTCCCCCTCCCTTCTCTCTCTCCCGGCCGGCCCAGCCCACCCCCCACCCGCGCACGCCTTCTGACCAGTGGAGCCCACCCGTCAGTGAGCCCCTCTCCTCTCACGCGCGCACCCGACGCCTTGGCCCCACCTGTCGGCGCCAACCTTCTCCCCTCGCGCGCGAACCCGACACCCCGGCCCCACCCGTCAGACGCCACCCTCGCCCGTTCGCGCCCACTGGCTTGTGGCCCCCTGTCGTCAGGATCGTCTTCAACCCCGCGCCGGCCCCCCCCCCCTAATCCCGCCGGCGAAGACTTCGCCTCGGATCCCCTCGCCGGTTCCCCCTTCCGTTAAACCGAGCCCGTCATTAACTTCCCCGAGCCCCGCCGGTCATTTAAGCACGTTAATGCGCGCGTTTAAGTCCCTGGACCGCCCTCACGCGCACGGTTGCGCCATCGCCGGCGAGTTAAAGCCCTCCTCGGCTTTCCTTGCATGCGGTGCCCGTTAAACCCCCGCCGGACCCTATTTAACCCCCCTGCCCTCCACCGCGTTCGGTCCACGCTTCAATTCGCACTCAGAACGAACAGAGCACCCCTCCTTCGCCTTTGAGCACTTTCCCCCTGCTTCGCCTCCGGCCGCCCCTCGCCGTCGCCTCGGACCACCCCGGCCCTCGCCTCCGCCACCGTCGTGACCGCCAGGACGTCCCCTACCTCGGCCACGTCCCCGCCGGTCAAGGAGATCGCCGGAACCCCATCGCCGACGAGGAGCCCGAAGTGCTTCGCCGTCTACCCTCGCCGCCGACCACTTCCCGTCGACCCCTCGCCTCGCCTAAGGTACCATCATGACCGCCGTAGTGCCCTCTTTCCATTTCTGGGATTAGCTAGGACCGCCGTCGCTCGCCGTGGCCGTTGGCCCGCTCGCCGTCGTCGGAGAAGACGACCGGCACGGGTCGAGTACCCGTGCCGTGTCGGATCTGATCCCGACCGTGCGATCGCGATCGGACGACGCACGTGAGCCCACGTACGCGATCTAATCCGCACCGTCGGATCTGGTCAAAGCGTTACGTTTTAATCTCGCGCGTCGATTTTCATTTAACCCGGCGTGCGATCTCGTGCGTCCACGTGGTACCCCTTCGCGCGTTTTAATCCTAGCCGTCCGTTGTCACTTAACCCTCCCGCCTCGCACCTGGCCACCGGATCCAGATCCGACGGTCCAGATCGAGCCGGCGCACGCGCACAGTGCGCGGGTTCACCGTGGGCCTGGCTCACCGTGGACCCGAGAGGTTTAAAATTTGAAAATAAAATTCCAGAAATGCTTTTAAACTTGTAAAATTCATATCTAATGCATTTGGACTCTAAAAATTGCCATTCCAATTTTAGAAAATTCATGAAATTATTCTCTACACGTTTATGCAATAAAAACAGTAGGTTTATTTGGACATTTTCATGTTTATTTAAATTAGTATTCAAATGCCCTTAGGATTTAAATGTGAATTTCAATATTTAAATTCCAGAAAAATTGTATAATTGTCCTTTACTGTTAAACACTAAAACCACTAGGTTCCCTATAAATCAATTGAACTAAATTGGTTAGAAAACTCAATGTAGGGTTATGCCCACTTAAAAACCCTTTTATGAAAAACAATGATTTATTTAGATTCACTTTAAATTAATGGAGGAATAATTTTCAGAACTTTAATATCTGAATTTATTTTATTCTTAATCAAACCAAACTTAACTTATATGCTTGCAATGTAATGTTATATGGTTTGATTGAATGTGGTACTCTTTTTATTTGACTTTATATTAAAAAGACTACGACGTCGCCGAGGAGCCGGAGTACTTCCCGGAAGTTCCTCCCTCCCCATTCGCTGAACAAGGCAAGTCACCAAACCAATCTTTTGAGCATATTGAACCCATGTTTGATTAAACTATCGTTAAAACACATAGGTTATATATGCATTAGTCAAATGAACCCTTACAATATATTTATTTAGGATCCCCCGACCTTGATGTGCAACCCAAGCCATGCTCTCTAGCCTAAACTCCTTGTCACCATATGATATGTGTTATTAGCTAGTGTCCAATGTATCGACACGATCGCTATAGGATAAAAATGAGTCGTAGTACTTGGTTCTACTATATGATCCCCATGGTTTCTTATCTATGGAATTCTGTCGGTGTTGGAGTTATGGTTGTGAGTGAATGCATGGTGGGTTCCGGGTGCAAGCTAGGGCATTGGTCGGTAGCACCCGGGGCACTATAAGGACCGGTCTGAGGGATCCGTTGCAATACACTTCCGTACTAACCACAAGTCTAGTGGGTAAGTCCTAACTAAGGTATGGGTTGTTCCAAACCGAGGCCACCAATTGGAGATGGGTCAAGTTGCACCTGCGGGTGACTTGTACCAATGTGGCGCAAAAGGGGGTGCGACGTTAGCCGGGATACGGCCCGGCGCGCCGGCGAAACCTAGAGCGGGTGGTTATCGCTTGGAACATCTCATATTGAGGTTTTGGCACGAGTTCCCGTGAAATGGGTCATCTCGTTGAGATGAGTGCGTGCCTTGTGGGTACAGTAGTACATCTCTGATCAGAGTCTTAAATCTTTTCGAAAAGCCGAGCCCACGGTCAAGGGCGGGTTGCGTGACATCCCACAGTTAGTTTACTTTGAAAATGTATGTGCATGTTGAATTGTCATGTAAGGACTGTTGTGCGAGGAGGTAAAACGTACTCCTCGAGTTAGTGGATGTTGTTGATGTTCATGTCTACTTTTCCGCATAATTAAAATGTGATTACATTAAATGCAATAACTGTAAATGTACTTTTCCGCACTTTGAGCCATTACCCTTCCTTGTTTATTACCTTGCATTATTATTTGCATTTGCGGTGGCTTGTTGAGTACTTTTTGTACTCATACCCGTTGGACCCCACAGAGGATACCTACTATGAAGACGGTCTGGAGTAGCGACCCAGTCGAGAAGAAAGATCCTGAAGAAGGAGTTCGTCATGCCGTTTTCTAAAATATTTTATTTGCTGCTTTTACTAAAGACAATGATGTAATAATTATGGTCTGCGTGCCATGAATACTGTATGATGTACGTATGTCGCATGATGAACCTCTTGGATTATTGTTTTTCTTATGAAATTCAATAATGTCTCGATTCGATAAATCGGGGCGTGACAAGATGGTATCAGAGCCGACTCGACTGTAGGAAGCCAAACAGACCCGCCTAGCCACGGACCATAGGAAATTATTTCTCGAAAATCTAATTTACAAATTTTGTTCCTCTCCTCACTTTTATTCAACTTGCTGTTTTGTAGATGCCAGTCTACCGGGTTCAAAGCTTCTGCCGACACTTTGAGGGCTTCGTCAGGGAGCTCCGGATGATGCTCACATTCCTCGGGTTCCTCTTCGAACCCGAATTCCAAGGGATCTACTTGGAGGAATTCGCCGGGCCTTGCGACGTCTCCCTCACCGTCCACGGCTCCGGAGAGCATCTGCCACCCTACACTACGGCACTTGGAGGCCCGACCTTCGACGTCGCGTGCCAACGAGTCGCCCTCCAGGCCCTCATGGAGCTGAGGATGATCTACGACGATCGTCTTCAGAACACATCCTTCCGGCTTGTGCCGAAGCGTACTCCCGGCGCCCACCGCAGTATCTACCACGGAGTTCACTCCGTGCGTGATCCAGCCATGGCCCGGCAGTCACGTCTTCTACAGGCTATGGATGATCTCCATACTGAGGCGGTGCTCGACGCCGACGAGCACCATGAGGCGGTCGAGTTTCTTCGTGGAGAAACGAAGAACTTGATCCAGCAGAACGGCGAGCTGCAGCGCAAAATCATGCAGCTGCAGAAGGACATCGCTGAGATGGTCCCTCTCCTTCCGAGGAAGAGGAAGCCCATCCGTGAGCCCGTCCCTCGCCCCAAGCGGATCCCACCTCACCCCTCCACCGCCGGACCATCTACCGCCAGCGTCCCTGCACCACGCCCCGGCCTCGTCTCCGACCCTATCATCGAGAACTTTCTCGAGCCCACCGTCCCTTCGGAGCCGCGCACTCGTGGTTCCGAGAGCACGGAGACTGCCTCCGGTGGCGAGTAGGCGTAGGAGTCACTAGTTTAAAAATAAAAATTCGTATGTGGTGCTACCCATGACGAGTGTGTCTTGGGTAGAATAAAAACTTGATTGTAATGAACATTTTACCACTGAAATTATTTATGAGATGAAGCTATTATCGTGCATTGTTTTGTCAATTCGTTTGTCTTATGACTATGCATATTCAGAAAATGGCCGACCACCAGAACCCCGACTCCAACAACGGAGCAGGAGGAAGCCGGGATGCGCCCGAGGGAGTTGTACCTCACTGGGGTGCGACAGGCCCACGTCAGTCTGGGTCGCCTTCCGCCAACCACCCCACCTTGGCGGAAATGATGGCAAACCAGAATCACCTGATCACCGCCCTCCTCACCCAAATGCAGCACCAACAGGCTCAGTTGGACCGTCTGCAGAATGGGGAGCCCGCCCCTCGCGCACCAGCACCCGCGGCCGCTCCGCAACTCTCCGAGTTCTTGCGTGTGCGCCCGCCCGTCTTCTCGAGCACGACCAACCCGATGGAGGCCGGAGATTGGCTCCGCACCATCGAGAAGAAGCTCGACCTCCTCCCCTGCACAGACCGGGAGCGAGTGGCCTTCGCCACTCATCAACTCCAGGGTCCCGCCGCTGAATGGTGGGACAACTATCGCGCGTCCCAGCCAGAGGGCCACATGGTGACTTGGGCGGAGTTCACCATCGCCTTCCGCGCCGCCCACGTCCCCGCCGGTGTCATCGCGGTCAAGCAGCAGGAGTTCCGCGACCTGCAGCAGGGCAACCGGACTGTCATGGAGTACCTCCATGAGTTCAACCGCCTCGCACGCTACGCACCGGAGGAAGTGCGCACCGACGCCCTCCGCCAAGCCAAGTTCCTAAGGGGACTTAAGGATGAGCTGTCCATCCAGCTCGTCGCCGCCGACTTCGCCGACTTCCAGCGGCTGGTCAATAAAGCGCTCATCCAAGAGACTGAGCAGAACAAGCTGGACCTCAAGAAGAGGAAGATGATCGCCTTCAAGCATCAGCAGGCGAACTCTCAGAGGCCCCGCTTCGTCCCTCCGCCACCAGCGCCCACCTACCATCCTCGGCCCGCCTACAGGCCACCTCATGCAGCCGGTGGATCCAACGCCGGGCATCCTCGCCCCGCTCCACCAGCTCCGGCCGCTCAGCCCGCACCGGCCACCAAAGCCCCGATCTTGAGGGATCGCCAAGGAAGGCCGGTCGTCTGCTTCAACTGCCGCAAGGAGGGGCACTACTCCCACCAGTGTCCCCACCCCAAACGGCCCCAAGGCGCGGCGCCCAACCAGGCGGTGCGAGCCCGCGTAAACCACGTCAACGCGGAGGAAGCTCAGGAGGCGCCAGAAGTCGTGCTCGGTACGTTTACTGTGAATTCCGTACCGGCCTTGATATTGTTTGACTCTGGAGCGACACACTCCTTCGTCTCCAAGGATTTCGTAAAATCACGTGGACTGGACGTACTTCCGCTACCCACACCCATGGTTATTACTACTCCCGGCAACAAGACCTTAGCCCGCTTATATAGCCCTAAGGTTCGGATTGAGATCCTAGGAGTATTGTTTCGAGCCGACCCAGTTCTCATCCAATGCACCGGACTTGATTTCATCCTAGGGATGGATTGGTTGATGAAGCATAAAGGTGTGATCAACTGTGCCAACAAATCCGTCACGGTGACCAACCCAGAAGGCGAGGTCGTTACCTTTCGTATGACCAGTCGCAAGCCGCTCAGTGCGTCCCTTCACTCTTTGGCCCTTGAAGAAGTACCCATAGTCAGGGAGTTCGCGGACGTCTTTCCTGAAGATCTACCGGGAATGCCTCCCAAGCGAGACATCGAATTCAGGATCGAGCTTGTCCCGGGGACCACTCCAATCTCCAAGCGCCCATACCGAATGGCCGCCAATGAACTAGCCGAGGTCAAGAGCAACATCGAAGACCTTGAGCAGAAGGGTTACATCCGACCAAGTACCTCACCCTGGGGTGCACCGGTCATATTTGCCATGAAGAAAGACAAGACCAAGAGGATGTGCGTGGACTATAGGGCCTTGAACGATGTAACCATCAAGAACAAGTATCCTCTGCCACGGATCGACGATCTGTTCGATCAACTGAAGGGATCCTCGGTGTTCTCCAAGATTGACCTCAGGTCGGGGTATCACCAATTGAGGATTAGAGAAGAGGATATACCCAAGACTGCCTTCACCTCCCGTTATGGCCTCTACGAGTATACGGTGATGTCGTTCGGACTCACGAATGCCCCGGCCTTCTTCATGAACATGATGAACAATGTATTCATGGAGTTCTTGGACAAGTTCATCGTGGTATTCATCGACGATATCCTCGTTTACTCCAAAACCAAGGAAGAACACGAGACTCACCTCCGTCTGACCCTCGGAAAGCTAAGGGAGCAGCAACTGTACGCCAAATACAGCAAATGCGAATTTTGGTCGTCTGAGGTAAAGTTCCTCGGCCATGTCATATCCGCCGGAGGAATAGCAGTAGACCCAACCACCGTTGAAGCGGTAACCAACTGGCTGCAGCCCACGACCGTGACCGAGATCCGGAGTTTTCTCGGATTGGCCGGATACTATCGCCGGTTCATCGAGAATTTTTCCAAGATCGCCAAGCCGATGACCAGACTTCTGCAAAAAGAGGTGAAGTTTGATTGGACCCCCGACTGCGAAGAGAGCTTCCAGACTCTCAAGAAAAAGCTTGTGTCAGCCCCCATTCTGACTCTGCCAGACATCCAGAAAGACTTCCACGTCTACTGTGATGCCTCTCGTCAAGGATTGGGATGCGTCTTAATGCAAGAAGGGAAGGTGGTATCCTACGCCTCCCGGCAGTTGAGACCACATGAGCTGAACTACCCAACTCACGACCTGGAACTAGCAGCCGTGGTTCATGCCTTGAAGATATGGAGACATTACCTTGTGGGAAATCGGTGTGAGGTCTTCACCGACCACAAGAGCCTCAAGTACATATTCACCCAACCAGATCTGAACCTCAGGCAAAGGAGATGGTTGGAACTGATCAAGGATTACGACTTGGGCATCCATTATCATCCGGGCAAAGCAAACGTGGTGGCAGACGCCCTTAGTCGAAAAGGGTACTGCAATGCCATCATGATTCAAGACCAGGCTCCTCTACTTTATAAAGAGATGGAAAGGCTAAACCTAGGGATCACCACCCGAGAATACCTCGCTGCCTTGGAGTCTCGGCCTGTCTTAATAGACCAGATCCGAGAGAAGCAGAAGGAAGACCCGGACATCCTGGAGATCCAGCAGAACATGAGGAAGGGTAAAGCCCCCGGATTCTCCGAGGATGAACATGGTACCATTTGGTTCGGAAACCGAGTATGCGTACCCGACCTACCTGAGTTGAAGACTCTCATCCTTCAGGAAGCCCACGATACTCTATACTCCATTCACCCCGGGAGTACAAAGATGTACCAAGACCTGAAGGAAAAATATTGGTGGGTCAGTATGAAGAGAGAGATAGCTGAGTATGTGGCCAAGTGCGACACATGCCGGCGAGTCAAGGCAGAGCATCAGAGACCTGCCGGACTTCTTCAACCTCTCAAAGTCCCTGAATGGAAGTGGGAAGAAATAGGAATGGACTTCATCACGGGACTACCCAGGACCCAAGCTGGTCATGATTCTATCTGGGTGATCGTCGATCGACTCACCAAGGTAGCTCACTTCGTTCCGGTCAAGACAACTTACACCGTCGCCAAGTTGGCTGAGTTGTATATGACCCGGATCGTGTGCCTCCACGGAGTTCCCAAGAAGATTGTATCTGACCGCGGGAGTCAGTTTACCTCCAAGTTTTGGAAGAACCTTCAAGAGGAACTCGGCACCCGGCTGAACTTTAGCACCGCCTATCATCCACAGACCGACGGTCAGACCGAAAGGGTCAACCAGATATTGGAAGATATGCTTAGGGCTTGTGCTCTAGACTTTGGCGGAATGTGGGACAAGAACTTACCTTATGCAGAGTTCTCCTACAACAACAGCTATCAAGCCAGCCTGCAAATGTCCCCGTTCGAAGCACTCTATGGGCGTAAGTGCAGAACGCCGTTGCTCTGGGATCAAACCGGAGAGTCACAACTGTTTGGGACAGATTTATTGAGAGAAGCCGAAGAGAAAGTTAAGATCATAAGAGACCGCTTGAAGGCAGCCCAATCCAGACAAAAGAGCTACGCCGATAACCGTCGAAGAGATCTAGCCTTTGAGGAGGGCGATTATGTCTACCTCCGAGTCACTCCCCTCCGTGGCACTCAAAGGTTCAACATGAAAGGCAAACTAGCACCCCGCTACGTCGGACCTTTCCAGATCCTCCGTCGACAAGGAGAAGTGGCATATCAACTTGAACTGCCTCCATCCTTGGCAGGCGTTCATGATGTGTTCCATGTCTCGCAGCTGAAGAAGTGTCTCCGTGTGCCCACCGAGCAAGCCGACCTTCAGCAGCTCAACGTCCAAGAAGACTTGACCTACATAGAGAGACCCGTCAAGATCTTAGAAACCAAGGAAAGAGTAACCAGAAGTCGCGTCGTCCGCTTCTGCAAAGTCCAATGGAACAACCATCCCGCAGAAGAAGCCACTTGGGAAAAAGAAGACGAACTGAAAGCCCAATACCCCGAACTATTCGAGTAGCGTTCCAATCTCGAGGACGAGATTCTTGTAAGGGGGATAGGTTTGTAACACCTCAATTTTTCAGAACAATAAAAATATTATTAAATTCAATTTCTTGGAATTATTATTTCTGAAAATAACTTAAATACCTCTTTATACCCTTTTGAACTACAACATAGAGTAGACGACCAAATTAGGAGGTGAAACTTTTTGTATATGATCCTAAGGCCAAAAGATAATTTTGAGAATTTTTATAAATTTTTACCAGCCTTGGAAGTAGCCCTAATCTTTTAATCTATTTTCTGGAATTATTTTTATTCAGAAAAACATTAGAACAGTATTGGGCCGTTTCCCCCTCCCTTCTCTCTCTCCCGGCCGGCCCAGCCCACCCCCCACCCGCGCACGCCTTCTGACCAGTGGAGCCCACCCGTCAGTGAGCCCCTCTCCTCTCACGCGCGCACCCGACGCCTTGGCCCCACCTGTCGGCGCCAACCTTCTCCCCTCGCGCGCGAACCCGACACCCCGGCCCCACCCGTCAGACGCCACCCTCGCCCGTTCGCGCCCACTGGCTTGTGGCCCCCTGTCGTCAGGATCGTCTTCAACCCCGCGCCGGCCCCCCCCCCTAATCCCGCCGGCGAAGACTTCGCCTCGGATCCCCTCGCCGGTTCCCCCTTCCGTTAAACCGAGCCCGTCATTAACTTCCCCGAGCCCCGCCGGTCATTTAAGCACGTTAATGCGCGCGTTTAAGTCCCTGGACCGCCCTCACGCGCACGGTTGCGCCATCGCCGGCGAGTTAAAGCCCTCCTCGGCTTTCCTTGCATGCGGTGCCCGTTAAACCCCCGCCGGACCCTATTTAACCCCCCTGCCCTCCACCGCGTTCGGTCCACGCTTCAATTCGCACTCAGAACGAACAGAGCACCCCTCCTTCGCCTTTGAGCACTTTCCCCCTGCTTCGCCTCCGGCCGCCCCTCGCCGTCGCCTCGGACCACCCCGGCCCTCGCCTCCGCCACCGTCGTGACCGCCAGGACGTCCCCTACCTCGGCCACGTCCCCGCCGGTCAAGGAGATCGCCGGAACCCCATCGCCGACGAGGAGCCCGAAGTGCTTCGCCGTCTACCCTCGCCGCCGACCACTTCCCGTCGACCCCTCGCCTCGCCTAAGGTACCATCATGACCGCCGTAGTGCCCTCTTTCCATTTCTGGGATTAGCTAGGACCGCCGTCGCTCGCCGTGGCCGTTGGCCCGCTCGCCGTCGTCGGAGAAGACGACCGGCACGGGTCGAGTACCCGTGCCGTGTCGGATCTGATCCCGACCGTGCGATCGCGATCGGACGACGCACGTGAGCCCACGTACGCGATCTAATCCGCACCGTCGGATCTGGTCAAAGCGTTACGTTTTAATCTCGCGCGTCGATTTTCATTTAACCCGGCGTGCGATCTCGTGCGTCCACGTGGTACCCCTTCGCGCGTTTTAATCCTAGCCGTCCGTTGTCACTTAACCCTCCCGCCTCGCACCTGGCCACCGGATCCAGATCCGACGGTCCAGATCGAGCCGGCGCACGCGCACAGTGCGCGGGTTCACCGTGGGCCTGGCTCACCGTGGACCCGAGAGGTTTAAAATTTGAAAATAAAATTCCAGAAATGCTTTTAAACTTGTAAAATTCATATCTAATGCATTTGGACTCTAAAAATTGCCATTCCAATTTTAGAAAATTCATGAAATTATTCTCTACACGTTTATGCAATAAAAACAGTAGGTTTATTTGGACATTTTCATGTTTATTTAAATTAGTATTCAAATGCCCTTAGGATTTAAATGTGAATTTCAATATTTAAATTCCAGAAAAATTGTATAATTGTCCTTTACTGTTAAACACTAAAACCACTAGGTTCCCTATAAATCAATTGAACTAAATTGGTTAGAAAACTCAATGTAGGGTTATGCCCACTTAAAAACCCTTTTATGAAAAACAATGATTTATTTAGATTCACTTTAAATTAATGGAGGAATAATTTTCAGAACTTTAATATCTGAATTTATTTTATTCTTAATCAAACCAAACTTAACTTATATGCTTGCAATGTAATGTTATATGGTTTGATTGAATGTGGTACTCTTTTTATTTGACTTTATATTAAAAAGACTACGACGTCGCCGAGGAGCCGGAGTACTTCCCGGAAGTTCCTCCCTCCCCATTCGCTGAACAAGGCAAGTCACCAAACCAATCTTTTGAGCATATTGAACCCATGTTTGATTAAACTATCGTTAAAACACATAGGTTATATATGCATTAGTCAAATGAACCCTTACAATATATTTATTTAGGATCCCCCGACCTTGATGTGCAACCCAAGCCATGCTCTCTAGCCTAAACTCCTTGTCACCATATGATATGTGTTATTAGCTAGTGTCCAATGTATCGACACGATCGCTATAGGATAAAAATGAGTCGTAGTACTTGGTTCTACTATATGATCCCCATGGTTTCTTATCTATGGAATTCTGTCGGTGTTGGAGTTATGGTTGTGAGTGAATGCATGGTGGGTTCCGGGTGCAAGCTAGGGCATTGGTCGGTAGCACCCGGGGCACTATAAGGACCGGTCTGAGGGATCCGTTGCAATACACTTCCGTACTAACCACAAGTCTAGTGGGTAAGTCCTAACTAAGGTATGGGTTGTTCCAAACCGAGGCCACCAATTGGAGATGGGTCAAGTTGCACCTGCGGGTGACTTGTACCAATGTGGCGCAAAAGGGGGTGCGACGTTAGCCGGGATACGGCCCGGCGCGCCGGCGAAACCTAGAGCGGGTGGTTATCGCTTGGAACATCTCATATTGAGGTTTTGGCACGAGTTCCCGTGAAATGGGTCATCTCGTTGAGATGAGTGCGTGCCTTGTGGGTACAGTAGTACATCTCTGATCAGAGTCTTAAATCTTTTCGAAAAGCCGAGCCCACGGTCAAGGGCGGGTTGCGTGACATCCCACAGTTAGTTTACTTTGAAAATGTATGTGCATGTTGAATTGTCATGTAAGGACTGTTGTGCGAGGAGGTAAAACGTACTCCTCGAGTTAGTGGATGTTGTTGATGTTCATGTCTACTTTTCCGCATAATTAAAATGTGATTACATTAAATGCAATAACTGTAAATGTACTTTTCCGCACTTTGAGCCATTACCCTTCCTTGTTTATTACCTTGCATTATTATTTGCATTTGCGGTGGCTTGTTGAGTACTTTTTGTACTCATACCCGTTGGACCCCACAGAGGATACCTACTATGAAGACGGTCTGGAGTAGCGACCCAGTCGAGAAGAAAGATCCTGAAGAAGGAGTTCGTCATGCCGTTTTCTAAAATATTTTATTTGCTGCTTTTACTAAAGACAATGATGTAATAATTATGGTCTGCGTGCCATGAATACTGTATGATGTACGTATGTCGCATGATGAACCTCTTGGATTATTGTTTTTCTTATGAAATTCAATAATGTCTCGATTCGATAAATCGGGGCGTGACAGACCTCCACCGCATTCGGTTCACGCATCCTATTGAACTCAGACCAAACAGAACGCCCTCCACTCGGTCTTTAGCGCAACACCGCCGCCCGACCTCCAGCCGTCGATCGCCGTCGCCGGAGTCCCCCTCCGCCCTCGCCGACCGCACCGCTGCAACCGCAAGGACCTCCCCAACGCCAGCCACCACTCCGTCGTCGATGAACCTCGCCGGATCGCCGTCGCCGCCTAGGGCCCAAACGCCTCCACCGCCTCCTCTCGTCGCCGGCCTCACCCCGTCGACCTTTTCTCACCGCCGAGGTACCCCCATGATCCCCATGCCACCCTCGTTCCGTTTTAGGCCTTAGATTCGATCGCCGTCGCTCGTCGTGGCCGCTGGCCCGCTCGCCGTCGTCAGAGAAGACGACCGGCACGGGTCGAGTACCCGTGCCGTGTCGGATTCACGCACGACCGTGCGATCTGGATCCGACGGTGACGATTAATCCCCGCGTGCGGTTTAATCTGATCCGTTAGATCTCGGCGAAGGGGTACGTTTTAATCTCGTGCGTCCGTTAGTTTTAAAAACCCCGCATCGCATCTAAGCCATCCATCGCGTACCGGTTCAAACGTTTTAATCCTGGCCGTCCACGTCACTTTAACGCGCCCCGCCTCGCCCTCGCGCGTCGGATCTGGATCCGACGGTCCAGATTGACCCGGCGCACGCGCACAGTGCGCGGGTTCACCGTGAGCCTGGCTCACCGTGGACCCGAGAGGGTTTAAAATTTAAAATAAATTCCAGAAAAGGTTTAAAACTTGTAAAATTCATATCTGGCACATTTGAACTCTAAAAATTGCCATTCCAATTTCAGAAAATTCATAATATTATTCTCTGCATGTTTATACAATAAAAACAGTAGGCTTACTTTGATTTTTCATGTGTATTTAAATAAGTATTCAAATGCCCCTATGATTAAAATATGAATTTAAACATTTAAACTTCAGAAAAATTTATATTAATTCTTTCCTGTCCATGTACTGAAAGCCCTCAAAATAACATGAACTTTTCATTTCATAAATCATTAGAGAACTTAATATGGGACTATTCGCATTTAAACATTTGTTTTCTAAAAAGGACAACCCTTCATTTTAATCCCTTTAAAATTATTTATGAAATAAATTTCAGAACCTTAACAATTGAATTTATCTTATTTTAAATCAAACCAACTTTAACTTATGTGCTTATCATGTAATGCTATATTGTTTGATTGAATGTTGTGTTCTTTTATTTTATTTTATTGAAAAGACTACGACGCCGTCGAGGAACCGGAATACTTCCCGGAAGTTCCTCCCTCCCCGTTCGCTGAACAAGGCAAGTCACCAAACCAATCTTTTGAGCATATTGAACCCATGTTTGATTAAACTATCGCTAAAACACATAGGTTATATATGCATTAGTCAAATGAACCCTTACATTATATTTAATTAGGATCCCCCGACCTTGATGTGCAACCCAAGCCATGCTATCTCGCCTAACCTCCTTGTCACCATATGATCAATGATATTAGCTAGTGTCCAATGTATTGACACGATCGCTATAGGATAAAAATGAGTCGTAGCAAAATGGTTCTATTATATGATCCCCGTTACTTCTTATTCTTGGAAATTCTGTTGGTGATGAGTTATGGTTGTGAGTGTATGCATGGTAGGTTCCGGGTGCAAGCTAGGGCATTGGTCGGTAGCACCCGGGGCACTATAAGGACCAGTCTGAGGGATCCGTTGCAATACACTTACGTACTAACCACAAGTCTAGTGGGTAAGTCCTAACTAAGGTATGGGTTGTTCCAAACCGAGGCCACCATTTGGAGATGGGTCAAGTTGCACCTGCGGGTGACTTGTACCAATGTGGCGCAAAAGGGGGTGCGACGTTAGCCGGGATGCGGCCCGGCGCGCCGGCGAAACCTAGAGCGGGTGGTTATCGCTTGGAACATCTCATATTGAGGTTTTGGCACGAGTTCCCGTGAAATGGGTCATCTCGTTTGGGATGAGTGCATGCCTTGTGGGTACAGTAGTACATCTCTGATCAGAGTCTAAAATCTTTTCGAAAAGCCGAGCCCACGGTCAAGGGCGGGTTGCGTGACATCCCCCAGTTAGTTTACTTTGAATATGTATGTGCATGATGGATTGACATATAAGGACCGTTGAGCGAGGTGGGGCTGACTGTACCCCTCGAGTTAGTTGATGTTGATGATGTTCATGTTTACTTTTCGCATGATTAAAATATGATTACACTAAATGCAATAACTGCAACTGTACTTTTCCGCAATGTTAGCCATTATCCTTCCTTGTTTATTATCCTGCATTATTACTTGCATTTGCGGTGGCTTGTTGAGTACTTTTTGTACTCATACCCGTTGGACCCCACAGAGGATGCTTACTACAAAGACGGTCTGGAGCAGCGACCCAGTCGGGAAGAAAAATCCTGAAGAAGATGTTCGTCATGCCGTTTTCTAATTATTTTACTTTACTGTTTTATTAAAACAATGATGTAATAAATATGGTCTGCGTACCATGGATACTGTCGTATGTACGATTGTCGCATGATGAACCTCTTGTATTATTGTCTTTCTTATGAAATTCAATAATGTCTCGATTTGTTAAATCGGGGCGCCACAATACCGACACCCACGCCCGTGACCACATACCTGTGCCCTAACTCATCAAGCGCCGCTAGGGGCCAGCCAGTCGCCGCCGCGCCGCCAGGGGCTAGCCAGTCGCCGTCGGCCGTCGCCTCGCCGCTTGCCGCCGCAGGCCCGCCGCTCCGCCCTTCGTGCTCGGTCTTGCGCGCTTGGAGGCCACGGCCTGTAGCTTCGCTCCGCCGGCCGCCGCTCCGCCGACTCCCCCGCCGCCGACTCCCTTGCCGGAGCGCTTGAGGGGTTGAGGGCTGAGGCCGCAGCCTTCGGCCTTCGCGGCTTCGTTCAGCTGTTCGGCGGTTCGGCTATTCACACTTCGCAGTGAACCAGTGACTCAGTGAGCAATCCTTCGCTGTAGCTTTTTGATTTGTGTTTTATACATCGCTGTAGCTCTGCTCTTTTGATTTGTGTTTTATTCATGAATATTTTCTGTGTTTTATTTGTTTGTGTGATTGTGTGAATGTTGAATTTGTAAATTGATGGATAGTCATATTTGCTACTTAATTATGCTTCTGTGTGTGTTCATTTTTAAATTGAATTCATGTTATTATTTTTCTGTGTGTTAACTTGTTATATATATATATACGCGTATCGCCGTATCCATGTTTTTTAGAAAATGCCGTATCGAAGTATCACGGTATCGCGTATCCGTATCCATGTATCTGGGCTACATAGTGTACATGCCCTTCAGGACATCATGTTCCTTTATGTGAGCTTATAAGAGGAGTCCTTAGCATTATTAGAATGGGTCTTATAATGCTTCTTCCCCTTTATTTATGTTGCACATTATGACCTAAATCATTATGTGCTTACTTAATTCTTATACATAGTTTGAAATCAGCATCTACAAACTCCAACACTCTCGTTGTAAGTTGTAGTTGATCACAAAATGATCAGAAAAACTTAGTGTGACGTCATAATAAAAAATTTTGACGATTATATCGTCCTCAGGCTCTTTATTCGTGGGTTTCGGCTTTGAAACACCAAAAACTTACTAAGCTTTTTTAATAAGCGTGCTAGCATACGCCTTAGAAAAGTCACCTTCAGATACTCTTTGCAGTATCATGACGTGGGATAGAACCCCTAATTGGCTCCATAATGGAGCTCTTAATCATAATACATTTTGTGTTTCCACTGATTTCATTTAGTACGATATGTCTTATTTTATTCTTATTTCGGCGAAGTCACGTAACCTTATGACAAAAGCCTCTTGACTTTCATCCTCTCAGATCACGGGCTTCAAACGCTTAGTTAGACAATCAAGCATTACAGCAAGATTTATGTCCTATAGCACAATCGCTATCTTAATATCTCATCTTCGGGAACCGTAGTTCTCACCATTGAGAGACTCAATGCCGGAGATATGACTTAGCAAATTTCTAATAAGGAACATTATCAAAATATATATTATAACAGATATAATATGATACATGAAAATTTAACGTTGGTCAAAATTAACATGTGATACACTTAATACTTAAAAGACGAATTAATTCTACATCACCGTTAGACAGAAATAGAATCAATTCAACTGAACCATAGTAATTTCATCACCAACGTTGGTCAGGAGATAAAATCACTATGTTAACAAAATACAACATTTATAATGTCAATTAAATTATCTCGTTGGTTCAAATCTAATTGACAGAATAAATGCTACTTAATTGATAGGATGAACATGGTACTAATCTTATAAACAGTGTATTCACAGCGGAAGTCTTAAAACTAATTAATACACTGCTTAATCAGTAATAAAAATTTTGAATTTACAACATGGTACTAATTTTAAACAGTGTAATAAAAGACTTAATCTAAACATGCACAACAAAAGAGTTAATTTTAATTAATACACTGCTTAAAACAGTAATGAAAATTCTAAATTTAAACTTAAACAAAATTCCTAAAAGATATTCTTCAATTAAATGTAGTCCTTGGACTAAATTTAATAAATAAATATCACAAAAAATACTAAAAGCGCTTTAAAATTCAGAACAAAAAATTACTGAGTAATCTTAAATAGTGTACGCACAGCGGAATACTTAATCTTAATTAATACACTGATTAAAACAGTAATAAAATTCTGAATTTAAACTTAATCATAAATTTTAAAACAAATATTCCTTAATTAAATATAGTCCTTAGACTAAATTTAATAAAGAAAATATCATAAAAGTACTTAAAATTGCTGCAAAATTCATAATAAAATTACCGAGTCTGAACAAAATTATACAAAATTTTCCCCGCAGATAAATTATCTTTTCCTTAATTTTGGGCATTTTTCTGAATTTCTAGAAAATATTTAAATGAAAACTAAATCTAAAAATCATGGAAATTCAGAAAATAAATTCGGCATGTACTGTGCTAAAATTGCGGCCCAAAACACTGATTTAGCCTGGCCCAAAACAGAAAATAGGTCCGGCCTATAGCTTCCCCACGCGCGCCAGCGCACCCAGGCCACAACCTGGGCCTGGGCCGCGAATGTGTGTCCCCGCCTGGGCCTTATGCTGGTCCGATCGACGGCAGCCGTCGATCTCAATCGGACGGCTGGCCGCGATCATCGCCACAACAAAACAGAAGCGCCCGCACCCCGGCCGCTAACCCTAGCCCACTTTCCCCCGCCCCCGAGCGAGCGAGCGGTGGCTCGAGCGGCACGGCGCGGCGGCGCTCGGCCGGCGAGCGCGACCGGTAGTCCGCCGCCGCCGGATAGCTGGCCGGAGCACCACGCTCACCCGAGGGTGAGCGGGGCTCCGTCGAGCTAGCTCGCGGCGCCCTAATGTCGTCCGATCGGAGGAGCTCCGCCGGCTTCTTCCATGTCTCCGGCGACCGGCGGCGACCGGCGACGATGACCGAGGTAAAGGCCCCGACCGTACCTTCATCTTAGTGATAGGGTTAGGATTAATCCCTAACCCTAATCTTCTCTTGTTTTTTTTAAATCTGAGTTCTTCGGCCGAGCCTTAATCCCTTTGGGGATTTCTTACTGCGGGACTAATAGAGGGTATTTCTTAATCTACCCGAAGCTCTAGCCTCCTTCTCTTAGCTTTCTGTTCGCATTTTTTTAGGGGTATGCTTGGGGTTAAACAGAGGGCTTACAAGGGTTAGTGCGGGATTCTCAGTGCGGGATTTCCCTGGGGCTTACAGAGGGGTCATTGAGTGCGGTGGTGGCGTCGGCTCAAGGGAGCCCGATGCCAACCTAACCCTTACTAGCCTAAACCCTAGAACAAGGCTCTGATACCATTGTTAGAAAATAGCTTAGGTTGATCTCTAGGTCTAGGACTAGTAGGAACGAACTTAGGGTTTACCTTGGGGTTGCACAAGGAAAGAAGGAGGACGCCATGGCCGGTGCTGTGGCGTCAGAATCCGGCGAACAGCGGTGGAGGTCAGGGAGCCTTCCCGTTGCTTCGGCACAATCACTTAGATCGGTTTAGGTCTTTGTTTTGGGTAGGGGCAGAGGAGCACGAATGCAGCAGCCACTTCATGGGTTCTGCCCCTCCCCTTTTATAGTGCCGCGCAACAAGGGGCCCCTAACAGAATTCTGTTGGGCGCTCCCGATCAATGCGCTGGGATCAGGCGCATGCACATGGCCTTTGTGCATGCGGGGAGGAGAGGGACTTGGTCCCCCTTTCCTCCCAGGAGATCTGTAGCTAACACGGTATAGTAGCTCCTGTCAAACCCTAGCAATCCATTTGCCTTGAGATACTTCACAACGCTGAGACGGGGTATGAGACGGCACTCCAGGCTATAAATCATCATTGACGGCCGTTCAGCAAGGTATGCTGGCTCCAAACCGACCTCAGAGATCAGGAATTCTAACATGCGGCGCAACCTGTCCTGTGAGATTGTCAGCACCATCGGCAGCCTGGACACAGCAATCCTCACCTCGGTATCTGACCACCTGAATGTCTTCCTCAAGAACTCAACTTTGGCGTTGATCCTCTCCTTGCTGTTGAAGGAGACGGCATGAAGAGCGTATCTGAACATCCTGGATTCACGGCGCACACCAATGTCCTCCGCATGTGCGACCATAGCTCGGACACGTTCTGGGTTGGTAGTGAGCAACCTCGGCACCGAGAGGCACAACTTGGCAATATCACAAGCACCAAACCCACACTCCCACAGAATCGCGACGTTGGGCTGGACAACATTCTCGAGGCTGGAGCTGAGGAGGTAGGCGTTGCTCTTGATCGCTTGGAGGAGGACCTCGAAGGAGCCGAACAGGGGCATGTAGTACTGGAGCTTGGAGACAATGGTGCGGACGCGGAAGTGTGCGGGGTTGAACAGGATGAGGCGCGCAATCTCGGAGGGAGAAAGCCCGAGGGCACTTAGCTCGGCGAGGCGTGGAGAGAGGGTCTTGTCGACCTTCGTGCAGAGGAATCTCGGGTCGTAGACGACAGTGGCGGCGATGTCGGTGTTGGAGAGGCCGAGGCCGGAGAGGAAGGCGAGGACGGCGTCGGGCTTGGACGGGGACTTGAGGTGGGAGATGACCTTGGAGATCTTGCTAGCCTGTTCAGGGGTGAGGTGGAAGGAGGTGACGAGGTAATCCTCGACGGCGAAGGGGGCGGGGTTAGCTGACGCTGCTGCTGCGGTGGCGGCGAACCGGGTAATGGGGAAGCGGGACTGGTGGCGGAAGGAGAAGAAGGTGGAGGTGGTGGCTCGGTGAGGGAGGGAGAGGAAAAGGAGGAGTTTCTGGAGATGGAGCATGGCTGGCGCTGGCAGCTGCCGCGGCGAGTCGACCACGACGGCAGCGCCGGCGGGGGAGGGAGAGACGAACGGCGTACGATTTACTATTTTGGCACTTAAAAATATGCATTTTGTTGTAATAGCACTTTCTGAGGTTAACATATAGGACCGTCTAAATCAATGAAAATGAGTCTAAATATCAAAAACACGAAGACACTTATTTAGATCACTGACATGTGGTCCACTGGACCCGTCCTCAACCGTCCAAGGCCCGTTGCCTCTCCTCCTTTATCGTCGCCGGAATTGAGGTAGAGAAGGGTTTGGATTGCTCCTACTCCGCTCAGTTGCTTGGCTAGGAGACGAGACAACGATTCATACAAAAGCAATGCAATTCCACTACCGTCCAATCAATATGTCTTAACTAGAAAGACCAAAAGTAATAAAGTTAGATCAGCCAATTGACCTAACCACATATTTGTAGTTTGTTGTAGTTACTTAGTACTTATACTATTGTAGCAATTCTCAAGCTAAGATAATTAAAAGGAAGTGGTGAAGCAATCAGATGAAGATGATTGATTCACCCTTCAATTGACAGATTAACTCCCAAAAACGTCTCAAAATAGAACCTAAATGTCATCATTGGGCGGCGGGGAGTGGCGACGAGTCGCAAGGGTTCCTAGGGCGGCGGAGGGGCGTAGGATTTCTTAGGGTGCGTTTGGTTCTGCTTTTCAAATCTGCTTCTGTTGTAAAAAAGTAGAAGCTGAAACAAACGGGTTTACTAAAACTGCTTCTGCTGTGAAAAAGTAGTTTTTTTCTAGTACAAATTTGGAAGCAGTCTGGACCCTGCTTTTCTGCTTTTCTGCTTTTCTGATTTTTAGTTCAGATTAAAAAGTATGAATTCAAGGTGTCTTAATTGATTTAACATTATTATGGTTTGTATTGCATTGCATAATTTTATGAGATAATATGTGGTTGTCGGTTACTTTATAAAATAAACTATGTAATTTTTTATTTATCTAATATATTTTTTAGTTATTCAGTTGCATCAATGTTGAGTGTTTTCTATTTATAAAAAACAGTCAGCTCACAACAGTTTTTCATAACTCACAGCAGAACCAAACGCACCCTTAAGACAACAGCTGGACGTGGGGTCGCTTGGGTCAGTAGGCAGACGTTGTGTGGAGTGGTGGAGGGCCCCGGGCTGACAGAAACGTGGGGACGGTGGCAGCTCAAGCATAGCTGGGCTAAGTATTGGCTGCAACTCCAGCAATATGTAAGAGTCAATAAGGGTAGAATGGAGATTTAAGCTTTGAAAATGCAAAAAAGGATTAAATATGGTTGAAAATTTGAAGTGTGATATATCTGAAAATACATGTATGAAGTTTGGGCATATCTACAAGCGGTAGAAACATTGGAGCAAATATGCAAGGGTGTGTCTACTTTGGGGTATATGTGCAGTTTCCCTATGGCGAGGATAGGTGAGAAGTTAAAAATTGATGTTTTATAACATTCACTATACGTGTTTACTCTATAATAATTATATACCAAATTAATAATATATAAGACCATAATATGTGATCGGAATAGACGACTAGAGGAGAGTGAATAGGCGTCTAAATAAATTCTCGCGAATAGATGATCTTTTTAAATCACCCAACGCGCCTTTAATTGAACAAACGAAAGCACAGTAAAATGTCCAATAAAATAGGTGTTATCACCTTCCTATCTGATATGATGTGAAATGATAGATTGAGAGATCACCAACACTGAATTTTCCCTTTGGTCGGACTATGAAATACCTACAGTACCTTAGTCGGAGTTTGAGTGACCGATTCAAAGAGTCCGTTAGAATTTGAAGTGCCGACTTACGTCAGTCGGTCTTTGGAGCTCCGACTGAACCAAAAAATAGATTGAAAACTTTGAATATTCTAGAACAACCAGGCTGCTTGCACCACACACAAACTTAAAACAGAAGAACCTTCTGGAATACTACGTTGATGGCTGAATCAAAATAAAGTGCAATCAGCAAAAATGGCAATCCTGTAGCAGCCAACAATGAATACCAAATAGAAATATCAGCACAAAAGGAATAGAATAGCACGACTGGAGATGAGAACAGTGTTCAGCTAATGTTCCAGTGCAATGAAGAATATTAGATAAATGCTCACTGAAGAACACGTTTGAACCAGACCAACCAATAAATCAAAATCAAATCAACCAATCCAAATCAATTCAGGATAAAAACATCTACCAGGAACTTGCGTCCAAACTGATGCAGAGGATCGGCAGTTATCAAAAATACTTGCTAACCTGAATTCCTGCAATATATTCGGCAAGATGAAGGTTCGGCGGCCAGGATAATTTAGCCAGAAATTCGGTGGAGGAGAATAAAGACAAGAAGAAAAATTCTTAGCCCCTAAAAGTATTCAGCCAAAAGTTCCCTCAAAAGTGAAACAAAAATCCTGCTCAAACTTGCTTGTCGGATGAAGTACAGGGACAATCGTTCCTAGCGCAAAGATGAACATGACGCAGCAAAGATCGGCAACAGGATAGAGAAATCAACCGAGGAAACCAGAGGATAAAAACCGAACAAAATCAAGGAACAGTGAATTCCTCAAGAGACCGGAGCAACAAAAAGGCCGGACACAGTACCTGGGTTCGGTAGCGTTCACGGCAGTAGAGCGGCGATGCTATTGCTAATCTGGCAAGAAGGCTCCAGGAGCTGGTGAAGAGCAGTGGCGGCGCTGACTCTGTTCCTGGCGCTAGTTCTTGTGGACAGTAGCTATGATGCTGTAGCAGTTCTAGTAAATTTCGCACGAGCAGGGGGAAAAGATGAAATATCGAAATATTCCTCCCAAAATTTCTGCTCAAAATGTCCTCTCAAATGTCCACCTAAACCCCTAGACATGAGGTCCCTTATATAGGCAAAGCTATAAAGGTATTTTTCAAAATGCCATTAGGGTTTAATTACAATGTAATTACCTAAATAACCTTGTATATTTTCAGAATTAAAAATTTAGAAAAATACACAAAAGTCTACACCTATTTTATTACAACTTTTAACATATTCTTTTAGTTTTTTTCAGAATTAAAAATTAAGAAAAATACTAAAATATTACATTTAATCTAGACGACTAAACAGAAAAATAAACTACTATTTATTGGAATTTAAAAACATTTTCTGATACGACGGTTTCAGCCAAAACCGACAAAGCCTTCCCGATCGCCGACACGTGTCACTAATTTGCGAACTCGACTGCCAGCAAGTCTCTCCTACTCTCGATGCCCTCGAGTCGTCTGGTCACTTGCACTGGCCTCCCTTTCGCTGACTTGGTCAACATTGCCTCGATCATCCGTTCGTACATGTCTTGCTTCATCTCCACGTGTACTCCTGAGATCATCGCCACCTTCACCCCCGGCCTCCTTGACCATTTGACATCAAGCTCCCCGCTTGACCCTGATCACCCGCCGTTGACAGTTGACTAGCATCTCAACCCTGCACGCATGAGACAAGCCAAAATACGAATCATGACGCATATCGATCCCATCAGCACACAATCTCCACGCACACACCGATCTCATCGATGCATCATCTCCACACACACTGATCCCATTAGTGCAACCAAACAGGCAATCAAACACAACACTCCAGATCGAGCAAATTTGACAATCACTCATCACCAAGATAAAACCACAGTACGACCCTACTTGATTTCTCACGTAATGACATAAAAAGACAACTTTTAACAATAATAAATTATATCTCTAGTGAAAATGTAGGCGCATATTTCATCCGTATTTTTATTTAAAAAAACAAATCAAAGAAATTAAACATTTACACTACACATCTCACTATATATATGATATATACGATTCTCTCACGCCAACGGTACACACGCTCGATTTGTAAATCCTCGAATTTATACCTAAATGACAGATATGTGATCATTTTTTCCGATTATAATCCCAAATATAAACCTAAAGAGTGGATTATGATCAATGATTAGGAATAGAAAGGCATTAAGATTGTACGTGTTGACGCTAAGATTTGGTAAAGTCCAGGGCCCACCAAGGATGTCGCACGATCAATAAAAGTCAAGGGGAGTCTGGTCAAAGGTGGTCAAAGAAGCCTATCCGTTACAACATGATCAGACGTGAAGGAGCCGATAGTGAGAATATGAAGATTATCCAAAATAGGTTAGGATGGATTACTTTGACGGCAAGTCTTCAGACTATAAATATGTATCGACTAAGTTAGTATCCTCACGATGATTGTATCGACTAGGTTAGTATCCTCACGACTGTATCAATTTGATTTCTTGAGGCATCAGCTGAAATAGTACGATCGCCAGTTTATCTCGGTGTATTGGCTAGGTCTAAGGCTGCATCAGTTTAATCTCTTAGATTGATGTGATTTAGGTGTGGTAGTCTAAGGCTTCATCGGTTAAATCCGATATCTCTTTCTATTGTATATTCTTCATGTTGTATACCATTCATCTAAATAAAGTGTGCCCGATACTTTGAAGTATTGTTGAGTTCATCGTGACTAGCTACTATCTTGGTTAAGTCCAATCTTGTTATTGTGATGATTTTGATGATACATACATGTTATCTGGCATGTTTTATTTATTTTTGTCGGAGTACAAGTTGATATGTTATCTTCAATTCAATGTTACATTCTATCAGTCATCGGGAAATACTCATCGGCCCATATGCGTAGATTATTCATCTCATCGGTCGATGACGTGCTTGCCCCAGTTATTCTGTCTTGGTCATCGGTCTTATGCTCGATTGACGTTATTCGCTCATAATTGTTTTATCCTCACCGCAGTCATCGGCTTGGCAGTAAATCAGTTATGCTACTAATGATATTTTCTCTGTTTCCTTATCAATTATAGGGTCAAACTGATTGGAACGCCTTGTACACTTTTTTTAAACTTGTAGGACCTGCAGTTCAGGTAAATAGATCTCCTAAGCCACAAGTATATCAAATTATAAAAAAAGACATTATTTTTTTTAAGAATGTAGGACAGAAAGCCACCACCGTCAGCGCCCGCACCCCAGCCAAGCGCCTCCTCTCATCGTCACCGTGGCCGAACGCCCGAACGAGTCTTCATTTGCAAGAAAGTTCGGGGCTACATCGCAAAAATCTAACAGGGTCTTCCTGCAAAAATCCGGTTGCAAAAATGTGGGCCGTCGCCAATGCTAACGGTTTAGGATTTCTGAAAAAAACTGGATTGCTACCGTTGATCTTCTGAAATTTTGTTTTGGCCGAAGCATAGATGTGATATGATTATTTATAGATTCGGAGATAAGACTGTCTACATGAGTCCCCGATTTATCTCGGTATATTAGCTAGGTCTAAGACTGCATCAGTTTGATCTCTTAGATTGATGTGATTTAGGTGTGGTGGTCTGAAGCTTCATCGGTAAAGTCCGACATCTCTTTCTATTGTATCTTCTTTATGTTGTATATCATTCATCTAAATAAAGTGTGCCTGATACTTTGAAGTATTGTTGAGTTCATCGTGATTAGTTATTGTCTTGGTTAATTCCAATCTTATTATTGTGATGATTTTGATTATACAAACATGTTATCTGATATGCTTTATTTATTTCTGTCAAAGTACAAGCCAATAGGTTATCTTCAATTCAACGTTACATTCTATCTTCCATCAGGAAATACTCATCGACCCATTTGCGTAGATTATTCATCTCATCAGTTGATGATGTGTTTATCCCGGTCGCTCTGCCTTGGTCATCGGCCTTATGGCCGATTGGCGTTATTCACTCACGATTGTTTTTTTCCTCACCGCAATCATCGGTTTGACAGTCGATCAACTATGCTATTAATGATATTTTCTATGTTTCTTTATCAGTTACATGGTTAAATTGATTAAAACGCTTTAAACTCTTTTTCTAAACTTGTAAGATCTGTACTTGAGGTAAATAGATCTCCCGATCACACATGTATCAAAGTGTGAAAAAAAGATATTCTTTTTCTAAAATTGTAGGACCTACACAGCGTCACTGGACGGAAGCTATCACCTCGACTCCCGCCCCCTGGCCAAGCGCCTCCTCTTGTCGTCGCCGTGGCCAAACTCCCAAACGAGTTTTCATTTGCAAGAAAGTTCGGGATTACATCGCAAAAATCTAACAAGGTCTTCCTGCAAAAATCTGGTTTGAGCCGTCGCCAATGCTAATGGTCCAGGGATGTTTCCGAAAAAAACCAGATTGCTATCGTTGATATTCTGAAAATTTGTTTTGGCGGAAAGCATAGATGTGATATGATTATTTATAGATTCAGAGATAAGACGGCCGTCTACATGAGTCACATGTGTTTAATTGTGTGGATGAGATGAAATAGTTTTTTTGTTTGAATATAACTTAGATTGGTAAAACTAAATTTAGTGGGTATTTTTTGTTATATATATTTTTAAATAAAAAATAATAATATGTGATCTTATTTGTTGACACTACCTACATGAGTCACATGTGTTTAATTGTGTGGATGCTAAATAATTGTCTGACAGTTGACACTGCTTCTTAAAGACTATTGAGTACACATATATCACGACCGAAAAAATTATAGCATTAAAAATCACCATATAAATTATACAAATAATTTAAAACATAATAAAATAACATTAATCGTAATTCAGTTTCACACCAGTTTAAAAATAATATATATTTTACTAACAATAAGAGTCCATGATATAGCATGGAAATTACTCACTAAATACTATTCAAAACTACATGAAACAATACAACAATAGGGGTATACATATTTTAGTAATTTCTAACTTCACAACCATCCTATCCTAGATTACCAAACATTTGACTTCTCGACAAAACACTTCTCACGGAATCCTAGCTACAATTATTTTTTACACAATGTGTCGGGAATTTGAGAATTCTTCCAGCGGGGTCCACGACAATGTTAAATATACTCTTCATTCTATAATATAAGTAGTCTGATTTTTATAAGCAGAACTTTTTAATTTCAATCTAGTTCATTAAATTCATCTTCGAATATGTCTTAGTAATGTATTTTGTTTATATATATATATATAATTTGATCAAAATTTACTTAAAATTAGAGAAGTCTGGCTTTAAAAATCGTACTTAAAATTTACTTGCTTCTGATGGGGTCTATGAGCGATCAGTGACCAACATTTGGAGTTTCTTGTGAAAGCAAATCAACATTATCCAACAACAAGAATGGATTTGCTAGAGGCAAGTTTGCATCCAGAAAGGAAAGCTCTCATGATCACTGCTTATCCCCTATCATCACTTCCGCATCTAGAATTAGGGATGACAATCTTGTCCAATTACTTATTTGTCCATATATGTTCTTAATTTTATACTCACGAGAATAATATTTATTAAGTCGTATTTATATCAATAGACAAACAAGTATGAACATAGATAGTCGCTACTCATGTCTGATTTATCTGTTTACCCCGCTAGAGAATTTATTAATATGCAAATTTGTTCTTGGTTGTTATGTCCTCTCGATATTCTGAGCTATCAGGATTCTTTTTGTTGACAAAGTATTTTTTGTTTTTATGAACTGCTCAGTTGTATTGTGTTACTTAACTATTGGGTAATTATGTTTTGTGTACTCAAGTCTTGTCCTCTTTATTCTCCTAGGGGGTATAAGCTGACGGATAAACAGGCATGCTCGTGAGCATGTGGCACTCATTGGCGATTGGGTATGGATACAGATTTTTCTTGTGACAGACACCATATTACCTCATAGATTTAGGTATGCACGATCCATGCCAGTTGCGCCTGACTGTCATAGTGTCATCCGTATCTAGGATGGTTTATATCACTATGAAGCTGTCGTGAACATTGACAATCTGCAGTCCTCACTTGCAGGTCCAGGATTATATATCCCAGTATCTCACCGTGAACGATTCTTGGGGCGCTTGGAAAGAAAATTTGATGCCCACATGAAAAGGCTACCGATGCTGATGGCTACTCCAAATCCTGACTTTAATTCAGCGATTAGCTCGCGGAGTTCTCTCACTGTACTAGCAAGCAATGGCTCTGCTACAGCTTTCTTCCGACCGGCCACCCTCTGCACGGTTCCTAATCAAGTGAAAGAAACAATCAGACAAAAGAAACAAAATGACATGAAATGATTAAACCACCTTAGAAGTTGATGCCAACAGCGGAGAAAACTCACCTTGTGGAGCAGAGTTTGTCAGTTGGCGAAACTGAGCATCAGCCGTATGAACAGCGCTCATGGAACTTTCGACACCCTTCCTCAATTGTTGACTGATCTATAGAATGGTGGCATTAGTAGTTGTCCGCCTTATGGCCTACGTAATCAAACATATATTACAGAAGATGCAAAATTTGTGCACAAAGAAGCGAGATGCAATTGTATATGGCTGTGTAGGGGAGTATGGTAAGTTTGCTATGTTTTTGTAAAGAGTGAACCATCCAAATTTAATAGTACAGAAGATGCACAAGTGCATATTATCCATACAATCATCAGATCTCAAAGAACTACTCCTTGATGAAGGGAAATGCATCAACTACTCACCTTAGATTACTGAGATCCATGGTCAAGTCACATATCTCCTTTCCAACTAGTCTCACTGAAGCCGCGGTTTCAGGAAGCTTCTCTCTCGCTGAATCAAAGGACTTCTCAAGAGACTCTGCCACCCTCTTACATTCCTAAAAATGTTCAGGATATCTATAATACTAGTTATTGGTCCCATAAGAGACTTTGTAGCAAATTAGATCAACATACCAACATGAAGCGAATTGCCGAAAAGAATACAAAGCATGAAGAGATGGCAACCTATATAAGACATCAACTGGTCAGCAAAGGAGTGGGGTTGTGAAGCTATGCAATATCAAATTAATAGCATACATTGGCATAATGGCATGCACAAATGAAAATGGAATCAAAATTATCCATGAGCAAACTTGACACTATTCTTTTCTGTAGAAGAATATTGCATGTAGTTGATTTGATACAAAATGCATTCAAAATTTGCGGCAATTTTAAATACAATAAAGAAAAAAGCTTGTGGAAATTTTAGTGTAAACATAGATACATAATCAGCTAACACTTTAAATACTTAAATTAAACCACAAAAGGAGGTATCAACTTCAGTTTGGACTTTGGACATGCTTTTTTACAGATTAGGAAATGGATCCTTGACAAGTGAATAATGACTAATAAATCTAAACAGTGTTAAAAAATCAAAACCATATGTGTATTGGCGATCTCTAATTCATACTCAAAAGTCAAAACTGCCAGCATGATGAATTCAGATCAGTTCTCACTTCACTTCTCAGTTCCACCCTCTGTTTGTACTCCACAGAGCCACAGAGGAAAGTATCTAAAATGCATAAGTTGTATAAAAATCCGCCTTGAAAGGCATGTTACGTATAAACAACCTTACGCCTTCAAAGCAATGTCGCCATGCTACAACCAATAATAACTCGAATTCGGTATCGCTGAATTGCTGGCACAAGATGAGATGGGAGATCGGGAGCGCGCGCGGGGGGGGGGGGGGGGGGGGGGGGGGGCGTACCGCGGAAGCTGCGACGGTAACAACGAGGAGGCCGCCTCCCTCCGAGCCCCGCCGCCCGTGCCGTGGGGAGGAGGGAGCTCGCGGGAAGGGGACGGCGACGGAGGAGCGGAGCGACGGAGCGCACGGGGAAGCGGCCGCGAGAGGCTGCGCGGAGGCTCTGCAGGAACCGAGTCCTACACGGAGCCTGCCGCTCCGACGGCGGAGGAGGCAGGCGGTGGCCGGCGGCACAGGAGCGTCGGCGTGGCGAGGAAGAGCAGACGACATTTGGTGGAAATGGAACTCCAGTGGATTGGAAACGGGTATATTGGGCCAGCCAACATTTTTTAAAAAGTTCAGAACTGTCTCGTATTATTGGGATCCCTGAAAATAATCTCAGGCTTAAATGATTTATCATATAAATTATGGCTTCAATAAAATATTGTCTTAAAAGTGTGGATTTTGTATTCTTTGTCATTTTATCTAAATTAATAACTTTGGATTTTATTTTACCAATTTATGCTATAGAAATAATTTTTATATAGGTAAAAAAATCTGAAGTTATTAACTTGGATAAAATGTTAAATAATCAATAAAGTCACACTTTAGATGTTTTATTGAGATCATAATTTAGGGTGGCAAATCATCGGAATATACTTTTCAGGATGGCAAACAGTCAAATTTCCTGGTATTATAAATTATCATGGACATGTTTAAGTAGACTATAAGTTACCGTGGACATGTTTATCGAGATAAGATATGATTTCTCTGAAAACTTTATTTATCAGTGTTTCTTATACAACTTTTTAAACAATATTTTAACTTTCTAATATTTAGTTTATTCGTTTATATCCTTAATTCTTATCCTTAAATAGTTGTAACAAACTCAGTTTTATCTTTTTAAGCTGTGATAAGCAATAAACTCAGTTCTATCTATTTTAAGAGTGTGTTTGGTATGACTTCAGATTCTTATTCTCTAGATTCTAATTTCAATTCTATGATGAAATGGTTTTATGGTAAATTAGAATTAGGTAGAAATTTATTTGGTTACACAACTAGATTCTAATTTATATAAAAGAGAGTATGTTGATATGAAATAACTAGTTAACTCGTGACCTTTTGAGATTCGTTTAGTACTTTTTTAGCTTTTAGCAAGAAAAAGATACGTCACAAATTATTGAATTATATAATTTTAAACACGTAAACATGACATGTTCATAAATGTACAATAATCATTTGACAAAAACCAAACATATTCACTAACGTATAAAATGGTGGCTACCATATGTTTACAGATTAAGTTGAAAGTTATGCTCAATTTCAAGATGAATCCAGCGGAAAAAGGCTCTGTTTTCCTAACGAGATGTTCATATCTTTAATATCAAGAAAATTTATTTCCTCTTAGGGGTAGGTCCTCAGAGATGAGACAAAGTGAAGCCATTGCAGTTGGAAATTTTAATTTGTCTGAATTTGCCATGTTTCCAACGCTTTAAGCCTGAAGAATGGCATTCTACCACCCTCGCAGTAAACTCACTTTTATCTATAATACATCGTCTGCATTTGATAGCACCACTCAAGTCAGTTCACCCCTAAAAATATGAATATTCAATGATTTGTCATTTCTAAAAATAGATTCAATTATTTGTCAGGTCCACTGTCGTAAACTCAATTACCCCACTTATTATCCACACAAGTAGCAAATAATCAAACTGCATAAATTTTTAGCGACAAATCCTTAAATCTCCGTAAAAACTACTCGAGTTTAAAAGAGATGCCATCTTCGAAGATCCATGGGAATTCAGCAAGAAACCAGGCAGTGCATGCATTTGGAAAAACGATCCGATTCTCATTTTAGAAGGGAAAATATGTGTAACTTCTCAACATTAGCTCCACTGATTATTCTATGTTTAGAAGGGGAGCATGCTTCGACCTATCTCCCTTTATCATGTAAAGAATAAACAAACAACGTCAAACAGTACATGCTACAGATACAGGTTACAACAAAATAAGAAAAAAGGAGGGAAAACTTCTACAAGGCCTTTACCCTTGGACTCTGGGAGCTGAATGTGGGGTGCTCAGTGACGAAATTCTCAATCTTGTATAAGGCCTGAAATGCAACAGGGTGTTAATCTAGGACAAAATTCAACCAGAGAGAATATGTAACATCCTTCAAAGGAAAGATATGAAATGAAAATTCTAAATGAAAAACTGTCCTGAAAAGTACAATACCTCAATAGCGATATCAGTCGGTGTTAGCTTGGAGACATCATCATGGCCTTGTTTAGCTGCTATTTCTGCACAGGTAAATGCAGACTGTATTAATCTCTGCTGGATAGCTGAAAAACCATGAAACTGGGAGCATATTTCAAGATAAGGACTGATCAGAAGGCCTATTCATCCAAGATGGAAACATACCCTCCAGAGAAACTCGGGCGTCAGCATTTGCATAAGCATCGCCTCTTTGCTCTGCAAGTTTGCTAAGTTTTGAGAAGGCCTGAGGAACAAGCGATCACCTTAGTCATGCATTTTAACAAGCACAGAAGTACAGAAAGACAAAATGTATATGGTGTTAATCAGTGAGCGAAGATACAGGCAAGTTCAAACGCTACATGAACCTCTCGTCTCTTGTCTCTACTGAAATTCCTAGTGAGAACTAAGTTTGTGTTTGCACTGGAGAACTCTTAATCTTCTAGTTGTAAGACGGGCAAGAATGATTGGATCAGACTTAAGCATGTAGAAACAACCTAATTTCAAGGATAAAGAGTAATTACCGCTGTGTATGGATCACTACATTGCTGATCTAGAAGAGGACGAGAGGCAGTCCCCACTTGAGAAATACGCTTTGCAAGTGCATCCAAAGGCACATCCAGCCAGACAGATAGACCTTTCTTCATATATTTCCTGAAAACAAAACACAAGAGCTTATACTTATTATCAATACCAGGATGAATGAATACAGAAGAGAACATTTACAAGAGAATAGGGGTGAGATCGGAGGAACTGTTGAGATTTATCTTGTATGTTATTGTGTTGAGCACATTTAGTATGATTTGTACTCAGTCTGTGCATATATGAGTGAAGTGTACAGGCTCGTGAACTAGTTGATTAGGGAAGGCTGGTTGCATGCATTGAAGAGTGGATCCGCTAGCATGCATGAATGTGTTAGTGCTGCTCTGCATACCAGTCGATGTGGCTTGCATGTAGGAGGTCAATTAGTGGGCAGCATTGCCAGGTGAGTAGTGTTTAGCTGAGTTGTGAGGCCAATTAGTGTGTGTGTGTGTCTATTTAAGGTGTTAATTAGCTTGTTTAGGTGTTGATTGGGGTGTGTGAAAAAAGAAAGAAAAGATACTGGAGTAGCTGGGCTAACAGTAATCCCAATACCAGTTCACTGGACGGATAACAGCACCACCTCCAGTTGCAACAACTAATCGCTGCATGGAGGACAAGTCCCTCAAGACAATACTCTGTTAGACAACACAGATAACGAATAAATTGTTAGTCTATCTTGTCTCTTCCATTCAAATCACTACAAAGATATCAAATATCTGAAAATAACACAGGGAAACAGAATTCAGCAAAGAGCAAACAGTACCTCGTTATCTCTGAAAAATGGTTCACTGTGCACCTTGAATATTTGGGCAACAGAAGGCATGTCAACTGCCTGTTCGACCAGCTTATCACTGTCAAAGAACGAATAACCCAAAACTTCAGCTAAGATCTTCGCGACTGTACTCTTTCCTGAGCCCATCATTCCTACAGTATGAACTTAATCTTATTGATTTCATTGTCAAATACAATCAATCTATATGTAAGAAGGTTCATAACGAACCAACTAAATAGATACACCGTCCATTCAAGTAGAATAGAACTTCTTCTGATTTCCTCTGCAATAACAACAAGAATAGATCAGACCAATGCCAGAAGATGAAAAAAAATAAAACTATAGCCATATTTGATTTCACTAAGAGAAGGAATATAGTGACACTGTAATTTACCTTTAACAGGAGGGCTTCATCAACTGAGTTATGCAAGCAATCGTGGCCTGTACGAGGCATGATCACAGACAAATGTTATTTTGACTGAATTAAATCCAAGTGTATGCATATATTTACATCTCATCAGGCAACTGCCTAAAATTAATGACTGCATCAGGCCAACAATCATAAAAAGTACAACCACAAGGTGCATATACAGTTCAATTTTGGTGTGATCATAAGAGTTTTAACTTGTAACATATTTGTTCCAAACAATTGACAAGTAATTTTGAAACAATGTTCATAATAAACAGAAAATGAATTTTCAGTAAAGTATCAGATTGTCACCAATAAAAAATGTAATAGTATACACTTCCACAAATTTAGGATGTGTTTAGTTGAGCTGTGAATTCTGAAAAGACTGATATGAACCATAGTTGTTACGGCGATGCGACGACGCGCGGCAACCTACCACCTTCACAACATTATAGCGCTTATTGTGCACGGCATGGCGTCGCCATAGACATAGCAGTGCGGCGAGCAATCAAATATATGTAAGTTGTGAGCTATAGAAAAACCGTTGTAAGCTATGAGCTATGGAAAACTCTCGATGTAATTGACTAAGTTTAATAAAGGCTTCCATTATCAAAAAAAATGAGCTACGGAAAAACTAAAAGTTGTTTGATTGGAGTAGCTATGGATTTCTGTTTTAATAGTAATGTTCGTAAAACTCATGATATTTGGTTGCACTATTAATATGCACTCAATATAAACATTGACTTTTTAATGATGTGTATTTAGATCATTGTTGTAATAAGAAAACTAAAATGAAATTATTTATAATTGAAATGTATTTATGTTTTCTAACAATCATATATTAAATTTTATCTTTAGAAAACTATTTAGTTTCAAGTACTTATATCAACCGAAAGAGTATTTCATTAATGACAAAGGTGGGTAATTTCTACCAAAAAACTGACTGCGAGAATTTGTGGAATCCGAGGTACCCAATTATCCATTTGCACTGCGAAAATCTACGGACTCTTGGAAAAAATGGGTAGCCAAAATACCAAGATTCCAACTTTCGAACTAGGAAATGGTTCAAAAATTTGAACCAAACAGACCCTTAACAACTTCCTCCTTCCGATTCAGCCATCTTCTGATCCACCATTTGTTTTTTCAAACAAAGAGCTTTCTTCAAATTCCCATCGAATTTTCCGATTTGATCAAGCAAAGCGCAACTTAATCCCAACAACTCTATTGTGAACACACGAATTACCAGATTTACTCCAAATCAACACAAAAGTAAACATTCCCCCAAACAAAGTAAAACTGCCAAATCTTGTTACCACGATCAACCGATCCACACTAAGTACCAGAGAGATTGATTCGAACCAAATCAAGACAAAATCGCAGCAAAATTAACCCGAATCAGTCTAGCACCGGCGCAACTCCCGAATTGCTCGCGCTGGAAAACAGAAAAGAAAACAGGGGGGGAATGGGTCACCTCTGGATGCCTTGAGGCAGCAGACCAGGGCGACGGGCATGGCGCCGCGAGCCCTCACGGCCACCGCCGCTCCGGCGGAGCCTCCACCAATCCGCAGGCTCCTCGCACTCGCCCGCTTCCCCCCGCCGAGCACCGCGGTCCGCCGCTCTCCGGGCCCTGCTCCGACCCCGACCCCGACCCCGACCGCCCGCGACGACGGCATCACCAGCCCCGCGCCAGCCTCCATCGCGTGACGCTGCGTAGCCGCAGGTAGGCCACCCGCGACGTCGGTTGCGCACTGGAAAGAAGCCCGCGAAGAGGCGAGCGGCGCGGGCGAGACCTCGGCGCTAATAAATAGCGCGACGGCCACCGGCCGGCGAACAGAGTCGTGGTCCGGGAAGCTGACGTGTCGCTCATGTGCTCATTGGTACACGCATACCGGTCGGAGTAAGTGATCACGTGATAGTTTGGGTATTTAGAAAAAAACTAATGTTGAATAACGGTTGAAAGTAACAACAATAGTATATATGAACATAAAAAATTAAAGCAGTGGTATATATGAAAACAAAAAAAATTAGTGGCATAAGAACTGTTTAACTTTCGGTGGCATAAATGAAATTTCGTAATGTTTATATTGAAATTATACATTTTTGAATTATATTAAAATAATATATTTTATTATAATATCACATTTTACAATTTTACAATAAATGATATGGTGAGTAATATAATTTTCGTTTAATGTTGAACCGAGAAGTTGTTAAAAGTTGGGATCACTAACTTTCAATTTATACCATGAAAAAATTATTGTTTTTGAAAAAAAAACTGATTAACCCTTAAACATGTTTGTTCAACTTGGAGCTTCCTGGCCAAACATGCTAAAATTTGCCCCCTTCGCTGCATGCCAAGATTGTCTGGTTTACAGCAGTTATCACTACAAGAAAACAGAAAGTTTTCGTCGGCTATTTTATCTTCCGTCGGCTTTTCGAAAAGCCGACGGAAGTTAGCTAACTTCCGTCGGCTCCTTTAAGCCGACGGAAGTTAAGCTAACTTTCGTCGGCTTTTCACAGTGACCGACGGAAGATAGACTCATTTTTCCCCGCCCGGTATAAATCCCCTAACTTTCGTCGGCCAGCATTAAAGCCGACGGAAGTTAAAATTAACTTCCGTCGGCTTTAGATGTGGCCGACGGAAGTTAAGTTTCCAGCCGCGCGCTTTTTTTTCCTAGGCTCCTCTTTTTCTCAGCCGTGCCTTGTTTTAACCCTAGGTTTCCCCTTCTCCTCTCTTCTTCCCCGCCGCCGCCTCCGCGCGACTACGCCCGCCTCCCCGGCCTTCCGCGCAACTACGCCCGCCTCCCCGGCCTCCCGCCGCCTCCCCGGCCTCCCGCCGCCTCCGCCGCCTCCGCCCACCTCCCCGACCTCTCGCCGCCTCCGCCGCCTCCACGGCCTCCGCCGACTCCGCGGCCTCCCGCCGCCTCCACGGCCTCCCACCGCCTCCCCAACCTCCCGCCGCTCCGAGTGCATCAACCACACCTTCGTCTATGACGCACCCCTCCCCGTCTCTAGGCTCGCGCTCCGCCTCGCAGATAAGGCACAGGTCCGTCTCGCTGCCCATCTCTCTCAATCCTCTCCGCCCCTCCTCTTGATCTCTTCGGTTGCCTGCTCCTGGACTGCTTGATCTGCTTGTGTGCTTAGGGTTTGGAGGTAGGGGGATCAGATCTGAAGTGGGAGCTAGGTTTCGTGCTTACGATTTTGGCTGTTGATTATGGTTGTGATGGGTCAAATCGCCGCGAGCCTACACGGATTATCAAAAACTTGATTTCTGATGGTTTGGCTAGTGGCACGGGTCAGGATCCGTACTCCAATGTGGAGTTTATTTGTGATTACAATTTACTGATTTAGTCATGTCAGTGTTTTGGTGATGTATAGCATCTGCTGATATGTAGAATTTTGGCACATTATAGAAATTTTAGCAGTCTCGAGGTATCCTGACGGGTCAGCAGTAAACCACTTAACACTTGCCATCTTAACCTCAACTGGACATGCTGATGTGATCATGTGATATTTTAGCTGAGGATGTTGTGTAAAGATAGTTTTATATCCAGTTGATGTATGTAACTGTACTATTGTACTGTAGGCATCAGCTAGAGTTTGTATGTGTAAGTGCATAGTATTAGACTTTTTAAGTGATGTGTTAAATTCAGTAATTCACATTGTTGGAGTTCTTGATCTGTAGAGATGGAGCATTGATCTTGGCTCATGAGCAGCAGTTATATGCAGTTATATCTGACAGGATATGAATATATGATTGAAGATCATATGGACTAAATTTTCCTTTTGTTACCTTTTGTGTTTCTTGAGTATTAGATGCTGACCATTTTATCCTGCACCTGCAAAACTTAGTTCATATACACTGTACACGGCAAAAAGCCTAAAACCGAGACGACAGTGAAATATCCCAAAAAGGATCTAGAAAGTAGATAAAGTTAGTGAAAGATGGTTAAGAAGTGATATTGTATTGACCTTGTTCCCTTTAGGTATCATCTAGTAGCATATTCAGTGGTTTATTTGTAGTTCAGTTCAGTGGGAACATGCAAGAGCTAGCACTTTTAGTTGTGTTGTATCAATCATAAGTATATAGTGTGAAAAGGATGTAAGCATTATGACATTGGATTTGGTATGACAGTTTGTGCTAAGTTTTAATAATTAACATACTTAGAGCATCTCCATGATACTTATTATTTTTGACTTGCTATTTCTAGAAGAAATAGCAAGCCTCTCTATTCAAATTGACTTGCTATTTTGTTATTCATTTCAATGTACTTGTTAAATGTAACTTCCTATCAATATATATATGCAAAGAAAATGAAAACAATTAAACAAGCTCAACATTCAATGGAATAGCAAGTTTAGTTGACTTGCTAGATATAGCAAGTGTAGAGAGAAGAATAGAGAACCTTCTAAAGTAACAAGTCAAATAATAAATATAATAGAGATATTTTTTAGACCATATTTACTATTTTAAAGAATAACAAGTGTAATAATAAATATAATTAAGATGTCTTGGTACATAGGCAAATGTTTATAGTTGCAACTCTTCTACACTTGTACTCGTTTTACTTCATGATCACGTACTTTTTATAATTTTTTATCCGTTCGCTTCAATATCACCATACCCGTCCTTCCATCCTTTAATAGATTAATTTTCTATGGGTAAATGAATATCCCGTGTCATTGACATCGTACTGTAGTAAAATGTGTTCCAAAATTATTGTAGCAAGAAATTGAAGTGTTATTTAAGTGCAGCTATCAAATGTGACTTATCCATCACAAACTAACGACAAAATTACCCTAATGGTTTGCCCTCGGTAGCTCCGCAACATTCCTACTTAATTACTATGAATCTTTAGTTTTAGACATGGTTTCATAAAAAAAAAGTATCTTAAGCATCTCAAGTCACCTCTGCTTTAATGGAAAATGGAGAGCGATACATAAGGTTAGCCATGTACCAAGAAGCAAGGGCAAAGGGCGACGGTGGCAAGAGTAAGGGCAATGAGTACGTGACGACGATGAGAGTGAAGGTGGAGGGTGATGGTAGCGGGAGTGCGAGCGAGGGAGGGTGGTTGCAGCGGAAACAGGGGCAATGTGCGATAGCGGTGTGAGTAGCGAGCAACGACGACGAGAGCAAGGATGGAGGGTGATGGCAGCTTGAACAGGGATAGCAGGCAACATCAGCGAGAGCACGAGCGACGGCAATAAAGATGGCAATAGGTAGCCGAAACCTGATATGTTTTTATTTTATTAGAATATATATGTGTGTTAAATTGTTCACTTGTGGTCTATTAATAGAGAAAAACAAAATTTGATGGGTTCACGGGTATAGATATGGTTTCATACTATCTATACTTGTCACCCAATTGATATCCGTCACCTAATAGGTCATTTATTTATAGTACAAAATCCAATAGTTTAATCCATTAAAAATCCTAAATTCAATACAATATTTTCTAAATTCCTCATCCATGTTCATTGATTCTCTCTAAGCCCCTAACCTAAGTTCTATGATGGGCGATGGTGTGTACACGCCTATATTACTCCTCACTCCTCAGTTCTAACTCTAGAGTTCTAAACGTGAGATGTCTAAATCGTCACTAGACGACTGTGCTCGACCGTCTCTACACTCCAACCTCTAGTGTTGACCGTCACTGATACACGACCTACGTATTTATCCTCCGGCTAGTCAGCAGTGGCATCACGCGTCAGGTGTTCAAAACCACCGTTCAAGCTAAGCTATAGACACACTATTCCAATGTGGCAATATGAGACCACGTTCATTGTAGCCTGGAGCGTTTAATCGGCCAAATAAGGTTTCCTTGATAAAACAGTCTAGTTGTTGGATGATTTGACTTTTTCCATTTTACCCATGTGTGAAATTAAGAAAGTGGCATAATATGGTTTTTCGTTCTTTTTTCAAATAAAAACTGAAGAAGAAGATTGTTTTTTCCGTCGTATATATAGCTCTCACTACAAGAAAAAAAATATTTTCATCGGCTTAAATAATTTCCGTCCTTTCCGTCAGCCTATAGAAACTGACAGAAGTTAAGTTAATTTTCGTCGGCTTTTTATTGTGTCCGACGAAAGTTAAAACGGAATTTCTTCTATCCAGATAGAAGGGCTTAACTTTCGTCGGCCGAAGTGAAAGCCGATGATTCATTTCTTAAAGAAATGGCACGAGATTTTGCATTTGCAAGCAGGTTAGAAAGCTTAACTAATACTTTTGATATAAAAAATCTAAATTATTCATATTTATATATAATAAATAATTATAAATATAAATATTTGTGTTTGTATTTAAATTGAATATGGATAATAGATGAAAAAAATCTGAATTATATTTAGTAAATATGAATATATATCCGAATTTGTAGATTTGGATACCAAAACGGATATATCCATATCTGTTTTAGTCTTTATAGGAAATCACTATGTTAATATGTGTGGTTCATTTAGTTTCTACGTAATTATGAAACGCTTGAGTTCCTAGGGTTTCTAGGAGCATAAAACAGTAGGATAATCAAATCACCTCTTTTTTTTTACTTTCAATTCAAACAATTGCTTTGAGTGAATTTGCACAAATTATTAAAGTGGTTGAGAAAAAATTGTTTATACACTTCATGGTCATACAAACAATAGAGCAACAACTATGGACGTGTTATTGTTGCTTTAAATATAAGTTTTTAAAGTGTGGAACAGGAAAAACAATTGCCACATCCGTTTTTGTTATGCGGTTGAAGTATAAGTGTTTGGTTGATTGATTGATTATAATCGATTCATAAAATTTTGATTGAGTATATTTGTACCGTGAATGTTTGTATGCAATTCTACCCAAAATTTGAAGAGAGTTTAGGATATTTATTTCAAGTTAAATTAAGTAAACATCCAAATGTGATTTTAAATTTCAACTATATGTTTTTTATTCATATTCGAGAATATTAATACTTATATTCAAATTTTAAATAAAATATTGTAAATAGTATTATTCAAATTCGCATCTGATCTGAATTCGTCAATAGTTGGCGAGGAGGCGTTGACAACTTGATGTTTTGACTGAGAGATATCAGCGAATCAAACTCATCAGCTTGGTTTCGATTGAAAATGATTAGCATATATAATTTTATCATGTATTAACTGGTATATATTAAGTAACATGTTATTTTGATTCTAATACCGATCGTTTTAATTAATACCTAAAAATATTTTTATTTTTATTTGAGACATATTGTATATTTAATTACATTGAGAAGCTGTTTGGTTGGGTCTTTTTTAGCCCGTAACAGATCACAGCATTAAGAAAAAACGTCACATGCGTTTGTTTGGATTGGGCTGTAATCAGAGTAAAGGAAATCGATATTGGGCCTAATGGAATGAGATTACAGCCCAAATTGGGGGCAAACCCTTAACGTTACCGTCGGGAGAACAGGAAAGGCCTCCTCGGGAGAACAGGAAAGGGCTCGCGTGCGCCGTCGGGGGACTCGCGTGACCCGCCGCCGTCGGGGGGCTCGCGTGCACCACCGCTGTCGGGGGACTCCCGCGTGCGCCGCCGCCGGAGAACTCCCACGCGCCGCCGCCGGACTCCTGCGCGCTTCCGTCCGAGACGTACTGTGCGCCGCCACCTAGGAGCTCCTGTGCGTCGCCGTCCCAGGGTGCGCTGCCCCCAATAGCTCCCGCGCGCCGCCGTTGCCCAGGATTTCCCACTGAGGCCTCCACCAGCGCCAGGCGCCTCCACGACGGCTCCGACGGCAGCGCACTGCATAGTATTATCTGCTGGATGCACATGCTGGTAATGACGACTTGTGCATCTTATTGAAATTGAACAAAAGTAATGCCCATTGTGCCAGTTCGAGCTGAAGAAAAGGTCATTTTAATCTCTGGATTACAGTTTAACATCTGTTTGGCGATGTACTTGTACATTCTTCACATCTTGATATGTACTCTATATTGTGTCCTCTTTTATGTCATAATATTACATTTTGTTCCATAGAATACTTACTACATTCTTACTGCAATTTCCTGTATTTTCCCTACCACTCATTCAAACTCATGTCCCTACATAATTCTATGTTTCAATTTCATTGACATGTTTTCTGCTATGTCCCTTGCATCAGGGCATACTTCTAGTAAGAAATACTACAGCAGTTTATTTACATGGATTCCTAGCATTTCTTACTAGGCTCCTGCTGCTCGGTAGTGAATTCTGTACTCACAATTGCAGTTTGTTTACAGAAAAACTAAGGAATCCATACGCCAACTTGTTCCCTCGCCAAATCAACTCCTTGCAGTAAAGGTAAAATATCATTATGGATCCCATTGCTTCTTGTGTGTAGAGCTTTTACTGTTTAATTTGCAAGACTTGTGAGAGTAAAAAGCACAATTAAACTTATGTTTGCAAAGAAATCATGAATTTAGAATCGCTTAAATTGCTTGCCAGGACATTTGGCATTGTGAGTTTAATTTGGTATTGTGAGTTTAAAGCTGAAAATTGAATTGTTTATGTTCATATTATTATGTACTTTACCATTTATTCTAGTAGCTTCAAATTTTCCATAACTATTTTTGTAGATTATTATGGCTCGTCTTCCGTTAACTATGAGAACACGAAGGAGAAATATGGCTGCTTGAAATATGATGGTAGCTATTATGCTAATGTACTATTACATATTTTTGTTGTTTGTAATCCAATATAAAAGGAAGTGTTGGAAGTTAGAGAGGAAAATCAGAACTAAGGAACTTAGAAGTCAACGCTTATTCCAACTTATCGAAGAGAGTGACACTGCCTCTATTAGCCAGCTTCGAATGGATAGGAGAAAATTTCATACATTATGTAATATGCTAAAGGATGTCGGTGGTTTGAATGGCACAAAAAACCTGCCTATAGAAGAGATAGTAGCTTCATTTTTATACATACTGGCCCATCATTTGAAAAATAGAACGATTGGAGGATTCTTTTTCCGAAGCGGTGAAACCATAAGTAGGCAATTCAACTTATGCCTTTTAGCGGTCCTAAAGCTTCACCAACTTCTTCTCAAGAAACCATAACCTATACTTGAAGGTTGCACTGATATTAAATGAAAGTATTTCAAGGTAATAGAACTTAAAAGAAGCAACAATTCCTAATATTAATTAAGTTAACATTGTAGTAATATTTTATGGTTGTATTTTATGTTGTAGAATTGTTTAGGTGCTTTGGACGGTACACACATAAAGGTAACCGTCCCAACAAAGCTAAAAGGGAGATATAAGTCAAGGAAAGGAGATATTGTCACAAACGTCTTAGGTGTTTGTGCACCGGATATGCAATTTATTTATGTGTTGCCTGGTTGGGAGGGTTCAGCGCATGATGGGCGTGTGCTTCGTGATGCCATCTCAAGGCCAAGTGGGTTACGCGTCCCTCAAGGCGAGTTATTATCCAATCATTTTTAACCAACTTACTATACCACACAATTATATTGACATTCTAATTAATTGCAAAGGTTGCTATTATCTTGTTGATGCGGGCTACACAAATGCAAGTGGTTTTTTAGCTCCATATCGAGGCCAAAGGTATCATTTAGGAGGTTTTACTGCACAAAGCCCACCAAATAGTGCATAGGAGTATTTTAACTTGAGACATGCAAGTGCTAGGAATATCATAGAGAGGGCTTTCGGAAGACTAAAAGGTCGTTGGGGCATTTTGAGAGTTGCCTCTTATTTTCCTATCAAGACTCAATGTAGAATTATAACGGCATGTGCTTTGTTACATAATTTGATTTTGCAAAATATGTCTAAAGATACTCTTGAAAGTGAGGAATCAACGGAGGAGGTATCGATTGATATTGCTGAGGGAGAAGCTAATGAACCTGAATTTATCACATCTATCGCAACGTCAAATGAATGGAGTAATTTTCGGAATAGTCTTGCTCAGGGAATGTTTAATACCTATAGGGCTTCTAGTTCTCATTGAGGTTTGTATTTTGTTGGATGATCACTATGATTGTCTTGATTCTTGTCAATCAGGAACTAAAATATATTTTTCTTGTTGCAGGCATGGATCAGATTGGAAGCTCAAGTATTATGCGTGGAAGAGGTAAAAATAAAAGGATTTGTATTTGTTATGAAGATGACGAGATTGTCAAGGCACTATATGAGATATCTTTAGATCCAAAGTGGAAAGCAGAAGGGGGTTTTAAAAATGGATATTGCCAAGTTTTGGAGAGTATACTTGCAAAAAAACTGACTGGTTGTGGTCTTACTGCTATACCCCACATCGAGTCAAGGGTGAGACACTTTAGGACCAAATATGGGGCGCTCGAGGTAATGCTAGGAAAGAGTGGTTTCGCATGGGATGACACTAGGAAGATGTTGCAGTGTGAGAAGCAACAATATGATGACCATTGTAAAGTAAGTAGATCATTTCTATACACATTTCATAATAAAATTGCTTCATCACAAGTACTTGTAGTTACTAAGTTGGTTTACATTAGCAGCAATCCAAAGTGGCATGGATAACTTCTGCTTTCTGTTATTAAGTTGATTTACATTCTCATTAATCTCTATTTTCATTTTACAGAAAAATCATGAGGCGAAAGGCTTGTATGGTATTGCATTTTCTTACTACGATACATTAGCTGCAATATACGGAAGAGATATAGCCACGGGAGAAAGAGCGGAAGGGGTTGCTGAAGCGGTGTCAAATATGGAGAAGGAGATTGCTCTTGAAGACGTGCGAGATCAAGATGATGTAGAAGAGAGAGCATGTATAGAAACACCTCGAAGGAGTGTTGATTCAACGTCTTCATGCTCTAAGAAGCGTAAGAAAGACAATGTCAAGTTAAAGGATAGCTCATCGGGCGATCGTTTCTTGGATATGTTTGTGGATGTTCAAAGTGAATTGAAGAGTGTTTGTAAGCATGTGGGTACAATGGCAGAATCTAGGGAAAATTACTCACATGCCATTATAATTTTCAGAAATTGCCTATATACCACTGTCAGTGACTGTGGCGGCCCCCATATGTCAGTGACACATCGATGGCATATTGGCAAACCGCAAAAATTGTAATGGCACGGAAAAAATTAACCCCAGAATCTATGATGCGTGAGGCTGAGGTTCAAGAGAAGATAGTCAATGAAGAGGACACACAACAAAAATTGCAGAATAGAGCTATCCTTGATGCATTGGTATTTGTGAAAGTGCCAGATCAGATGCGTATGCTTCTAGTGCTTCCTGACTCTCTAAGAAGGGAATACATACTAAAAATGCTCGCTGGTAAGTTTGTAGATATTGTTTAATGTTGTCACTATTAATTGCTTGGGGCTAAGTTTGTCTTAAAATTATTAGATGAAGCAAAGAGAAGTTGATGGACGAGTAGGGTGAGGAGGAATACTAAGAAGAAGACAAGTGTTGGTGACAATGATGGTGTGAAAAAAGATGATGAATAAGAAAAGAAGTTATAACTAGTTTTCAATGTTGGAGTATGGATGATGTTGTTATGGAGATGTTTCATTTGGACATATTTTTGTAATGGATGATGTTATGGATGATGATATTGATTATGTTATGGATGATGTTTACTTTTGGAGATGGTTTTTGTTATGGATGATGTTTACTTTTGGACATATTTTTGTTATGGACCATGTTATGGAGATGTTTAATCCGAAGATATTTTTGTTATGTTGATGTTGGTATGGAGATGTCTAATTTTGGAGATATTTTTGTTATGTTGATGTTGGTATGAAGATGTCTAATTTTGGAGATATTTTTGTTATGTTGATGTTGGTATGGAGATGTCTAATTTTGGAGATATTTTTGTTGTATTGATGTAGGTATGGAGATGTCTAATTTTGGAGATATTTTTGTTATGTTGATGTTGGTATGGAGATGTCTAATTTTTAGAGATATTTTTGTTATGTTGATGTTGGTATGGAGATGTTTAATTTTTAGAGATATGTTTAATAAATTCAGAAAGTGTTACAAAATCCATTTTTATTTCATTCATTATAAACCAAACGCTGTGATGTAAACAGAATACGTTACACTTATTAACCAAACACTGTAATGTAAATAGATTACGTTACACTTGTTAACCAAACAAATTCAGTAATCCATTACATTGTTATCCCTTAACACTGTAATTGATTACATTAACGTTTACGTTACCTTAAACCAACCAGACACCACCTGAGATGCCACGAAACCGTACCACATACGGATTACCGAAACTAGGTGCCGATAATCAGTTTAATTATCATTGTTATTGGTATTATTTTATAGTAATTATTTTTTTGTTATCATTAATCACGATTATCGTGCTGGTAAAGTTAATAGATTTTTGTTAAGCAGACCGTGCATATACGATTCTATCCGGAAAACTCAAATTCATCGATTACATTATTTCGGGTACTCAAACAAACTTTAAACACTTGATGATAAATAAATTACTTGCCGAGTATCCCATAAAAATACACTCAGCAAAGATGGTACTATCATACGTCACGACGGCGTGTTTGGGTGGGCAAATTTTTTTCGTGCTTAAAAAATACTCAGGCAAACCAAAAAATAGTCTTTATTTTGTGTAAAATGTTGTTTCGAGTTTATGTGATGTTTACAATTTAGTTTTAGATTGAAAATTTCTACACTCAAAATAAAACACATATTATCCCATGTAAAAAATTTCGAATTTTTTCAGTTAAGCTTGCTATTTTTAATTCATTAAATATGTTTCTATGATTTAAATATAAATAGGTGAAATTTGAACTACAAATGCCTAAAATAATGAATAAGAAATTATAGAAAAATTGTATTCACATTTCTTAGTCCATTTTGAGTTGTTATCCACTAAATTGAAGGAAATTTTGAAAAAGCTAGATTGCGACACTTGATCGGCAACATGGAGCTTAATAGTTTTTTAATTTTTTTAAAATAAAATGAAATATGAAAAATATTATAATTATCATGGTGTTATGATATGATATATAGATATTGTGATAAAAAATTAAAAATGTTTCAAGACAGTTGTCACGTGTGGTATTAAGAAATCTAAGATTATCTCACAAGGAGATAGGTTTTAGTAAAGGAATAAGTTATGTTTGAAAGTAATTCTATGGTTAGTTATTTGTTCGTACCTAAATTATTTTATACAATCAAAATACAACATAACTTATCTCACAAAAAAATTTAGTATTTTTTAAGTCAAGTTACTATTTTTAATTCATTAAGTATGTTTCCCTGTATAAATTGAAATAGGTAAAATTTGAATTGCAAGTGCATGAAATGATGAACCAAAATTTATATAAAATTCATATTCATATTTTTGAGTCCATTTTTTAGTTCTTATCTCCTAAATTAAAAGAAATTTTTAAAAATTCGACACTCACCCAACATGTATCTTAATGGTTTTTTAATTCTAAGAAAATCAAATAAAGTCTGAAAATATGAAACTTATCACGATATTATGATATGATACATAAATTTTGTGATAAAAATTTAGAAATATTTTAATAAAGTTATCACATAGGATTTCAAAAATCGGATATTCTTTGAGGAGGAATTAGGATTGAGAGAATGAATGTGTTATGTTTGAAAGAAAATTTATGGTTAAATCTTTGTTTGAACTTAAACTTTTTCTAGAATTAAAATATAGTGTATCTTATCCTATAAAAAATTTTGGCATTTTTCTACGCCGATTAACTATTTTTAATTTATTAATTGTATTTTAAGGATTTAAATTAAAACATGTCAAATTTGAAATGCAAGTCCATTAAATAATGAATTAAATTGTTCATAAAAATTATATTCATATTTTTTAGTCTATTTTTAGGAATTATAAACTAAATTTAAAGATGTATCAACAATTATATCAAACAATAAAAAAACAAAATTTACAAAATAAAAATAAAAAATTCTGAGTGCCCAATTAGAGACACTCAGCAAACAAAAAAATATCCTCCGCATTTTTTCCGTGCGCGCCACGCGAAATTTTTCAATTTTCCCACTATTTTTTTCACTCTCCCTCCTTTAAATTTACCTCTTTCAAATTTAAATCCACTCACAACTTCTTCCCTCGTAGTTCCACCTCACTCTCACTCTCCAATGTTGTGTTGTCCCTCCCTCACCTCCGGCCACTCCCCGCCACGTCCTGACCCATGCCACGTCAGACCCACCCTGCCTCACACCATATTGACGTCACCCCGCCTAACATCGTGTCAAGCCCGCTCCGTACCGTGTCAACCCTGCCCCACCCAGTGCCATGTTGGCCTTGCCTCACCCGGTTCCATGCTCCATCGTGTGCCACGACCCGCTACACCACACCGTGCCACATGTGTCCAGTCATGCTTGCTAGACATCATTTGTTTTCAGTGCTAAAATTTGATACTTGATAAACCATCTGTCACGTCACCATTATTCTCTTTTTCTGCTGAGAACCAAATTTGACGCTTCGTCGAGAGCGGATTTATTAAGTACAACAGTTAGCGAACTATTCATTGAATGTTTTAGAGGTTTGTTGAGTGCTCGTGACATTCGTCGAAGTATTTTTCCCGTAGTGCACCCTAAATCCGCAGAGCACCCAAATAGATGTTTCCAGCTTCAAGCCGCCGCAAAACATGGAGCAGGTAGAAAACTCCAGGTTCGACGTGCTCACAGGAAAGGGTTTGGTCACTGCACGTGTCGACGCGATGGCGATGGGTGGCGGGCCGGGCGTGGTAGGACCGAAAAGGTGCACGAGATGATAGAACTAAAGAGGCTTAGGATCGCCTAGGGTTAGACCAGTTGGGTAAACTCATAAGGATGGCATGTACCTCTGTGCTCTGCCATCGTGGAGAATGCCATGGCGATGGCGTTGTGGCGGCGTTGAAGGTCCGGTGAACGGCGGTGAAGGGGGGCTTCCCGTTGCTTCAGCACATAACTGGATAGATCGGGTGACTTAGGATGGTGGAGCTCTCTTGAGAAGAACGAACAACCTGTTCGTGGCTGCCTCCACCTCCTTATATATGTGCTGCGCGATGGGGGCCCCTTCAACAAGGTTAGTTGAGTGCGCCCCCAATCATGGCGCTTGACATTAGGGGGCAGTTAGCCTAATTCCGAGTCACCATGGAGGAGAGGGACTCGGTCCCCCTCTCCTCCCCGAGAGCTAATACTAACATTCTCCCCCTAGATCTCGACTTAGTTCTTAACTTAACTTAACATTACACCTATTACATTATAGATCAATGCATAGAGCATGTTGCATCATAATAGTCAGTTACGTACTATATGACTCAACAAGTACAATGCACATTTCCACTTTGAAATAGTTTCTCAACTCATTTTGGGTCCTTATAAATCCATAGATCATAGGCTTACCTTAAACCCATGTCGACTAACTGTTCTCTGAACACATTGGGAGGTAAGCCTTTTGGTGAGCGGATCCGCAAGCGTTCGCTTAGTACTTATATGCTCTACTTATCATTTGATCTTGGATTCTCTCCTCAACAATATAACACTTAACTTATATGTGTTTGGCAGCAACACACTTCTTGTTGTTATAGGAGAAATATACTGTTGACTCATTGTTACAGTATAACTTAAGTGGTTTTAAAAAGTTGTCAACCACTCTTAAAACCAGAATAAATTTCTTAAAAACATAGTGCCTGTCCGGCGACCTCATAACATACTACAAACTCGGCATACATCGTGGAAGATGCCGTCACAGTTTGTTTGGAGCTTTTCCACGACACAGCTCCCTTTGCGAGTGTGAATACACAACTTAATGTGGACTACTTAGCATTCACTCATCTCGCAAGGTCTTAATTTGAATAACCCGCAATCGCTAGGTTATCTAATCTTACATACGTTAGCATGAGGTCTTTGTGACTAAATAAAACTCAAGGCTTTCTTAATTTAATCTAGTGATCTATTTCTAGATTTTCTGATTTTTGCCAAGCATTCCGGTGGCATAAACTAAGTCAGGGTGAACACATAATCGAGCATACATTGGCTTCTGGCAGCAAAAGCATATGGAACCAATCTCATTTGATCGATCTCATATTGGTTCCTGGGATACTAAAAGTTCCCAACTTGTCACCCTTGACTATCGGATCAGGTGATAACTTATACATACGCATACTATATACTTTATCAGTATATCTTCTAGTATGCCGTATGCGATAATCTTAATACCCCCTTAATGGTATCTTAGAGAAACTCTAATCCTAACATATAGGAAAATTTCTCCAAGATTCTTAATGTCAAAATGAGAGGACACGATTTCTTAGTTTCTAATATTAGATGGACATTACCACTTGCAAGCAAAATGTCATCCACATGCTAAAGTGGGAAAATAAATTCTCCATTCTTAAACTTAGACAAACGCAATTGTCCTCTTCATTATTCTTAAAACCCAAAATTTTCTAATAGTCTAATTAAATTTCAGATACCCTTACTTAAAACTTATTTAAGTCCATTGGACTTAGATAAAATGGTATCATAAAATTTCCTTTCATTTCTATGACAAAACATTTAGTTGTGTCATATAGACATTCTCATTTAAAACTTATTGAAAATGTCGTCTTTATATCAATCTGATGCAGTTCCAAGTCATAATGTGCCTTAATGATTCTTTAAAGAATCCTTAAATAAGACATACAAAAATGTCTCATTTAATCTGCTTCTTATCTGAGTTGGCACATTATTACTAAGTTAGAGAGTTATTCCTTTACTTCTTCATTAGCATCATCTAGAAATGTAGATTCCTGAACAACAGAAACCTCATGTACAATAGATGTCGCTAATGAAGGTCCAAACTCAAGTGTTGGACGAGGACACTACCACAGGTACATGGAAAAATTGCACTTGAATCATAGGAGTGGATTCTCTAACCCACTTCTCTTCAAGATTAATTTCTCTAAGTACCGTGCTCCCCCTGATTAAAGCATCTTCAAAAAATGCATGACTCGTTTCTACAAACTTAACATGTCTGTTAGGACATTAAAAAACGAGATCACTTAGACTTATCTTTGTAGTCAATAAAATTGACAACTTACTGTCTTAGGACTTTGACTTACTAATATTTGGGTTAAAATATAGCCTTAGCAGGACGACATACCCTTATTCTAAAATAATTTAGAAAATGGTTATCGTCCTGTCCATAATTCTTATGGTGCTTTTAGGCACAGACATATTAAGGATCCAATTAAAATTATGAATGGTGGTTTGAATGCCTCCATCCACAAATTAATCGGTAGAGTGGAATAACTTACCATATTGATCGTAGCACGGTCAGTTCTTACTCTTTTAAACTTTAGATCATGCTGATATAAGAATCAACCTTAAAAATATTTTAAATTTATCCAGAGCAACTGATGATCTGATCGCTATGATCTGATCGTTCTTAGATTGAATAAATGTTAATCAATTAATTCTAAATCACCGTTGGGCAGAATTAGAATCAATTGAACTTAAATATAATAACATTATCACCAACGTTGGTCAGGAGATAAAAATTACTACAATCATTAAACTTAATTTCGCGTCTTTCTTAATTTATTTGACGTATTTATCTTAATGCAACATATGCATGAAACTTAGTCTAAAGGAACTAAAGCGGAAGAATTGACTCAACGTTCAATCCTCCCCCTCGAAATATGACCCATTAGTTAGTGCCATAATTTCGAAAATACGGCGATTAGGCCTGCTATGTTATATGGGGCTGAGTGTTGGCCTACTAAGAGGCGGCATATCCAACAACTATGTGTCACAGAGATGCGTATGTTGCGTTGGATATGTGGGCACACAAGATTGGACCGAGTGAGAAACGATGACATACGCGATCGGCTAGTGTCGCGCCCCGATTTAATAAACCAGGACTTTATTGAAATTCCATAGAAAATCAATAAAACAAGACGTTCATCATGCGACCACGTACAATACGGGCAATCATTCACGGTTCGTAGACCGCATTAATACAAAAGTGAATAAATATGAAGAGAAACTAATAAAACAAAGGGTCCTAGATGAACGCCTCCTTCCAGTCTCGCCTTGACTGGGTCGCTACTCCAGACCTGCATCCTCCTCGTAGTAGACGGGCTCTGATGTTGTGAGTCAATGGGGTGAGTACAGGGGTACTCAACAAGCCACCGAATGCAAATATTATGCAAGGTAATAACAAGGGAGACAGTGGCTAATTTTTGAGGAAGCGAGTAATTTGTAAAGCAATTTAATGTGAACAATTTATTAGTACTGAAACATAAACATGTGTATGCATCATCATCTTCTAACTCGAGGGGTACAGTCAGCCCCACCTCGCTCAACAGTCCTTACATGCCATGAATAACTCAACCATTCAAACAATTGTAAACTAACTGCGAGTAGTCACACAACCCGCCCTTGACCGTGGGCTCGGCTTTTTGAAAAGATTAAATTACTCTGATCAGAGATGTACCACTGTACCCACAAGGCACGCACTCATCACCTACACCAAAGTGTAACGAGATGACCCATTTCACGGGAACTCGTGCCAAAACCTTCCATATAGTCCTCCTTGACTCAACAGCACCCTCTTATAGGTTTCATATGGTGTCCCGACGCGTCGGAGCCCCACCATACCCCCCCTTGAGCCCCGTCGGTACAAGTCGCCCGCAGGCTTGCCCCTTGTCCCCTCCTCTATGGTGCATCGAGCCGGAGTATTCCATACTTCTAGTTAGGACTTACCCATTAGACTTGTGGTTGGTACGGAAGTGTTTTGCAACAGATCCCGCAGACCGGTCCTTATAGTGCCCCGGGTGCGACAAACCAATGCCCGAGCTTGCACCCGGAACCCACCATACTTATAACTTAGCCAACTCCAACAGAGTCCAGAGACGAGAATAACAGGGAAATTCATATATCAGAATCCAGATATCTACGACTCATTCTTTATATCCTATAGAAGTTGTGCCGGTACATTGGGCACTAGCTAATATTGTTATAGTAGAGTGACAAGGAGTTAAGGCTCAATAAGCATGGCTTGGGTTTGCACACAAGGACGGGGATCTAATAAATATAAGTGTAAGGCTTGATTATTGGACTAATGCAATATTAACCTATGAGTTATAGCGATAATTTATTAAAACATGGGCTCAAATATGATCAACTGTTTCCACAGGGGTGGTTGATGACTTGCCTTGATCAGCAAATGGTGATGGAGGAACCTCGGGGTAGAACTCCTGCTCCTCGATGAACTCGTAGTCTTCTCGATACGGAAAAATAAACAGTACATTCAATAAACAGACAAAAATTCACCAAATACTAAACATACACATTTGTGGGTTTTATTATGTGGAATAAAGTTTTAATATTCTGATGCTTGGTGAATAAACAGTAAACTTAATTTCTTAAGGCTTTCTAATTTATTTTTCTGAATTAATAATTTATCCCTAAGGGGTTTTTATTCTTTTAATTGTTAAAAATATTTTGGGTAACAGTAACATACTGTTTTTATGGCATTAATGTGTAGAGAATATTATTCTGGATTTAACAAAATTTGAATGGTGAAATTTGGAGTTAAAATGAGCAAGTTATGAATTTTCAAAGTTTAAATAAATTTCTGGAATTTTATTTAAACTGAAAAAGGGTTCTGGTCCACGGTGAGCCAGGCCCACGGTGGACCGCTGCACTGTGCGCATGAACCGGGTCAACCAGGACCGTCGGATCTGGATCCGGCGATCGGGCGCGAGGCGGGAAGGTTTTAATGAAATCGGACGGCCACGATTAAATCATACCGAACCGGTACGCGTGGACGCTCGGGATCACTTCTGGGGTTTAAGTGGCGATCGACGGCCGAGAGGCCTCGATACCCCTTTGACCAGATCCGAGGGCCCAGATTAAATCCCGGAGGGATTTAATCCTAGCCCTCCGATCGCAATCGGACGGCTGTGTGTGCGTCTGGCACGGCACGTGGTGACGAGGGTACTTTACCCTTCGTCTCCGGCGATGGCGGGCTCGGGTGCGACCACGGCGGCGGCGGCGAGCGCCTACGTGCCTAGCTAGGGCCAGAAATGGAACGCGGAGGTGATGGGGGTCACGATGGTACCTTCGGTGGTGAAGATGGGCGACAGACGGCGACGACGGCGAGGGTAGACGGCGAGGTCTCCTTGGGTGGTCGTCGGCGACGGTGATCTGGCGGGTTCCACGGCCAACCGAGGGGTGGCCGAGGACAGGTGGGCTCTGGTGATCACAACGGTGGCGACGGCTAGGGCAGTGGGGGCCGGGATCGACGGCGATCGGCGACCGGAGGTGGAGCAGGACCTAAGACCGAAAAGAGGCGATGGCGCTCGGCTTTCGCTCAGGGAGGGCGGTGTGAGTGTGGGCTGAGGGCGGTGGCCGTGGGGGGGTTTTTATAGGGGGTCGCCGGCGTAAAATAGGAAGGGGACCGGTGGAAATCCAAAAGGATTCCATCCTTGCGCCGGCGAGCTTCCATGCGCACGGATAGGTTCCTAAAACAGCGATACCGCGTCGGGATTGGACGGAAGGCGATCGCCGGAGGTAGGGGATTATGATCCCGGGCTCGGATCGTCGAGATCGGGTGGCTGGCGGCGGGAAAACGGGAGGGGATCGCCGGGAAAGGAAAGGGGGAGATCCCCTTCCAAGGAGGAAGACGAATCTAACAGGTGGGCTCCACCTGTCAGTGGGCGAACGGAAAAGGAAAGGGGCCGACAGGCGGGCCCCACCTGCCAGAGGGAGGAAGGGGGCGCGGCTGAGGCTGACTGGTCGGGCCGAGGCGGGCGCGGGTGGGAGGGAGAAGAGGGAAGTGGCGCCGACATCTGGGTCCCACTTGTCAGCAACTGGTGATTTGGACTGGGCTGGGCTCGGGGACTTTGAAGGTTGCGGCCCGTTTAGAATTTTAAATCCTTTTCTGATTTAAAATAAATCCAGTAATTTATATATTTGATTAAGGGTTGAATCACTGTTGATAAAAATTTGTAAAAATTCCTAAAATTATATTCTGGCCTCTAGTTTATCTCATAAAATTTTCAGGTCCATATTTAGAATATTTCTCCCTGTTTGGCTTTATTTGGGTTCTTTTATGATTTTCCTTTAATAAATAAATCAAGAAATGATTTAAATAATAATTTTCTTTCATTTTATTTGTTTTTATTTCTTGGGGTCTTACAGCTAGGAGTAGCGCCAATTGAAGAAAAGCTTATGCAACACCGGTTGAGATGGTTTGGGCATGTCCAACGGAGACCCCCAGAGGCACCGGTGCACAGAGGTATCATAAGACGGGTCAATAATGTGAAGAGAGGTAGAGGGCGACCAAACTTGACATGGGAGGAGGCAATCAAAAGGGACTTGAAGGAATGGAATATCCCAAAGGAGTTGTGTTTGGATAGAAGTGCTTGGAAAGAAGCTATCCACGTGCCCGAACCGTGATTAGGTCTTTTCCCTTTTAGTGCTCTTAAAAGCTTTTCCCCTCCCCTTTCTCTCTCTCTTTTTGGTGACTTCTTGTTGGGTTTCAACTCTAGCCTACCCCAACTTGCTTGGGACTAAAAGGCTTTGTTGATGTTGATGTTGATGTTATCATTATTCTCAGATTATAAAATCATCTTGAGAAAATAAATAAAGTTTGTCATGCTCAAAAGCAAGACTAAAGACTTTATTTCTAAGTGCGAAAATTCATCTATTACCATTCTTGTTCATCCATTTTGGGAACTCCACATATTCCTTCATGTGGTGTTCCTTCTTACATGTCTGTACATGCCCTTCAGGACATCATGTTCCTTTATGTGAGCTTATAAGAGGAGTCCTTAGCATCATTAGAATAAGTCTTATAATGCTTCTTCCCCTTTATTCATGTTGCACATTATGACCTAAATCATTGCGTGCTTTCTCAATTCTTATACATAGTTTGAAATCAGTATCTACAAACTCCAACACTCTCGCTGTAAGTTGTAGTTGATCACAAAATGATCAGAAAAACTTAGTGTGACGTCATAATAAAAATTGGACGATAATATCGTCCTCGAGATCTTTATTCATGGGTTTCAGCTTTGAAAACCATGTCTCAAAAACTTACTAAGCTTTTCTTAATAAGCGTGCTAGCATACGCCTTTAGAAGAGTCAGTGTACTGACCCTTCACCTTCTTTAGATACTCTTTGCAGTATCACGATGTGGGATAGAACCCCTAATTGGCTCCATAATGGAGCTCTTAATCATAATACATTTTGTGTTTCCACTGATTTCATTTAGTACGATATATCTTATTTTATTCTTATTTCGGCGAAGTCACGTAACCTTATGACAAAAGCCTCTTGGCTTTCATCCTCTCGGATCACAGGCTTCGCACGCTTAGTTAGACAATCAAGCATTAAAACAGATCTATGTCCTATAGCACAATCGCTATCTTAATATCTCATCTCCAGGAAACGTAGTTCTTACCACTGAGAGACTCAATACCGGAGATGTGACTTAGCACATTTCTAATAAGGAACATTATAAAGTATACTATAACAGACATAATATGACATATGAAAATTTAACGTTGGTCAAAATCAACATGTGACATACTTAAAACTTGAAAGGCGAATTAATTCTACATCACCGTTGGACAGAAATAGAATCAATTCAACTGAACCACAGTAATTTCATCACCAACGTTGGTCAGGAGATAAAATCACTATGTTAACAAAATACAACATTTATAATGCCAAATTAAATTATCTCGTTGGTTCAAATCTAATTGACAGAATAAATGCTACTTAATTGATACGATGAAAATGGTACTAATCTTAAAACAGTGTATTCACAGCGGAAGTCTTAAAACTAATTAATACACTGCTTAATCAGTAATAAAATTCTGAATTTACAGCATGGTACTAATTTTAAATAGTGTAATGAAAGACTTAATCGAAACATCACAACAAAAGACTTAATTTTAATTAATACACTGCTTAAAACAGTAATAAAAATTCTGAATTTAAACTTAAACAAAATTCCTAATAGATATTCTTCAATTAAATGTAGTCCTTGGACTAAATTTAATAAATAAGTATCACAAAAATACAAAAAATGCTTTAAAACTGAGAACACAAAATTTCTGAATTATCTTAAAACAATGTATGCAAAGCGGAAGACTTAATATTAATTAATAAACTGCTTAAAACATTAATACAATCTAAATTTAAACTTAATCAAAATCTAAACGAATATTTCTCAATTAAATATAGTCCTTAGACTAAATTTAATAAAGAAAGCATCATAAAAGTACTTAAAAATGCTGCAAAATTCAGACTACAATTACTGAGTATGTACAAAATTCAGACCACAACTAACTTATTTTATATCAAATTTTGGGCCATCACTTAATTTCCAGAAATTATTAATCAGAAAACAATTACAGAAATTCTGAAAAAATAACAAACAAATTCTGGCCCAAAAATACTAATCAGGCCTGGCCCAAAACCGAAACCGGCCCAGTCCACAAACTTCCCCGCGCACCCCGCGCACCCAGGCCGCAACCTAGGCCTAGGCCGCGATTTCGCTCCCCCACAAAGGCCTCATGTCGGTCCGGTTAATCCTGGCCGTCGGATCAGATCCGACGGCCGCGCGCCATTTGCGGCAGCATAAAAGGGCTGCAGCCCCCGGCGCAAACCCTAACCCTAAAAAAACTTCCCCCTCCCTCCACTTAGCCCGAGAGCAACGGCGGCGCGCGAGTGCGCGGCGCGCGGCAGCGCGAAAGGAGCCGTCGGCTGCTGGCAGCCGGCGGCCGTGCGAGCGTCGGCGCGGCGAGAGGGAGGAGCTGAGCGGCGGCGTGAGGCGCACGGCGGCGCGAGGCACGCTGTGGCGCGAGCGGAGCGGGGTGGTCCGCGGCGGAGCACGCGACGGCGACCGACGGTCCGCCGCCGCCGGCTAGCTGGCCGGAGCGCCACGCTCACCCGAGGGTGAGCGGGGCTCCGTCGAGCAAGCCCGCGACGGCCAAAACCCGAGGGGTCGCCGGCATCTTCCCGCACTCCGGCGAGCGGCGACACGGCGGGGAGGACGGAGGTGAGTACCGACGCCCTCCTTCTCTTAGCTAGGGTTAGGGTTAGGGTGAAAACCCTAACCCTAACATTCAGATCTGAGCCGCTTTTCTCTGTTTTTTTTGTTTCTGATTTATTTCTGTTCTACCCGAAGCACTAATCTTCTTCTCTCAATAATTTATGGGGGTACTTAACGGTCGATTAGGTCACTTATAGGGGAAATTTTCTTAGGGTTCGTACGGGTACTCTTAGGATTTCCTTCGGGTTCTAACAGAGGGCTTACAGGGGGTTAGTGGGGGGTTCTTAGCGCTGAGTACTTAGGCTTACAGAGGGGATTTAGCCGGGATTACTTAGGGTTCTTAGTGCGGCGGTGGCACGGGTCAAGGGGATCCGACGCCACCCTTATCCTTAACTAGCCTACCCTAGAACAAAACAAGCTCTGATATCATTGATAGAACTAAAGAGGTTTAGGATCGCCTAGGGTTAGACCAGTTGGGTAAACTCATAAGGATGACATGTACCTCTGTGCTCTGCCGTCGTGGAGAACACCATGGCGATGGCGCTGTGGCGGCGTTGAAGGTTCGGCGAACGGCGGTGAAGGGGGGCTTCCCGTTGCTTCAGCACATAACTGGATAGATCGGGTGACTTAGGATGGTGGATCTCTCTTGAGCAGAACGAACAACCTGTTCATGGCTGCCTCCACCTCCTTATATATGTGTTGCGCGATGGGGGGCCCTTCAACAAGGTTAGTTGACTGCGCCTCCAATCAGGGCGCTTGACATTAGGGGGCAGTTAGCCTAATTCCGAGTCACTAGGGAGGAGAGGGACTCGGTCCCCCTCTCCTCCCCGAGAGCTAATACTAACACGAGAAGCAACCGGGAAATGATTTTGTCAAAATACCACTTTGAATAATAAGTTTCACCAGTATATTATTCAGACTCATTTTTATTGACTCAGATAATCATTTTTATTGACTCAGATGATTATACATATCAACAGTAGAGTGACATAATTTTTCCAACGCGGAATGGCTGCAGGGCCACTGCCATTATGTTTAATTGCCTGTTTGTTTCAATTTAAAAGAAAATGAGACGTCTGACTTTATATGATGATACAAAAATTTTACAACTTCTACAATGAAAACCTGTAAAGACGCCGAAGGAACAAGGGAGGAAAGGAAAGGCTGCTAAACACGTCTAACTGTTTACGATGAAAAACAATCTCACAGCTTTTAATGATCAAAAACAAATTTACAGTGAGGCTTTCGTAATTTTCGGGGAAAAAGGCAACTGTCCTTTTCTGCCCCCGTCTGCGAGAAGGGGGGAGGGGGCACTGCAGCCAGCGGCAGGAGGAAAGGCTCCTGTAGCTGTAGCTAGCCTAGTTACAATGAAGGACCAGGGATACGTGGCGGATGTAAAGTGTAAACGGATCACGTGAGAGTAGGGATGGATTCGGATCGAATACGGATGGAAACGAATCTGGATAGCATTATTTACCACATTTTAATTCGAATACGAATATTGATTCGGATGTTCTCGAATACGAATACAAAACGAATGTTTCGAATACGAATATGTATTCGGATGTTTACTCGGTTTAACTCCAAATGTTCGTTGTTTCACAAAATTTTTAAAAATCCAAAGGGTACAATATACCAAATTAGAATAATAATTAATAAGAAACAATGATACACAATAAACCATGCACAAAATAAAATTTTAAACAACACAAACTAAAATTAATCATACGCAACAACCAATAAGAACTACATAAAGTCTTGAACCGAAATTCATCATACATTTCAACCAACAAGAACACACAAATTGAGTCCAGGTGCGCAAATGCAGAAAAAACAGGCGGCAATTTGGAAAGAATTGGCTGAATTTTATTGTTTTTAAAAATTAAACATTTTCAAAAATTTATTAACATCCTATATGATAAATTTCTCAAAACATTTTTAAAATTTTATCATGGTATCTAAGTATAATATTATAATACTATGACAAGTCTCATATTGTCAGACTTTATTTGGTTTTTTTATAATTAAAAAACCCTTAAGCTCCACATTACTCATGAAGTGTTGTAACATCAATTTTTTAATATTTCTTTAAATTTAGTGGATAACAACTAAAAATGGACAAAAAATAATGAATGTGATTTTTCTATAAATTTTAGTGCATTATTTTAGGTATTTGCAGTTCAAATTTCACATATTCCAATTTAAATACTAGAAACACAATTAATGAGTTAAAAATAGCAAATAGATCTAGAAAAATACAAAACAATTATATGGTATGAGATATATTGTATTTTAATTATATAAAAAAATTCAAGTTAAAACAAACATTTAACCATCAATTTACTTTAAACCATAATCTATTACTTCTCAAAACTCTATTTCCTCTACAGAGAATCTCAGATTTCTTAACATCCTATATGATAAAAATTTCAAAACATTTTAAAACTTTTATCATGATATCCACGTATAATATTATAACACTGTGAAAAATCTCGTATTTTTCAGACTTTATTTGATTTTTTTATAATTAAAAAATCTTTAAGCTCCACATTACTAATGAAGTGTCGTAACATAAATTTTTTAAAATTTCTTTAAATTTAGTGGATAAGAACTAAAAATGGACACAAAATAGTGAATGTGATTTTTCTATAAATTTTAGTGCATTATTTTAGGTACTTGTAGTTCAAATTTCACATATTCCAATTTAAATACTAGAAACACAATTAATGACTTAAAAATAGAAAATAGATCTATAAAAATACAAAAACTTTATATGGTATGAGATATGTTGTATTTTAATTATATAAAAAAATTAAAGTTCAAACAAATATGTAACCATCAAATTACTTTAAACCATAGGTTATTTCTTCTCAAAACTCTATTTCCTCTCAACACAATATCAGATTTCTTAACATCATATATGATAAAAATTTCGAAACATTTTAAAAATTTTATCATGATATCTTCGTATAATATTATAACACTGTGACAAGTCTCATATTTTTCAGACTTTATTTGATTATTTTATAATTAAAAAACCCTTAAGCTCCACATTACCAATGAAGTGTTGTAACATAAATTTTTTAATATTTCTTTAAATTTAGTTTATAAGAACTAAAAATAGAAACAAAATAGTGAATGTGATTTTTCTATAAATTTTAGTGTATTATTTTAGGTACTTGCAGTTTAAATTTCACATATTTCAATTTAAATACTAGAAACACAATTAATGAGTTAAAAATAGCAAATAGATCTAGAAAAATACAAAAAAATTATAGTGAAAGAGATATGTTGTATTTTTATTATATAAAAAAAATTCAAGTTCAAACAAATTGTTGGACCGGACACGGCGACCAGAGGGGGGGTGAATGGGAGCTTTTTAAAAACTTGGGCTAAAAACACCCTTCGGTTTTAATTCTGTCTGCTGCGGAACAGTGTTGGACCGGAAATGGCGACCAGAGGGGGTGTCTAACAGAGCTCTCTCTTTCTCTAAGGTAGTGGGAGAGGTAAAAACAGTTTTGGACTTACTGTCTGAAGGTGTCCTCTCAAAACCCAAACCTAGAGCTACCCCTGCTCTGTCAGCACACAACTTGGTCTTGGCCAAGAGCAAATCCATCCTACCCTTTCCCTCAGTGCATTTATTAACCACAGAAAGAAGGTATTCATTTTCTGACATGAGGTTTTCAGCTCGCTCTCTAACAGTGCCTAGCTGGTCCTTAAGGGTAATGCATGTGTCACACACAGGCTGCACATCCTTAGAACTACCGGCCCTCTCCAATCTAGCCTCTAAATCATGAACATGTTTATCACGTAAATTAATGCTTTCGCGTAATAAAGAACAGTTCATGCATTCAATAATATCATGAGGTCTAGAATCCACCTCCAAAAGCTGCTTCTGTGCAGTCTCAAGCTCAGATAGAGTTTGAGCATGAACAGAACGCAACTGAGCAAGCTCACCCATGGCAGTGGTACAAGAATCACATTCAGCATCATTAACTTTAGACTTAAGCATGGCATAATCAGTAGAAACAGATTCTAGCCTAAGTCTAAGGTCTTTTCTTTCTCTAGCGGCTTGCACAAGTAATCTATCCTGACCAAGAACTACTTCATTCAGCTCATCTAATTTAATTAATAGCTGGTCAGATGATAGATATACCTCAGATGAGTCAAGCTCATCGTCGCTGTGATCGCTGTCGGCCATGAAGCAAAGGCCGGTGAAGTCTCGTCCCTTCTTGTCCTTCTTGTCCTCCTTCTTTGGGGACTCCTCCTCCTCAGAGCTCGACTCCTCAGTTGAGGAAGTGTCGATGTCGCTGAGAGCAGCAACAAAAGCTCTGGAAGCGGCTTTGGCTACTCTCTTAGCCACTTTGCCGTGCTTGCCCTTCACAAAGGGTTTCCTCTCCTTTTTGTGGTATTTGGGGCGCTCACTCTCTTCTCTCTTCTTGAGCTTAGGGCAATTGGCCTTAATGTGAGAGGTGTCGCCACATTCAAAGCAACCACTAAAACCACTTCTCCTCTGATCCCGTCTCTCATGGTGAAAACGGGTGAACCTCCGGGCAATGAGAGCAAGCTCATCATCATCTAGAGTGTCCACCTGCTCCTTTGTGACGGAGACCAGGGAGGACAAAGCAAAACCATCTGCAAGAACACAAGTGCCAGATGTGCTTGGTTCTGCAGTGGTGCCACGACTAGTGCTAGAAACCAATGCCAATGGCTGTGGCAAAGAGCTTCTGTGCACTGCAAGAGATGCCTTGGCAATCTCTGTGGACTTCAGCTTGCTGAAGAGCTCATCACAGGTCAATGTGTCATAACCTGCAGACTCCTCAATGCTGGATATCTTCACTTCCCATATGCTACGGTCAAGAGCATAGAGAAGCTTGATAGCCCTATCATGATCATTGTAAGCAAGCGTCCCGTTGGATCGCAAGTTACTCACTATAGCATCAAAACGTGAAAACATGGCATCTATAGATTCGCCAGGTGCCTGCACAAACAGCTGATACTGTTGATTGTATGTGCTTTGGCGCCTGGCCTTGATCTGAGTAGAGCCCTCATGAAAAATAGTGAGTGTTGTCCAAATATCCCTAGCAGTCCTAAGGTGCTGCACCCTATCAAACTCACTCCGGCTCAGACCAATGAACAGTATATTCCTAGCCTTGGAGTTGGCATTATACTGATCTTTTTCTGTTTGAGTGGTGCGAGTATCAGGGATGGAGTATTGTGAGTCCACAATCTCCCAAATTGCATTTCCTTGGCTTAACAAGTAAGCCTCCATGCGCACCTTCCAGTATGCAAAATCAGTCCCATCGAACAGAGAAATTTTACTGCCTCTATCCATGTCGCCAATAGATCACAAAACCGGTTAAGGTCAACTGGTGATCTTAACCCGCTCTGATACCAATTGTTGGACCGGAAACGGCGACCAGCGGGGGTGAATGGGAGCTTTTAAAATTTGGGGCTAACAACTAGCCTTCGGTTTCAGTTCTGTCTTCTGCGGAACAGGCTTCGAACACTACCTTCGGAGGTCTGGTTCGGAGGTGCTTTGACAGCTCCGAACACAGGCTTCGTAGGAGCAAAAGTTCGAAGCCAAGAAGACTTCGCTCCACTAACAACCCTCGAAAATCTACTCTGCTAAGTCAGTGCAGGCTCCGCACACAGGGTGCTTCGAGCAGGCTTCGCACTTCACCCTTCGCAAGAGTGGACACCCCACTGAGGACTTCGACCAAGTACTTGGTAGCAGCAACTAGTGCTGGGCTTCGTACACGAAGGTCTAAACGCACACTGACAGACTTCGCTAGAGTCACAGACACGATAAACGTACGGGCTTCGATCAGGGCTTCGCTAGTAAGCAGTGAGGTCTCGCCTCCTGTTACACAGAGCGACAGCACACTGAAAAACACACTTCGCTCAGAAACAACCCTCGCCTAGACAGGCATCGGTGCACTATAACTAGCGAGGTATGTAACATGAGCTCAAGTAAAAAGCACAAAGAAGCAGGGCTTCGCCGCTTGAACAAGGAACACAATAAAATGAACTCTGGATGAATACAGCGAGGTGTGTGGCTACAGGAGCTCAACAGTAAATGCTCAAAGTGTTAAATGATACCTACCGAGCCCCCATATTTATAGCCTACAGTTCACCCAAAGGAATTGACTACTTTACCCCTAGGGTTTACATTGGTTTTGTCTCTACAGAACTGAGGGGTACAAAAGATAGTCAACTTTATTGGAGGCTTCTCTGTCAGCCTTTGCAGATGGGACAGCGCCAGCTTTTTGCAGAGCAGACACTGTCAGACTTGCAGCCTTTGACCTTTCCGAAGCCCCCCTTCGCACGCGAGGGGTGCGGTAGCTTCGGTGAGAAGCCTTGAACCAGATGGCCTTCGCTTCACCGAAGGCAGCCTTCGATACAGTGATGGTTTTGAGCCGAAGCCGTCAAAGCCCTTGGGCCTTCGCACCAACACCTCTGGAGTGGACCACCACGGCTTCGCAGCTTCCGCCCAGCTCGAACTCCGTCAGTCCGTGTACCGAAGCCATGCAGGCCGAAGCACCACAAGACAACCACACTCCGAAGCTAGCCTCGCTTCGAAGCCTTCCTCACTCCGAAGCCCCACCTTCGGAGTAGCACCCTTCGAAGTCCCTCCTTCGTCCAAGGCCACCGCACGAAGCATTCCATGAGCACTTCGTCGCAGTGTCTCTCCCCGAGCACACTCTTCGACGAGCCTCACCCGGACCATGCCTTCGATGCGCCTCGACTTCTGAGACCTTCGTCGAGTACCTTCGAATGTCTCCCTCCGGAGCACACTTCGAACTCCTTGCCTCCGTAGAGGACTTGATGCAACCAACTCCGAAGTCACTCCCTCCGGAGTACCTTCGAAGTGCCTCGCCTCCGAGAACTTTGTCTCGGAGTACCTTCAGTCGGAGCCACGCTCCGCACTCTCTGCCTTCACCTGGCGCACCTCGACCCGAGGATCGACCCGGAACCCCTTCGCAGCCACCATGACGGAGCTCCCCGCTCCCCTGGCATCAAGCCTCCCGCTTGACCCAGGTTCACCTGCCGCGAACCTGTCCGTCGCCTCTGAAGTCCCTGCGCACCACAGACAAGCAGACAAATGTTTCTAGTACTCCGGAGACCTCTCCGGGTTAGCAACCTTCGGTACACACTCCGGTGTACCGCCCAAAGTACCGAAGCCTTCGGTACAAACCCAGTCATCGTGTACTGTCGGACCCCTCCGACAGGCACACTCCGCTGCCACAGCTGCAGTAACCAACCACCGAACACCCTTCGGTGAAACCACCTCCGAACACTCTTCGGAGGTCCAACCTCTGAACCCCTTCCGGAGGTACCCCTTCGAACAGAGGTTAAAAGCCTGTCAATCACTCATCACAAATACTAAAACAACCCTTGGTTTCTCAAACAGGCTTCGCAAGGAGTAAAAGTCCGAAGCCAAGTAGACTTCGCTCCACCCTCAACCTCGAAAACAACTCTGCTAAGTCAGTGCAGAGCGCACACAGGGTGCTTCGAGCAGGCTTCGCACTTCACACTTCGCAAGAGTGAACTACCCTCTGAAGACTTCGACCAAGTACTTAGCAACAACAACTGGTGCTGGGCATCGTACACCGAAGGTCTAAACACACACAAACAGACTTCACTATGGGCTTCGACACAAGAAGCAAAACGGGCTACGATCAGGGCTTCGCTAGTAAGCAGCGAGGTCTAGCCTCCTGTTACACAGAGCGAACACACACTGAAAAACACACTTCGCACAAAACATCCTTCGCCTAGACAGACTTCGGTGCACTACTACTAGCGAGGTATGTAAACAAGCTCAAGCACAAAGACAACACAGAAGCAGGGCTTCGCCGCTTGAACAAGGAACACAAAAATTGAACTCACTGGATGAATACAATGTATGTGGGGCTAGTACAGGAGCTCAACAGTAAATGCTCAAAGTGTTAAATGTTACCTACCCAGCCCCCATATTTATAGCCCACAGTTCACCCAAGTGAATTGACTACTTTACCCCTAGGGTTTACACTAGTTTTGTCTCTACAGAACAGAGGGGTACAAAAGGTAGTCAACTTTATTCTGGAGGCTTCTCTGTCAGCTTTGCAGAGGGGACAGCGTCATCTTTTTGCAGAGCAGACAGTGTCAGCCTTTGCAGTTTTTGACCTTCCTGAAGCCCCCCTTCGCACGCGAGGGGTGCGGTAGCTTCGGTGAGAAGGCTTGAGCCTGATGGCCTTCGCTTCACCGAAGTTAGCCTCCGATACAGTGACGGTTTTGAGCCGAAGCCGTCAAAGCCCTTGGGCCTTCGCACCACCACCTTCGGAGTGGACCACCACGGCTTCGCAGCTACTCCCAGCTCGAACTCCGTCAGTCCATGTACCGAAGCCATGCATGGCCGAAGCACCACAAGACAACCACACTCTGAAGCCCCACCTTCGGAGTACCACCTTTCAAAATCCCTCCTTCGTCCAAGGCCTCCGCATGAAGCATTCCATGAGCACTCTCCTCGACGAGCCTCACCCGGACCATGCCTTCGATGCACCTCGACTTCTGAGACCTTCGTCGGGCAACTTCGAATGTCTCCCTCCGGGGCACACTTCGAACGCCTTGCCTCCGCAGATGACTTGATCCACCAAACTCCGAAGTCACTCCATTCGGAGTACCTTCGAAGTGCCTCACCTCCGAGGACTTTGTCTCGGAGTACCTTCACCCGGAGCCACGCTCCGCACTTACTGCCTTCTCCTGGTGCACCTCGACCCGAGGACCGACCCAGACCCCTTCGCAGCCACCGTGACGGAGCTCCCTGCTCCCCTGGCATCAAGCCTCCCGCTTGACCCAGGTTCTCCTGCTACGTCCGTTCGTCGCCTCCGCAGTCCCCTGCGCACCACAGACAAGCAGACAAGTGTATCTAGTACTCCGGAGACCTCTCCGGGTTAGCAACCTTCAGCACACACTCCGGTGTACCGCCCAAAGTACCGAGACCTTCGGTACGAACCCAGTCATAGTGTACCGTCGGATCCCTCCGACAGGCACACTCCGCTGCAACAAGCTGCAGCAACACAACCACCGAACCCTTCGGTGAAACCACCTCCGAACACCTTCAGAGGTCCAACCTCCGAACCCCCTTCGGAGGTACCCCTTCGAAACAGAGGTTAAAAACCTGTCAATCACTCATCACAAACACCGAAACCAACCCTTGGTTTCTCACAAATATTTAACCATAAATTTACTTTAAACCATAACATATTCCTTCTAAAAACTCTATTTCCTCTCAAGAGAATCTCAGATTTCTTAACATTATATATGATAAATTTCTCGAAACATTTTCAAACTTTTATCATGGTATCTACGTATAATATTATAACACTGTGATAAGTCTCGGATTTTTCAGAGTTTATTTGATTTTTTTATAATTAAAAAACCCTTAAGCTCCACATTACGGATGAAGTGTAGTAACATAAATTTTTTAACATTTCTTTAAATTTAGTGGATAAGAACTAAAAATGGACACAAAATAGTTAATGTGATTTTTCGATAAATTTTAGTGCATTATTTTAGGTACTTGCAGTTCAAATTTCACATATTCCAATTTAAATACTAGAAACACAATTAATGAGTTAAAAATAGCAAATGGATCTAGAAAAATACAAACAATTTATATGGTATGAGATATGTTATATTTTTATTATATAAAAAAATTCAAGTTCAAACAAATATTTAATCATAAATTTACTTTAAACCATAACATATTCCTTCTCAAAACTCTATTTTCTCTTAAGAGAATCTTAGATTTCTTAACATTCTATATGATAAATTTCTCGAAACATTTTCAAAACTTTATCATGGTATCTACGTATAATATTATAACACTGTGATAAGTCTCGTATTTTTCAGACTTTATTTGATTTTTTTATAATTAAAAAACCCTTAAGCTCCACATTACCGATGAAGTGTCGTAACATAAATTTTTTAACATTTCTTTAAATTTAGTGGATAAGAAATAAAAATGGATACAAAATAGTGAATGTGATTTTTAGATAAATTTAGTGCATTATTTTAGGTACTTGCAGTTCAAATTTCACATATTCCAATTTAAATACTAGAAACACAATTAATGAGTTAAAAATAGCAAATGGATCTGGAAAAATACAAAAAATTTATATGGTATGAGATATTTTGTATTTTGATTATATAAAAAATTCAAGTTCAGACAAATATTTAACCATATATTTATTTTAAACCATAACCTATTCCTTCTCAAAACTCTATTTTATCTTAAGAGAATCTCAGATTTCTTTAACATTCTATATGATAAATTTTAGTGCATTATTTTAGGTACTTGCATTTCAAATTTCACATATTTCAATTTAAATCCTAGAAACACAATTAATGAGTTAAATATAGCAAATGTATCTAAAAAAATTATATGAAATGATATAGGTTGCATTTTGATTATAAAAAAAATTAAAGTTCAAACAAATATTTAACTATCAATTTATTTTAAACCATAACTTATTAATATTCACTAACTTAAGTATTCCACAATTATATAAATAATAAATAAACCATTAATATAGTGATAATATATTATCTTGAGTCTAAGTTTAATCTGTGTGAAATCCTAAAACGAATACGGATGTATCCATTTCCATATCCACATTCAGCAGAATTCGGATATCCATTTCCATATCCACATCTGTAAAACGAATTCAGATATTTCCGAATATCATCCATATTTAATTCGGATACAAATACGGATATTCATATTTACAGTAATTCGAATACAAATACAGATATTCTGACATTCATATCCATCCGTGAGAGCAACGCGGCTTTAGCAAGGCAGCAAGGCGAAAGCAGCGGTGCCGCACTGCGCGAGAGCGGCGCGGGGTGGGTACAGAGCGCTGCGAGGGCGAGAGGAAGAGCACGACGCAACTGCGCAAGCAGGGCGGGACGGCGTCGGTGCGTTATGTCGGGGTTATCCAAATAAAAAATATTCCAAATTATGTAAAATCCAGATCCTTTTATTTTTATATCCAAACAAAATCCATATTCATATCTCTATCCAAAATTATCCTTATCTAAACCGTTTTTGAATGTTTCGAAACAAATATATATATATATATATATATATATATATATAATCCGTTTTAATCCCTACCCTTACCGTCCAGTGGTTTTTAAAATGGCCTGGGAAAATTGGTGTTTGATTAGGCTTTTCTCTATTGATACAAGGATCACAAAACTCTCAGAGAGGCTGTAGACGACAGCCGCTGAAGGCAAAAGGAGCGGGCACAGAAGAGAAACAAGAGCTAATTGCTGATTTCCTATGTCTAAAAAAGAGCTCGTTGATGTTGCACATGATACAGTGTGGGAAAACAAAAAAAAAACTGTACCAATGTGATGTGTCAGCCGCCAAACCCAAATGGTGATTTACTCCTGCCTCCATCTTCCCCGTACTGCTCGTTCCATTTTCTTAACTCGTTCATGCTTGTGGCGTCAAAAGCAACGGATGGGCTTACCTGTACGGGCAAATAACCGGATGAGAAACGTGGTATCCTCGCAAAAGTATAACACAGTGAAGACTGGAAATACCTTTGCTTTTGCTTGGACAAAATCATCCAACTTTAAGGGCCTTAGAGATGTTTTCATGTCACTCGCATCTCCCTAAGAAAAGATGGCAACCATATGAACAGACGTGCAGAAACCACATTCATGATGGTGAGCAAGCTCAAGAATACAAGTATTTAGTATTGAAAAGCCGTGACAAACCACCTTGTTTTCTTCTTCAAGAAGTTCATGAACTGGTTTGTATGCAGCAGCGATGCACAGGTTCTGCAGAAAAAGTACCATACATAGTAAAAAAAAACATGGCTAGTAAATGGTTTTTGGAGAGCAGGAGGTGAAGAATTGAACAGTTATCAAGGCTTAGGATAGTAATACCTTCAAGTCACTACCAGAGTAACCATCAGTCGCATTTGCTAGTTCGTCAAATCTGAAATCAGATTCTAGGTTTTCCTTGGCAAGTAAAACCTTCAGAATTTTCATTCGATTTTGCGAGTCTGGAAGGTCAATGTATATCCTAAGATTGCATCGACAGACCATCATTTTTATATGGTGATCAAGCTTAGATAATATTCGGAAAAGCACATGAATGCAAATCTTACCGCCTAGGTAAACGCCGAATTACTGCATCGTCTAGATCAAATGGACGGTTTGTTGCACCAAGAATAAGGATCCTTTTATTCTCATTGGACCTTAAACCATCCCAGGCTGCCATAAATTCATTCCGCATTCTTCTTGTTGCTTCATGTTCAAATGCACCACCTCTTGCACCAAGTAAGCTGTCAACCTATCATTGCCAAATCCAAATTGCATGAGAATCAAGAGATTTTGTATGACCTTGGTGTGGTAGCTAAGTACAATCACAAGATACCCCCCTGAATATAAGTAACTATACCTATATCAGTTCATTAATGGAAGCAAAATTTACCTCATCCACAAAGATGATAACAGGGGCTAGCCGACTAGCAAAGGAGAAAAGGCCTTTGGTGAGCTTCTCAGAATCTCCAAACCACTGTAAACAGATAAATAGATGGGCAAGAGCCCCATGAGAAAAGTTTCACGCAAGGGATGGACTTCCATTATTTTATGAATGTCTTTGTAATTTCTTTTACGTGGCAGGTACACTCACAAAAGATCAGCAAAAAAGTTAAATATAGGATGTACTGAAATTTGTCTAGGAGCTTGTAGAGATTTTGATTCACTGCACCACCGGTACAGTTCATTATAAGACTTGTACAGTCCCTAATTTGTCCAGTCTCTGTTTACAAAAGAATTTCTAGTACATGATTTCATCTACTTAAAAATGCTGGTTGTCTCAGCTGCTACTGATAGTAACTTTGATGAAGGGGAAAAAACTAAACATGCAAGGGCCCTTCAGATAATATAGAAGTGATTTTTTAAAAGGACCCTTAAGATAATATAGAAGTGATTGACAATTGCCAATCCATTCAGTTGTCTAATAGCATGACTCCAAGTCCAAACAATTAGAAAGATTAAAAGAGTCAAAAGAGTCAAATAGAACCTTTGATGTGAGAGTAGAACCAGTTATGCTGATAAAATTTGCTCCAGCTTCTGTTGCTAGTGCCTTTGCCAAAAGTGTTTTCCCTGTCCCAGGAGGTCCGAAAAGCAATATACCTTTGCAAGGCTAAACAAAGGTCCATATAAACATATCATGTTAAAAATACAGCAAAGAAAAAAATGAGTATGCAAAAAAAATTAACACAGCATAACAAAAAGGAAGTACATCCAACAAAGCAAAGCTTAAAAATAACTAGAACCTGTTCCATACTCCATCCATTTTTGTAAAGGCATGGTTTGAGTTGGCAGTCATTTAAATTGAACTTTGACCATAAATTTTCTTGAAATATATTGTTACTAATATAAAAATCGTACTCGTATGAACATACATCGAAATAGAAATCTATCAATACCCCTTTTGTCATGGGCTGCCAGACCCAAGCGTGAAAAAATAGTAGATTAGATCAATAGTAAGTCGAGTCAATTTCAATTGTAAGCCCTATATAAAGGGCACAAGTATTCAGCAATAAGGCAAGCAAGAATAATCAATCCAATCTCTAATCTATCCCCCTTTATCTCAATCTTCCCCATTCTCCACCATAGCTCGGCAAGGGGAAACTTCACACGCCGGCCAATCCCGAGACTACGAGCTACGTAGTTGAGGGCTAGCTACCCTAGACACCAATGCCCTTGACAACTTGGTATCAGATTCCAGATGATCCTTGGTTTCTTACGCAACGTTGTCTTCATCAGCATCACCGGTGATTTCGGAGCCGTCCACCATGTCGACTTCTGCTCCGGCTGATCTCGCGGTCCTCATCTAGACCCTAGTCAAGTCAGTTCAGGCTCTCCATGTCAGCATGGAAGGGAATGACAAGGCCATCCAGGCACTAGAGGCACAACAACATGCTTCGGCAGCCTCGAGCACAAAGAGACTGATCACCAGCGAGCACCTCAATGACCCCCCCCCCCTCCAAAAGATGGACTTCCCCAAGTTCGAAGGCAAATCAGATCATATCGCATTCATTAATCGCTGTGAATCGTATTTTAATCAGCAATGGATCGCAGAGAAGGTATGGATGGCATCGTGTAACCTAGAAGATGGTGGGCAGATGTGGTTCATATAGGTCCAGCGAGACGAGGGGACGCCACCGTGGCATCACTTCTCTGAGCTTCTCCATCTCCGTTTTGGCCCGCCCTTGTGCTCTAAGCCTCTAATCCCCTCAACGAGCTCATTGCTTGCAAGCGCGCCAGCTCCATCATCACCTACCAGGACCGCTTCGAGGCACTCTCCCACGGGCAGGTGTCCTCACCGAAGAACAACGGGTGCATTCACTACCGGCTTGCAACCACCGCTCAACCTCGACTTCAAGATCCACAACCCACAGTCCCTCGCCTTCGCCATGAGTCTCACCTGCAAGCTAGAGCTCTGTGACCAGTGCACCACCGTCGGGGCCCCTACACTAGTGCTGCTAGGGAACCAGAACGATGGCCTGCTTCCAACACCACTAGCATGTCTAGCGTTGCTGCCATCTCCGCCACCGACCTCAAGAACGGAAACGGTCTCAGTGGAAGGCCGGTCGATGAAGCGACTCTCCTAGGCAAAAATGGAGTGTCGGCGTCTCGGACTCTGCTTCAATTGCAACGAGAAATTTGGTCATGGTCACAACCACAACCGAGTTTGCCAACGCATCTTCCTCCTCGACTTGGCCATCGACGATGACTCTGCGCCAATCGACCACACGAACGCTGAGTCGCAGATCTCTCTGCACGTCATCACCGATGTTCGTGAGTGTGAGACGATGCAAGTGCGTTTGCAGCCAGGCGATGTCTCGCTACTCACCCTCCTTGACTCCGGTGGCACCCACAATATCATCTCTAAGGAGATAGTCGACCATACCACCCTACATTTACCCCCTCATGGCATGATGCAGGTCAAGGTGGCCAACGGTGAGTGCGTGCCATGCCCAGGCATGTACCACGACGCCGTTTTCAAGATCGGTGATGAAGCTTTCTAAGAGGATTTCTACGTGTTGCCCTTGGTCGACTATGACATCATGCTAGGAACACAGTGGCTGGCGTCACTCAAACCAGTCACTTGGGATTTTAGTGCTCTCGCCATGTCCTTTTGGCATAGGGATCATAGGGTCGGCTGGCGTGATATCACTGGTCCAACCAGTTCAGGCCGATGGGCTTGTTCGAGTGATGAGCTCATTGACGAATTACATGGTGCTTGCCTGGTCACAAAGCGAGACCTACACTCAAGCTACCACCAGGTCCACATGAACCCCGTCGACGTAGACAAGTCAGTGTTCCGGACACACAACGGCCTCTATGAACGTGTCGACTTCTCTCAATGTCATGTGCAAAGCATAGTTGTTACGACGGCACGGCAAGGCGAGGCATCGGATCACCTTCACACCTTTTAGGCGAGTATGGCGTGCGGCGAGGCAACGCCATACTCACTAAACATAAATATACATGTCACAATAATTTTGGAACAATAGAAATTTAAATTTAGACACACATGAAATATAAATAGTTAAACAAGTCAATACTTCATATAAACAGACATATATGGAAATCTTATAAATGGTAGGAGACTATGAATATATGGGAAGCTTGTATATGGAAAGCTTGTATACGGAAATTATCAATATATGGAAAGCTATATATACTGTTAGAGTGTGTGTGTGTGTTAGAGTGTGTGTGTTAGAGTGTGTGTGTCTCTGGTGTGTGGGCCCCCTGTCTAGTGTGTGGGCCCCACCTGTAAGACCCTTCTTCTATCCTCCCAACCCTAGGGAGAGGAATCAATCTACCATTTCCTACATGGTATCAGAGCCTTAGGCTCACCTCTCCTCCCTCCTCTGCCGCCGCTGCTTCCATGGCCGGCGAGCCTCCTCTAGCGAGCCCCGTCTTCACCTTCACGACGCTGGCCGCCTCCTCCTCCCTTCTTCCTGGCGCGCCGCCACCCTCGTCCTCTCTTCTTTCCGGCACGCCACCCTGCGGGTTGGACGCCACCGCGGGTGGCCGGGCCCCCTCTGCCACGGCCGGATCCAGCGCTACCATGGCTGGATCTGCCGCCCCCGCCCTTGCCCCGCCTGGTTTCGACGTCGGCGCGGCCAGATCGGCCGCCGCCGGCCTCCCTCCGGGCTGGGGTGCACCGCCGCTGCTCCCCCCTGCCGCGCCCGTCCTCCCCCGGCCCTGGATGCGCCGCCGCCGGCCTCCCACCCGCCCTGACCGTGGCCTAGCCGGCCCTGGGAGGGCCACCGCCGCCGTCCTCCTTCCCCCCGCTGCTGCCGGTTTTCCCCCCGGTGGGGCTGCGAGCTGGCAGGCTCTGGACGTGTCGCTGCCCCTGCTGGCTGCCGGCTTCTTGCCCCTGCTCGGCGCTGCTGCTGCGGGAACCCTCCACCCCGCCGTGCCGCCGCCGCTGACAGACCATACCAGGGCCGGGTCTGGCCCTCTTTTGGCCCCTGCATGTTGGCCGGCCTCCACCGATGTTGTGGCCGCCGATGCCGCCCTCGCCACCGCCAAGACCGCTGTCGCCGCTGCTCGGGAGAGCGAGCGGGCGGCCGCTCTTGCTTGGGAGAGTGCCGCCAAGTTGTTGATGCGCTCGCCCAGCATGTCGCTGAGGCCGAACGCCACCTCAGGGTCGTTGTTCCCCCTATCCCTGCCGCTGCGGATCCAACTGTCGCCACAAATCCGAGGGCAGCACAGCTCCACGCCCAAGCGACCGATGTCCAGAACATCCGGTCGCTCGTGCCAGTCACCCTTGATCCCTCGTCGCCCTCCTACGCACGCTGGCGCGATTTGGTGCTCCTCACCCTCCAGCGCTATGCACTGGATGACCACGTCCTCATCGACACTCCAGTGGTCGCCTAGGGGTCAGCTTGGCGACGCATGGATAGCGTGGTGCTGTCCTGGATCCTTGGCTCCATCACTCTCGAGCTACAGGACATCGTGCGGGAGCTTGGCAGCACCGCTCGTCAGTCCTGGGTTGCGATCGAGGGGCAGTTCCTTGGCAACCGCGAGGCCCGCACTCTCCAGTTGGACGCTGCTTTCCACACCTTCGTTCAGGGAGATCTCTCCGTCTCGGAGTACTGCCGTCGCATGAAGGGGATGGCGGATTCCCTTCGTGACCTTGGAGAGCCTGTTGCGGAGCGTACTCTTGCCCTTAACATCCTCCGCGGTCTCGGCGACACCTACGCCCACCTCCGGACGTGGATTACCAGGACCGTGTCGTTCCCCTCCTTCCACAAGGTCCACGATGACCTTGTCATGGAGGAGCTGACTCGGGGCCTCGCTCCCACATCTACCACCGCGACTGCTCTTGTCACCTCCGGCTCCAGCAGGACGACCTCCTACCCACCGTCGACGCCGGCTCCCTCCCTTCTCGGTGCTTCTCCCGTCGGTTCCACCACTGGAGGGGGTCGTGGTGGCGGTCGTCGTCGCCAGGGGGGCGCCGTGGTGGTACTGGTCGTGCTCCTACCTCCACAACACCAGCCCCTGCCGCCGGGAGGGCGCCCTGGCCATCCTTCTCCAACCCATGGACGGGGCACATTTCCATGTGGCCGGGACAGTTCACAGCTAGAGCTCCTCGGCCTCATACCCCACCTGCGGCCATGCTCACCGGTTGGCCGATACAGCATGTTCCTCCTTCGACGTGGGGCCCGTGGTCTGGTGGGTGGGACCAGACGGCCCTCGCGCAGTCCTTCAACACCATGGTGTTGACTCCGCCGGCTGCCACAGATTGGGTGGCCGACTCGGGTGCCTCCTTCCACACCACTCCTCATGATGGTATTATCTCCTCTCATAGGCCACCCCACCCATCTCACCCTTCTTCCATCATGGTTGGGAATGGCTCATGTCTTCCGGTCACCTCCATGGGTGATGCGGATCCTTGTGGTTCTTTTCACCTTCAAAATATTATTGTTGCTCCTGACATTGTTCACAATCTTCTTTCCATTCGTCAATTCACCACTGATAATTCGTGTTCTGTTGAATTTGACTCCTTTGGTTTGACTGTGAAGGATATGGTCACCTGGCGTCCTCTTCTCTGCTGTGACAGCACCGGACCCCTCTACACACTTCGTCTTCCACCTTCCGCTGCTCCACCTTCGTTCGCCCTTGCCGACACAGCGTCCTCCACACTCTGGCACCGCCGGCTTGGTCACCCCGGTGTCGACATTTTGGCTCAACTTTGTCGTAGCTCCTATGTTCCTTGTATCAGGGCTACTAGTGAGCACCTTTGTCATGCATGTCAATTAGGTCATCATGTTCGCCACCCTTTTCCTATTTCTTCCTCGCATGTTCATGCGTTTGACCTTATTCACTATGACTTGTGGACCTCTCTGATCATGAGTATTTCTGGTTATAAATATTATCTGGTTGTTCTCGATTATTTTTCTCATTACTCTTGGACGTTTCCTTTACGGTCCAAGTCGGATGCCTTCCCCACGCTCACTCACTTCTTTGCTTGGGTGTCTACTCAGTTTGGGGTTACTATCAAGGCAGTCCAGTGTGATAATGGTCGTGAGTTTGAAAACTCCGCTTCCCGGGCTTTCTTCCTCTCGAAGGGAGTCCAATTGCGCATGTCGTGCCCCTATACCTCCACTCAGAATGGCAAGGCTGAGCGCATGATTCGTACCACTAACAATGTTATGCGCTCCATGCTCTTTTAGGCTTCGGCTCCCGCCCACTTCTGGGCTGAGAGCCTCCTTACTGCCACCTATCTGCTCAATCGCTTGCCTTCTAAGGCCACGTGCGCTCCCACCCCTCACCATGCCTTGTTTGGTACCCCTCCTTCCTACACTCACCTTCGTGTTTTCGGGTGCGCTTGCTATCCCAACACATCCGCCACTGCTCCTCACAAGCTTGTGCCCCGCTCGACCCTTTGTGTGTTTCTCAGCTACTCCCCCTATCATAAGGGGTATCGTTGTTTTGACCTCTCCTCTCGTCGTGTTCTTATCTCACGACATGTCATCTTCACCGAGTCAGTCTTTCCTTTCTCCGTCGACTCCACCCCCGCCTCCAACCTTGAGTTGGATTCCCTGTTTTCAACTGACCCGGTGGTTCAGCCACCTTTGTCTTCTACAGGTACAACCCCAGCTGTTCCGGCGGCTCTCCCGCCGTCTGGCGGGCCAGGTGTGGCAGCGGAGCTGCCCGCCGCGCCGCCCGCGGCCTCGGCACCTCCGGCTGTGCCACGTGCGGCCACTCCCCACCAGCCGGCGTTGCCCTCCGCGCCATGCGCGGCCCCGGAGTCCTCGGTTGTGCAGCGCGCGACCACTGCCCTGTCGCCTCCTGCGCCCGGGGTTGGCCCGCTGCTACCTCCGACGTCATGCGCGGCCCCGGCCTCGCCTGCCGCCCCTGACACGACCTCGGTCGTGCCCCGTGTCCCCACGCCACCTGCCTCGCCACGCGCGGCCCCGACATCTTCTTCCCGCTACGCCGACCCTGTTCGTGTCTACCAGCGCCGCCCGACGGGTGTTGCATCGGCCCGCTCTCGCGTCGAGCCGCCGGTGTACCACCCGCCGATCCTTCACCGTGATCCCCGCCACACTCACCCGATGGTGACTCGACGGGCTGCGGGGGTCCTTCGTCCAGTTGACCGCCTGGTCCTCTCCGCCACTACGGAGTCGCCGGTCTCTCCTATACCCTCCACCGTCTGTGGCGCCCTGGCGGATCCACACTAGCGCCGCGCGATGGAGGAAGAGTATGCGGCCCTTCTGGCCAATCAGACCTGGGACCTGGTGCCTCGTCCCTCTGGCTGCAATGTGGTCACCGGCAAGTGGATCTGGACACATAAACGCAAGGCAGATGGTACACTGGATCGCTACAAGACTCGCTGGGACCTCTGGGGTTTCACCCATCGCCCTGGAGTTGACTACTATGAGACCTTCAGCCCAGTGGTGAAGCCTGCTACTGTCCGGACCGTTCTCTCCCTGGCACTCTCGCGGTCTTGGTCAGTTCACCAGCTCGATGTGAAGAATGCCTTCCTCCATGGCACCCTGACGAAGACTGTGTACTGCAGCCAGCCTGTGGGCTTTGTGGATCCCGCTCACCCTGAGCTTGTTTGTCGGCTCAACAAGTCTCTGTATGGTCTAAAGCAGGCTCCTCGGGCTTGGTACAGTCGGTTTGCCTCCTTCCTGGTGACTTTGGGGTTCAGTGAAGCCAAGAGCGACACTTCTCTATTTGTCCTCCATCACGGTGCTGACACAAGCAGCCCCCAATAACTAGAGTCACTGAAAGGAATCAACTGATGGCTCCGGGAGCTCTCCCCCTAGGCGCCGGAGCTCGCCGGAGCTTGCTCCCCCTCGCAGGTTCCTCTCATGGCTCTTGTTAGCGTTTCCCCCTCTCTCCTCTTCCTTCCTAGCCATGCCTGGGCCCCTTCTCCGGCTGCTTGAGCTTGATCATGACCCCGCGCTTGCTGAACTGGTCTCTGCTTGGGATTTTTCCCCTGGCGTGTCCATCCAAAATCAAATCCTAGATCGCTTTGGCTCGCCGGTGCATTTTCCCTCGTCTTCGCCTGACGGCTCTTTTCTCCTTGTTGCTGTCTTTCGCCGTTTTACCTTCAGGCTGAATGAGTCTTCGGTGAGCCTCGCGCTTCATGCGTGTCTGGGTGGCACTCCTGCTGGTTTTCATGTCCGTTTTCTTCGCGACCGCCATTTTCGGTTCTCTGTTGCTTCCAAGCGGGTTGGTCTCTTTCTGTGCAACCTCCAGCGTTTTCTCTCCAATAGCTTCGATGTCTTCATTCATCTTTGGCGAGATGGAGGCGCGGATTGGCGGCGAGAGAAAGCTAAGTGGGACAAGGAGGAGACTGCGAGTTGGTCTCCCCCACGTCACTCTAAGCTTCGTCGTCGCGTCAACACCTCCTCTGGTCGCCGGAGTTGCTCTTCTTCCTCGTCTTCCCGGAAGCATGTTGCATTCTCCCGTTTCCGTTCTGTGCTCCGTTTCAACTCCTCGGACCCTGCTAGCTCAGTCCGTTCACTCCGTTCTCCTTCAAATCTTCGTCCCTCTCGCTTGTCTGCTGCTACGCCTAGCTCTTTCCTGGTTGGACGTATTTGGGTCCCGATAACTCGTTCGGTTTTTCCTTCCAGGGCTGATTTGCTGATCAGTCGCCGGAAGCTACCTTCTCTCCTTGGTGGATTCTCTCCCTTTCGGATTTCATGTGAGACCAATGCTATCCCGACAAAGAGCTTGCCCTGTTTGGATATACCTTTGCGTGGCTCTTCTTGCAAGACCTCTACCTTGCCTATTCCGGTTTCTCACGCTTTTAGCAGGATCAATTGTGATCTATCCCGTTGTCTTTCTCGCGGTTCGGAGCGTGCCAGGTCGTTGGTTAACGTGTTTTGCCCCCCTGTCATAGAACCCATTAATGCTTCTCAGAAGCTCCCTATCGTGGACTCCCTCCTCCCGCCTTTTAGTTACCCTTTCTGTCGCTCCACTGGGCCGAACGCTCCGGCCGGTAAGAAAGGACAAGTTGGCCCTTTCTGTTTTTGGTTCAACAAGCTTAGGTGTTCCTGGAGCTTTTGTGACTTCTCGTCTTCCCCCCTCCTTTTCTCCGCTTCTTCTTCCTCTCGCCCTGCTGTGCGCTCCACCTTTTTCTCCGTCACTTCTACTTTCTCGCCACAACCCTCGGCCTTGCCTCATCTTCGCTCCATGGCAAATTTCCCGGCGGACCCAATCCCTTTCCTTCCTCGTGGAGGTGGCATTGCGGATGGAGGTGGTCCTCTCCGCAAGCTTCGCAATGTGGTCACCTTATCCGGTCAGCATATTAGGCGTCATGAAGACATGGTCATTGCCGAATGTGAGGCCCCTTTAATCCTGGCTGAGAGGCATGATCTTCTTCAGCAAATCAACACTCACATCACTCAGGTTCTTCATCAGCAGGTTCTTCAGTTCAGCTTATATCCGTTAGGCGTTGGCATTTTTAAACTGGGTAGTATTTTTGCTAGAGATTGGCTTGTGGATTCTGGTCCTTTCTGGGTTGGAAATCATCTGATTAAATTTGTCAAACATGATGAGACTGTGAATCACAGGAACTCTCCTGCTGCAAGGGTTGGTTGGATTATGTTTCTTGCCTTTCCTCTGGATTTTAAAGAGACTAGCTTTCTAGAACAGATTGTCTCCTCTTTTGGGAAGTTGCTTTATTGGAAATCAGATGATACTAGTCTCTGTCGGGTTCTTCTAAAGGTTCTCTTTGACAGCACCATAGATATCCCGAGAAGTATCACTATCAAAACTTGTCACTCCTTAGCTGGTGAGGGCCGATCATGGACTTTTCCTGTTTATATTCTTCAGAGTGGATATGCTGACATTTTTCCTGCGGATGAAGATGATCTTCCTCCTGAGGGGGGTAACCCGCATCCTTTTAATGGGGAAATCTTTGCTGATGACCCAGCTTGGGTTCAACAGTGGGTTGCAGATCAGCATTTCAATGCCCCTCCGCCACTTTTCCAGGCTGATGGAGCTGCTCATCAGAACATTGATCAGTTACCAGAGGACCTGCCAGAGGAGGAATGGGCACCCTGGCCCATCTTACCAGAACAACCTCAGGGCTTCATGGCAGACCAGCCAATGGAGGAGATTAGTGTGGGTCTCTCGGCAGTCTATGACCCCAGTGGCAATGAATCAATCACAGTTTCAGATGGGGCTGCAGAAGTGAATTTAGACCAGAATACTACATCGCCGGTTAATGGTGTTCAAAATTTGACTCTGGCAGACTTAGAACAACAGATGTTGCAACTTCAATCTGCTATTGAGGCCCTACGCTTGTCTTCCACTGATATTGACATGCCTGATGCTGCCTCCTGTGAAGCTGCACTTCGAGATGACTCACTTGAACAGCCTATTGAGGCTGCACAGAAGAGGAGCACTCCCCAGATTACCATTGTTTATAAACGTCGCCGTCGTTCCATGGAAGTTCGCTGTCCTGTTGAGGAGATGGTGGTCTCTCCCCCTCAAAAGAGGAATATCCAGCCTCCCCAAGTTGGTCTTCGGCGAAGTGCACGCATACGCAACAAGCTTCTGGGTTTCAGGAAAGGGATTCCTCCTGGCCAGACCAATTTACACCACATACAAGCTGGTCCCTCAAGTAGTTCTAAGGGTAAGGAGGGCTTCATGCCAGTAATGCCGTCTCTTCAGGATTTCATTAATGCGACGGCGGCCGGTATGTTTCACACCCCTCTATCCATTGATCAAATTCAACACTCAGCGATTCATATATGTGACATAGATGCAGCTCTCGTGTCCGAGGACAAGCTGTCTGCTGGCCTTGGAGGGGACACCCAGATTGTTCCATTTGCAGGAACCTCCTTGAATGAAAATGATAAGGACGCTATCTGATTGCTGGTCCCTGAAGCGGATTGGTTTCGGTTGCTGTCTCTTTGTTGGCTTTGGATTGCCCTCCGTTAGGGAGGATGTTTTTGTAGTTATTGTCCCTGTTGTATCTCCGCACGCTGGGAGCAACCCCTCTAGTTGTCTGGATAGTGAGGACTCTTTTGTAGCTAGCATTTATGATGCTTTCAGTCCTCTCGACACCCCTCTCCTCTTCAAGGTTACCCGGTTGGGCACGGGGTGGCATGGCTCTTGTTTTGGGGGCAACATTTCCTCTGCTTCTCTGGACAGGCTGACAGTTGTGCTGTTAGTTTATTTTGTCAATCTTTGTTCTCCTGATCGTTTTTATGGCAAAAAACAGATCCTGGCAGATTCTGAACTGGAATGTTAGAGGTCTCAACTCCCCTAACAAACGTCTCGCTCTCAAATCGTTACTTCTGGACAAAACTTTTGTTATGTTCTGCATCCAGGAAACTAAACTACAAGTCATTGATCACTCTACTTTTAGGAAATTGGCCCCTAGACGTTTCGATAAATTCGAATTCTCTCCCTCTCGTGGCTCCTCTGGGGGAATTCTGGTTGGTTGGATGGGATCTTGTTTCACTGGGCGAATTATTGACTCAACTATTTTCCAAGTAACGATTAACTTTACGTCTTTGCTAAATGGTCAAAATTGGCTTCTGTCGGTGATTTACGGACCTTGTAGAGAGCCGGACCGTGGACTTTTCATTAATTGGCTCGCTACCCTAAAGATTGAGGATGATTCTAACTGGATGTTTCTAGGCGACTTCAATTTCTACCGCCATTCTCACAACAGAAACAAAAGCAATCCCAATTTTTCAGATATGCAAACGTTTAACAACTGCATCAGTGCACAAGGCCTTTTAGAAGTTCCTCTTTCTGGGCGTCAATACACTTGGAGTAATATGCAAAGGGATCCCCTTTTGGTACAATTGGACTGGTGTTTTACATCAGCAAACTGGGTTTCGGTCTTCCTAGTCACAACCCTTTACACTCTGGAACGTTTCATTTCAGATCACGTTCCCTGTGTTGTGCGGATTGACTGTAGAGTACCAAAATCTTACGTCTTTCGTTTTGAAAACCACTGGACTTCAATGCCAGGATTTACAGATGTTATTACCAACGGTTGGAACAGTATCCCACCACAGATTGACCCTGCGAGATCACTTTCCTGTAAATTTTCCAAACTAAAACAGCTCCTCCGACGTCGAGACCGCCATCCTCATTCTTTCGACAATCTCCTAAAGGCCTGCAGGACAATTCTTCTCTTTATTGATCTCTGTGAGGATCACAGGCAACTTACTGGTCCGGAATCCAATTTTAGGCGGATTCTCAAAGATCACATTATGTCCCTCCTACAGCGGCAACAACTTTATTGGAAGCAACGGTATACTGTTCGTTGGACTAAATTTGGAGATGAAAACACAAAATTTTTCCACGCAGCAGCGACTGATCGTTTTCGGCACAATTTCATCACATCGCTAACTCTTCCTAATGGACAAATTATAAGCTCCCATTCAGACAAGGAAGCGTTTATTTTGGACACCTTTCTTGATAGGATGGGCTTCTCTTCCAACCGGTTGATGCTTTTCAGTTTAGCTGATTTTATCTCCCCGTTGCCGGATTTGGAACAGTTGGCGGTCCCTTTCACTCTTTCTGAATTGACAAAGGTTGTTCTATCAATGCCTTGCAGTAGAGCCCCTGGGCCAGATGGCTTCAATGGCATGTTTTACAAATTTGCTTGGGATATTATCAAGTTCGATTTCTTCAGACTCTGTCAGGCGTTTTTTCACTGCAATACAGACCTCAGCTCAGTAAACAACTCTTTCATTATTCTGATTCCGAAAAAGGACAGTCCTACTTCTATCAATGATTTTAGACCAATTTCCTTGGTTAACTCGGTAATCAAAATAATTACCAAGCTCCTGGCTAATAGACTACAACCACTAATGTCTCGGATAATCCATCAAAATCAATATGGATTCATTAAAGGGCGCTCGATTCAGGATTGCATAGCTTGGACTCTTGAATATACTCACCAATGTCACCACAGTAAGCATCCCACCATCATTCTTAAGCTGGATTTCGAAAAGGCATTCGACACTATTGAACATTCCACAATCATCTCCATGATCACGCATTTGGGTTTTCCGGCCAGATGGGTGGATTGGGTTCAATCCCTATTTGGTTCTGCTCATTCGGCAATCCTTCTCAATGGGTGTCCTGGGAAATTCTTCAAGTGCAAAAGGGGCGTTCGGCAAGGCGACCCCCTTTCGCCTCTCCTCTTCGTCATTGCGGTGGACCTCCTACAATATATCTTAAATAAGGCCGCGAACCTGAAGATCATTTCTGCGCCTCGCTGTCATCGACTCGAGGATTTTCCAGTCATTCAATACGCCGACGATACAATCATCTTCTTGGACGCCACTCAAAGGAACTTATTTACACTTAAAGCTATTTTACACTCTTTCTACTTGTCCACGGGACTCAAGATCAATTTTCTAAAATCCAGCCTTGTCCCGTTAAACATGGATGATGAGGAGGCCGAAATTTTATCCAATACTTTTGGCTGCTCGAAGGGCACTTTCCCGTTCACCTATCTTGGTATTCCTCTGGGAATCAGGAAACCGCGATGTCAGGACTTCACCTCACTGATTTCTAAGATGGAACGTAGACTAGTAGCAACATCCTACTGGCTATCCTTTGCAGGCAAAATTCAATTGGTGAACTCAGTTCTATCAGCCATGCCAACGTATCTCATGGGGGTTCTACGTCTACCGGCCAAGATCATCTCTCTTCTGGATAAATCTCGCCGCAACTGTGTCTGGCGGGGTTTTAATACAACAAATTTACGACAGCCTCTTATTGCCTGGAATAAGATGTGCCAACCAAAGAGATCCGGGGGACTGGGCATTATCAACCTTCGGATACAGAACACTGGTTTATTACTGAAACATCTTGACAAATTCGTTAACAAGCAAGACACCCCGTGGGTTACCTTGATTCGGACTACTTATTACAACTCTGGGAGACTCCCTCAATCTCTGAGTTGTCGGGGCTCATTTTGGTGGCGTGAAATTCTCAAGCTCTGGCCTCTTTTTCGTGCCATTGCTAAACCTACGGTTGGCAACGGTGCCACTATTGCCTTTTGGTCTGATATTTGGCTTTCTCACCCTCTGGAGTTTCTACTTCCCCACCTTGCCTCTTTCGCCAAATCTCGGAAGGTCTCGCTTCAAAGCATTCTTCATCTTCAGGACATCTCTACACACTTTTTTCTTCCCCTATCTCCGGAAGCCTCAGAAGAATTACAGCAGCTAAGGTTTGCTTTGGGGACCCTCAAATCCTCTGATCACTCTTTCGACTCTTGGAGCTATATTTGGGGTTCTTCCATTTTCAAACCACAACGACTATATCAGAGAGCCTTTGACGCGGCAGGATCTGATCCGATTTTCTCCTGGCTTTGGCGTTCTCGCTGCTCCAACAAACTTCGTATCTTCTTCTGGCTACTCATTCATGACCGTCTTAACACGCGTGACATCCTCCTTCGTAAGCATCTCGTCGCTAGCAGTGAGGATGCAGATTGTATCCTGTGCCGGCATAATACTCGTGAAACCTCTGTTCACCTATTCTTCGCTTGCAGCTTCAGTCTGTCGTGTTGGGCTCGTATTGGTTTGTTCTGGTCGGCTGGCGCTCTGGCCTCTACTATCATCAACACGTGCCGACGGAATAGCTCGTTGCCCTTTACTCGAGAAATAATATTGGTCGGATCCTGGTCAATTTGGCTGCTCCGCAATCATAGCATTTTTCGACGACAACAACCATCTTGTGCGGCCTGGCTGGACCTATTCAAGAAAGAGCTCCTGTTACAATCTCTTCGTTTCAGGCCAACACTTAGGGAGTCAGTGCTTGTTTGGCTAAATAGTTTCTAATGGACTTTGTTTCCTTCCTTCTTCTCTTCTCATCTATGTCTCTTCGCTTTGTAACATTTCTTGTACTTTGGTTTATTTTTCTTTATTAATATATATAACCTCAGTAGGAGCCTCTCCTGCTGGTTATTCTCAAAAAAAAAACGGTGCTGACACAGCGTACCTGCTGCTTTATGGGGATGACATTGTTCTCACTGCCTCCAGCCAGTCTCTGCTTCAGCGGGTTATCTTCTCGTTGCAGCGGGAGTTTGCCATGAAGGACCTTGGTGTGCTCCATCACTTCTTGGGAGTGACAGTGGAACACCGCCCTGATGGCCTATTCCTTCACCAGCGCCAGTACGCCTTGGATGTCCTTCACCGCGCAGGGATGACTGACTGCAAGCCATGCTCCACTCCAGTCGATGCTCAAGCCAAGATTTCCGGTACAAGGGTGCACCAGTGGATGATCCCACTGCCTACCGAAGCATTGCTGGTGCCCTTCAGTATCTCACATTCACTCGGCCAGATATTGTGCTCGTGCCCCACCTGTAAGACCCTTCTTCTTCTATCCTCCCAACCCTAGGGAGAGGGATCCCACTGCCTACCGAAGCATTGCTGGTGCCCTTCAGTATCTCACATTCACTCGACCAGATATTGTGCTCGTGCCCCACCTGTAAGACCCTTCTTCTATCCTCCCAACCCTAGGGAGAGAAATCAATCTACCATTTCCTACATATACGGAAATCACTAATATATGGAATGTTAATTAGTTGTATATGGAAGAATCATTATATGGAAAGCCTATTCACAGCAGGAGGTGATCTATTTCCTTACAACAAAAGACATCAAAGAAGGAAGGAGGGACAGCGCACGAGGGAAAGGAAACAGAGCAGAGGAGTGAAAGGAAACAACGCAGGAGGGAGAGCAGATCGGGACTCGAAAGGTTGTGGATCTGGCGCGATGTTGTGTGAGGGAAGGCCACCGCCGCCGCTCTAGGCAAGGGAAGGCCGTCGCTGCTCCAAGCGAGGGAGGTCGCCGCCACCGCACCGAGCAATGGAAGACCTGTGGAGGAAATAGCAGCAACGGAGGGAGCGGCGACTAGCAGATGGGATGGCAGCGGCGAAAGGGGCGTCCACCATGGAGACTTGGGCATCCTGCTGACACCATTTTCGGTAAGGCGGATGCCATTTTTGGTGAGGCGGACGCCATACTCTAATTAGGTGAGGCGTTGGCTGTGGCGTCCGCCATCGGCTGCCTCGATGCCTACGATTAGGCGACGCCTTGATAACTATATGCTCCAAAGGGAAGCTCATGCCTCGCTTCTATGGGTTGTATCACGTCATCGAGATCATCCACGACATCACATTCAACCAACAGCTTCCCCAGTGGATGGGTGAACTGGAGGCATCCATGACATGGGAAGATGTCAATAGCTCATCATCCACTCTTCCATCTCGAGGACAGGCTACTTGTCGAGGGGGGAGAGATGTCATGGGCTGCCAAGCCTAGGCATGAACAGTACCACAGGTAAAATGGTCTCGTGAATAGAGTCCTTAGCATTTAAGTCAAGAGATTATATTCAGCGGTTAGTATATTTTTAGCCGTCCTTAAAAATAGTAGATTAGATCAACAGTAAGTAAAGTCAGTTTCAATTGTAAACCCTATATAAAGGGTACAAGTATTCAACAATAAGGCAAGCAAGAATAATCAATCCAATCTCTAATCTATCCCCTTTTCTCTCAATCTTCCCTGTTTTCCACCATAGCTCACCAAGGGGAAACTTCCCACGCCGAGCAATCCCAAGACTACGAGCTATGTGGTCGAAGGCCAGCTACCTAGACGCCAATGCCCTTGACACCTTTTATCATTTAACCTACTCTCTCCGTTTTGCAATTAAATGACATTTTAGAATATGGGCAGTCAAACCTTGAAATCTTAAATCACTAACATGTGCAAAAAAATATTAAGATTTTATATGTGAAAATGGCATTAGTATATTTGACATGAAAAATACTTTTGTGCATATATGATTAGGAAAGGAATGTAGGGAGTATATATAGTTAGCCTGGTCAAAAATCAATACTTGCAATGTCACACCTTGTAAATTTGGACACATGATGACATGATACATTTGAACTAAGAAATTATCGTAAGGCCTAGAACTTCAGGTGTGCCAACTTGGTTCATACAATATAACCAAGCTGTATGGCACAAAATCGGTGTTCAAAAAATCAGGCATAGGCGCCCGAAAGGCGCTAGGCGCAACAACCACAACAAGTAGCTAGAAAGCATTAGAGATTTGCTGACAATGTTAATATATACATTTATGCATCTATTTAGTTGTATAGCAGATATAAGAAATTAGGAAAAAAGTTTATGCTGGAAAGGAACAAAATTGTTTAGAGACCTGATTTAAGGATTTATTTTCCCACCACAATGAACATTTTGCTGCTTTTAAGACTAGTGCAAACTTGTCATAGTAGTCTACACTCACTATGACCCACTACATTAGATTTTCGGGAGATAAGACATTAACTTTTATATGCTAAAAGCATCACAGAGAAGACCTCTTCCCAAAAATTGGCATCAAGTAATTACTAATTATAAAAGGATATCAAGCAATACTGACGGAGTCAGAATTCAGAAAACAAATTTGCACACTCACAACACCAAGGCCCCAGAAGGTTCCGAGCCTTTTTATATAGAAATAGGGATAACACTAAGGTTTTCATGCATTAGAATATTGTTTTTCATGTATTTTACGCTACAGATTAATAAGTGATAACATAGCCTAACATGGTGTATATGGCCATGTGGTAACAATGGACCAAAAACACTATTCAGAGGGCTAAAGTGGTGCAGGTAGACATGGCAAAGCAAACAGAAAAGCATACCCTTAACAAGTTCCCATGAGAAAAAAGCTCTGGTCTCCTCATTGGAAGAGTAACAAGTTCATCTAATGTCTTCTTGACATTCTCAAGAGCACCAATATCACCAAATTTTACTCCAGTTTCATTGGGAGGTACAACAGCTGAAATGAAATTGCGCTCGAACTCATCTTTTGCCAAAATCTGCAGTGAGGATGCCATTTGAGGTTGGACAGTATCACAGTACAAAGACTTGCCAGTAGGACATGAAGCAAACTACTAATTGAGGTGCTAACTTGTGAAACAACTAAAGCTAAATTACCTTCAGATTTTCACAGGACTTCCTATTTGAAGCCTCCTGGTCCTTTAGCCTTCCAATTGCTAGGTCCAGACTTGAAAAGGGCCAAAAAGCATGGTCAACGCACAGCCACCAAAGATGGCTAAATCCCAAAACCATTGATAAAATACCTCTCGCGGGGGATGATTAGCCTGTCACCCTTTATAGAAGGATGCATCACTGACGATAAATAGTGGCTTCTAGCCCATCCAACAACCTTCTCTGCTCCTGCAATTGGTATTCCGAAGTATACAAAATTACAAATGCATGCAATAAAAATCTGTCCTGCTTCTGACTCCACTATAGAATTGGTGAGAGGACTGAATTCATTATGAAGTAGAAAATAAAGTTTGGACAGCATGTACATGAAGGAGCAAAATTAAATTGCTTGGGTTGACTGACACTGGTTGCGTACTCTACTATTGCAATTCAGCTGGGGTCATTGTGCAGTGTTCAAATCACATCATGGCAAGAGAAACATTTTCAGTTTTTTCACTTGAAAGGATGATTGTGTCTATCAAATGAGAATGCATAACACCGAATGGTCAAACATTAACTACAGCAAACGTCAGCTTGAATATTGCTCACTTATAATTTTGATATGATCGACAGCATAAGGTAATATTGGTAACCCAGTATATCATATGCATCACAACATGGATCCAGCTAGCTGACTTACTTTGTTTGGTCAAAATAATGCCCTCTGACTTCACATGCAAAATATCCTCACATGATAGCTCATGCCCTTCAAGCACCTACATTTACTAGTCATTACTTAAAGGCAAACACTTTGAAAGTGATGTTTAATCATATGGCATTTGTAGGCCAAAAAATGAAAATAAAAAGCAAATTGATAAAATTACTGATTAAAGCTCATGTAGTCAGTACTTCCAATACCTTGTGCATTTCAACAAGGTTAGACCTTGAAATAATTATTTTTCTGTCCTCCTCGATCTGGTTGTTGAAAATTCTCAGTTGCTCATCATCCTGAACATAAAAGAAAATAACATGAACAGCTGTAAAGCCTAAAGGCAACAGCATTGTCTAAGCAAGTAGGGATCGACATTACTAAATTTTGGGGCAGTGGGCACCAACAGTTTATTGATACAATATAACACAAACTAAGTCAATGAAAAACTGCAGTCAACGATAGGACTCACATACCAGAAGTCCAGAACTTCAGGAAACCAGTACTAAAAGGATGCCAACTTACCTTTGGAAGAGGAATAAATAATTTGTTTCTGAAGAGCTTCGATATGTCATTCGACTTTGAGGGCTTCCGCCCTTTTAGCCCCCCTACCAACCGCTTTAAGGATGATGTCTGAAAAATACAGCATGTCAAATTAATGGGATTTTTAGGATTAAATGTTATAAGAAACATAGTTCCTTTGAACATTCAAGGGACTGTTATTTGTTCCCTACCTATTTTCTTCTGTAGAAAAACTAAAGATGAGTATTTGTTGGGCCAACCATCAAGAAGCATTGTTTCTTTTAAAGGCTGCATTGAGCGACCCTAGATGTCTTTTTAAAAGCATTTCTAGTATGCGTTTTTAATAATTGCAACAGCGACATTTTACCAAATACTCATTAAAATTTAAAAGCAACCACAACTCAGTACAGCACAGCATAGAAGCAACAAACAAGCACAAATCAACATTTCCATACTTGGCTGGACCGCAAGCCAATCTAGATCAGCTAACACAATGTATTTCAGGCTAGGCTGAGCCAGACCGTGATTGCTAGCAACCATATAATGTTACAAAGCTTGATCTGGTACAGGATCGCACATATCGGCATCCTTTTGCATTTTCTTCCAATAAAAACCATGGTGTCAGGCCAAGTTTAAAAACATGTTCAGTTTAGATGCCTATCACCCTAGATTTATGGTAATAATGTGACAACAAGCACATTGAATCGAGCTTTATGGGATTAGTCAGCATATAAAGCTAAGTAATGTATACATGTTATGTGTAAGACGTAACTATTTTTTGATTTATTCCTAGGGCCAACATCATTGCTAAATGCTAAGTGCTAACATATAAAGAATTGGGCACATGGATACATAGGACAGGGTGAAAGAGTCGTGAGTTTCCCCAAGTTGGATAAGTATGTCAGAGGCATAGAAACATCACATGCATTTTCATACAAAAAATCAAGATGAACAGAGCAAAAGCAGGAGAATGTGGGTGTTTTCTGAACAGTTGAACAGATAACTTGAGAAGTACAAGAAACCAAACATAACTTCTTCAATAGATTAACAAAAAATTACCAGTGGAGACAGGCGAGCAAGATTGTGTAACACTAGCGTCTTCTGCATTTATGAAAAAACAGATAAGATCCAACAAAAGTGTCTATAATATAAATGCGAGTAGCTGGAACTATAGGAGTACCTACAGGCTTACCGGTTCTTTATCTTTGGGTGCTGCCTCAAGTATATTTTGCCCACATATCAAGACTAAAGGCCCAGTAAGCTGATCAAGCATTTCTTCTACCTTTTCAATAAATTCCCTGCGATTTGATTTTGGAACTGCCCTAGAGAGCCACTGGGAACTGTCGGGAAAATAAACAATGGCTGGTTGTAGAGATGGGAGTACCTATTTATATAAGAGAAATCCAGTAAAGTTTATTCAGCAGATCATAAGGGACACAACCACAATAATTGCAGGATCTGAATATCTCACCAAATGTATGACAAAAACTAGAGGTCAAACTATGCAAGTATACACGTGCAAACAGCAAACAACAAGAAAATTTGAGAAAATATAGGTTTTTTAAACAAAATATAATGGCTTGCAAATTACCTCGCAAAGTGCTTCGATTGCGATATGCCAATCTTCCGCCTGAGTATCACGGTCATGCTCAATATCATGAGCTAAAAATACAAACAAGATCAATATCAGAATTGCAGAATTTTCAGATCAGATGTAACAACTTGGATGTCTGGGAGTAGAAGCATACTGTCGACCCAGTAAAGTGCTGATTTAGCAAGCTGCTCTTTGCTAGCTTCATCTTTTTTACCGTCAGTCAGCTTCTCCTCGGGAGGATCAAATATAACAGCCACTTGATCACCATTGATCTCATATACCTCTCCACGCTGTCCATTCGATAATGTCCTGTGATTATAACAGTTAAAAGAGTATTCAATTAAAATAAACAATTCGCAAGATTATTGCATTTTAAGAATGCTAAAAGCCTAGTTTGCAATATAAGGAATACCAAATGTAAAATGAAACCATTCATCAGGAAAAAAAATGTTGATATGAAGGACTGTTGAGACTTGAGAGGGAAAGAAAATTAAATATGCCTAGTGTCTACAGGTACAAATCATGCTGAACAAGTATAAATGAGATATTCCTCACATGCGTCTCACCTACAAAACACATAGGATAAAAAATACTTCCAACAAGACTAGCAGACATATAAATTTCATTTCAGGAGTAACTCCGCATTGATAGGTAAAAACTGAATCTAGGCCTATAATGCCCAAAATGTCATGACAGTAATATGCAGTAAAGTGCTGTTGAAACCTTCTAATCCTAACCTACATAAAACCCACCTGCCACTAATAAAGGTATAGGTATTTGCTCCTCCATCTTGGGTAGGTATTTGCCCCAAATTGATCCTGGGGTATGGCATATGGGATATATGATATGCATCATGATTAGCATCAAGAAGCTCAATTAGTACAAAAATCCAAAATAGTGTTAGAAGAAGGGGAATTTGATAATATACCCACCCTTTGGATGGAAATTGAGGATTTACCCACCACATCTCAATGACATGCGGGGTCCACATAGGTCAATGACATGTGGGCCAAGAGGGTAAATCCTCAATTTCCATCTAAATGGAGGGTATATGATCAATTTAAAGGGTCTGATGGATAATATGGAGTACAAACAAGTCCAACATGCCCTTTCAGCACAACGAGAAGTTGAATCACCAATTTCACCAGCATTACGAACATGCATACTCAACTGACAATGCAAGAGCATGCATCCAACTCGACCCACAGATAATCATGTGCTCACACTTGCATGCTCACATCTAATCCTACCCATGTTTTTATATGTACTTGCTGCTTGCAGTGTCTACATATGCATAGGCACAAGTGCCACATAGTCACAGTCCAATGCATCCAAAAATACCAATTGGATGGAAATTTCCGAGTGCAAAGAAGTTATTTGCGCACATTAGACTTCATTTATTCAACTTTCAGATCAATTAACCCATGTGAATGTCTATCAACAACTCCCAGAAATGGACTCACTTTTGAGGGTAGTCAACCAAGCATTCCGAAAGGTAAAACTCATCACATCGTATAACACTTAACAATCATGTCAACATGTTGTGCACCAATACATCATTATGTGCATGGTAAGCTTTGTAAAGAGAGTGGCACATCCATTGTTTACACAAGTACCAGATCAAGTGAGCACCAAAAAAATGTGATGTAATTAGATCAAAATAACATCAATACAGAAGAATCAATAATATGATACAAGTAGCTAATGAACAAAAAGTGAGTAGAACATAACTCCCGACAAGTACCTGTGAAGTGCTTCAACAAGCACTGATGCACCGACATACTTGACCCTATCTCCTGAAATAGTGAAATAAATTGTTAGAAAATTTGTTCTCACAGTCATTGCGAGTTCAGTAAGTACTAAAAGGATCTAGCCTTTGCATTGCAACTGATCTCAAATAAATATACCAGAAGTCTAAACCTTACAAAACAAAACAAAAAAGTTACAATTCAAATAATTACACGCCTAATGGCTAATTCACATTAGATCAACTGGCATCTGCCAAGCATAGTCAAATACATTAGATCTACAAATACAGGAATGTTTACATAAAGCTGTCCACAAAAGATCTGGTGAAGTGGGGGTGTAGAGCACACCAACACCACCAACAACTCCTTTTATGGATAGTAAAAAATAGTCAGGTTAGATTGATTTCATAAAATAGTTACTCAATACAAATGGTTCAAACTTTGCAAGTACAAAGAAAGTTATGGTTTATTTGATAGATGCAATAGATTCAAGTAATTTGTTGCAGTGTGGCACTTGGATCCACCTTGACCAAGAGTAACAGTAAATACCACTGGGCAGTACTGACGATCTGGACTAACAAGGTCTTTATCTAGCATGCAAAATATTGAGATTTGAGTGCACCAAAAACAAAAGTTGACAACTCCTTTTAACGCATCAATATTCAAAATTAACATAGGCACTACAGAGCTTAGTATACCAATTCCACAAGCATTGATAGCCTTCACCAGGAAAACAATAGCTTCTTGGCAAATATGACTAAAAGGTACTGATTACTCGATTAGCACACATCGAAACACAGGAGCTATAGAAAACAACGTGGATCAAATGCTAGTTCAGATGGGGAAACAGTTAGCTGTTATTAATGTAGAGCCCACATTGAAGAAAAAATAAGACAAAAAAGAAAGGGAGCTCATGTACCCTTTTGGAGAGGTTTTTTCCCATTTTCAGGAGACTCAGGCGTGCCAGAGGATTCTGCTGTTGAACTTTCTTCAGAACCAACTCGCTAGAAGCATAAGCAGTCAAGGGATAAGTCATGCCAGAAATATAAGCAAACAAAGACGAGGGGAAAACAAGGCTATCAGGTATCAGCATTGATTAACATTTACAATAAAAGAATGGAAACAATGCCATTTGAAGTCAACTCGAATAAAACTAAATAACAATGATGCCAGTGTGTAATAATTTTTGAAGGAAAAAATATTTGTCTAACAGTCCTTTCTCTCATTCATTAAACAAATGATTAAATGAATGATAAAAATCAATGGCAAACCTTCCAAATGTAACAGATGGATAAGATAGATGAGAAGAAAGCTTTATTAAAGAATTTTAAAAGGCCAGTCTTCACTCTTCAATATTGTTTGGCATCTTAACAGAAAGTACCTTCGCAAATTCCTCTAGAGTGCACGGAACCAGCTTCTTGAGGTCTTCCACAGATTTAATAGCATCGTCATCATCACTTTCACCTGATTTTGCTTCATCTTCATCACTTTCATCGTCCACCTCTAATTCTGACCCTTCATCTTCAGATTCCGCATGACCGTCTTCTTCCTCACACTCGGAATAATCTTCACCAAAATCCTACAAGATGAGACATTAGGTGTGTCCACAATTTTTTTAAAGTATTATAATACTTTCAAAATAATGAGTAAATTATCTTACATATGGAGCTAGAACACTGCTATCCAAAACTAAAAGTGGCACACATAATTCATGGGCAAGCGCTTTTACCAATCTCTCCCGGTAAAGCTCAGTTCCTGCATTATAGCAACAAGAAAAACAAAATCCATAATCCAATCAATAAGAAAGGCGCACATGTTAAGGAAACATCAATCTCCTTCCCACACAACACCTGGCAAGCTCTGGAGCAATATCCTCCCACCAGAGGACGGCAGCCGAGAACCATACTCCAACGCAGCATCTCTATGCCGAAGGTGTGACGCCACACACTCACTCAGCAGCTGCTTTGCGTTCTCACTTGCAACCAGAAAAAGTAAATGCAGTGCAATTAAGTTAGTCTGCTTCGACAAACCAAACAGATGGTGTACGGGCCAGTTCATCAAGCTTACTCGACATAGTACGGGAAGTTGCGCCAGGAGAGATTGCTCTTCTCCCATGGCACGACGCGGCGCAGAAACTCGTTGCAGAAGCGCTCCCGTTTGGTAAGGAATGGGGACTCCCGCCTCTTGCAACCGATGACGAACCGCTCGCCGCTTAGCCATTCCTGCTGGTCCCTCTCGCCGAGCCGCGCGTGCTCCTGCACGCTGCTACTACCGCTGCCGTTGCCGCCGCTACCCACAGCCGCCTCCGCGCTGCTGACGCCGCCCTTCGAGCAGTAGAACCGGGACAGCGGCCGCCCGCCGCGGAACGGCCGAGGCAGCCTCCGTGGCAGCGCGCCTCTGGTAAGCGGTGCGGCGACGGAGGCAGGCGTGCCCCAGAGCGGCGGGCGCAGGAGGCAGCACAGCCGCATCGCGCGATGCATCGCGGGCCGCGTCGGGCAAGGCGATAAGGGATCGGCGAGGGCGCTAGGCCTCCCGCTCGCGCATGCGATTGCGGCGGCAGAAGCAGGTGGATGGGGAACCCCCGGGCAGCGCCGTGAGCACCGGCGGCGCGACGGCGGGGAGAGGTGTCAGGGAGGTGGCGGCGGTGCACGGCTGCGACGCCTCGGGAGGAGAGGACGGAAGCCACGGGCGGCGGCTGCACGGCAACGCCGATTTGGGTGGTCGGCTTCGCTTCGGCATGGGCCAAGTGCGTTGGGCCTCCAATAAGAAGAGATTTAATATAGCTTACCGAATTTGGACTCCAGTTTCATCCCCATCGAGGTTGACTTTTTGTATTTAGACCTGGATCGCCCGAATCGGTAGCAATTAGGGCATTTACGGTGCTGACCGCTTAGAAAACCTGCTATCTCTATACTATATTTGTACGCGAAAATAGGTATGGTTGAGAAACTAATCTGCTACCGTGTAATTCAGAGTTTCATACAAATAACATAAATATAACATATATAAGAAAGTCAAACACTTTATTGCTCGAATTCAATTGTATATAATTGAGGAGAGTACTTGTGATCCTCTACTTATAGATTAAAACCCCTAAAAGATAGATATGCCCACAACCAAATTTGGTTATCGTAATTTGTAGGATTTTGATTTCCTAACACTCCTTCGACACTTCTCGCGACATGCATATATCTCATCAAAACTTCCTAAAAAACTAGTGGAAAAATTGAAATAAAGAATATATAGCGTGCGTCTTGGTTGCGCAAATTGAGGTCATTAAAAACCTTAATATATGAAACTTCAGGAAAACTCATTCAAGTGAAAAAGAGTACAATTCACCTAACTCATAAAATATTTGGGTACTTAGTCTGCTTGACTAAGATTCAATTCTTCTTGTTAGTGTTATGTGAAGTTTCTCCCTTGAAATGCACAAGTGTTTAAGTCTAATGAACACATCTTTCAAAACTAGAAGTTGGGAGACACTTAGTGAATAATCTACGAGATTTTTCAAATGACTTGATGTATATCACCTTTGGTTGGGAAAAATCAAGAAACCAATCTTGCAAGACCTAGTGATGATGCAGTTCTAGAGGTATTAGATAGTATGTGTGGTGACGCCACAAATGTAACACAAAGAACCACAACTTCATGTTTATAGGAAAAATGGAAAATTTTGAGTTTGTACTTATATTGCATCTCATGATCAAAATATCGAATAAAACTAATGATATGTCACAATGTTTTAAAAGAACACTACAGGAAAACGATAAACTTTCGTCAGCCAAATTAACTTCCGTCGGCGACGGAAGTTAACTTAACTTCTGTCGGCTTCTAACAGTGGCCGACGGAAGTTAGCGGGGATTTTTCCGCGGCCGATCGGATCCCCCTAACTTCCGTCGGTCAGCATTAAAGCCGACGGAAGTTAGCTTCCGTCGGCTTTAATGCTGGCCGACGGAAGTTATGGGGCTTTTCCCCCAACCGCGCGCGCGTACAGGGAGCCCTAACTCCCTATACACGCGCGCCCGGCCCGTTCCCCGCCGCCGCCGCTCCTGCGCCCGCCGCTCCTGCGCCTGCCGCCTCCCGCCGCCGCCGGTCGCCCGGTCCCGCGCGCCGCCCGCTGCCGCCGCCTCCCACGCCGACCCGCGCCGCCCGCTACCGCCGCCTCGCTCCCGCCGGCGTCGCCGCCGGTGTCGCCCGGTCCCGCGCCGCTCCTCCCCGCCGCCTCTGGCCAGCCGCCGCCGACCGCGCGCCCGTGCCCGCTGCTCCTCCCTGCTGCCGCCGACCGCCGCCGCCTCCGGCCACTGCCCGTCATCGCCGGCCCTCGCCGCCCATCGTCGTCGCCCGTCGTCGTCGCCTGTCGCCGCCCGTCGATCAAGTAAGTACGCCACCGGTGTTGTTGGAAGAACATGAATTATTTAGAGCAGGCTTGCAGGATCATTACAAAGAACAAGTTGTAGGTTGGCCTTATTTTTGCTTCTGCAAAACATGAATGATTGGAATATGTTTATATTCCATAATGCATGAAGTTATGTTAAACATGTTGTGATCATAATATACATATGAAATAATGGGCGATAGACTTGAGTGAGATTTTTACACTACTAAATTGCTAACATACATCACTGGGGAAATGAGTAGTTCTTTTTGGGCACTTTTTTACACTTCCAAGTTATCTCATAATTTCTCATGGTAATTTCATGAATTATCAATCTATGGTCAAGCTGAAGACTCTTAAAGCATTCATAAAATTTTTGGGTAGTGCAAAGCGAACTGTTCGATAGATAAAATTTTTGCCGACGGAAGTTAGCTTCTTCCGTCGGGAAAGGGCTAACTTCCGTCGGCTTTGGCCGACGGAAGTTGCCTGTTTTGTTGAAGACAAGTTCTACAACTACTACTGTGATGTATTGTTATTATTTTTAATGCAAGTCTCAACAAGTTTATGAATTTGTTTGAGTGTTGTTGTGAATTAATGCAATTGCTAATTCAACAATGGTCAGTATATATAGTGGTAGAACTAGCTTCTTGTATTTTTTTCGTATCCAATTTTTTATTTGACAACAACGTAGATAGTGTAATGAAACCTATGCGTCACCCGTTTCGGACCAACATGTCTCACATGTGTCATGCGTGTGAGATGTGTAGGTCCGGAATTGTCCCTTTTTGGACAGCCTCAGAGTGGGCGACAGAGCGTGGTTTTATGATGAGTCATGAGTCCGAATGGGATTTCAGTAACATAACCTTGTTGTTCTCCATTGCACCACTATCAGGCGTGCAATTGGAGAACAGCGGGGTTATGCTGCTGAAATTCCGTTCGGACTCATGGCTCGTCATAAATACCATGTTTTGTCGGTCACTCTTGGGTGGGTTTAGGACCTATATTTTCCTATAGACCATGGTTGTCACGGTATCGCCTGCGCCGACTAGGCGTCCAGGCGGTCACCGTCGGACGCCATGGTGAATCGCGTCGCCGGCGGGCTCTGCTTCCCCTTGCGTCGCCGGCCGCCTGGCCGCCTCTACTTCCCCTCCGTTGTCCGGAGGCGGGGGGTGGCCAGGGTGTGTGTATGTTGCGAGCCCCTTGATTGAATGAATGTTTTGCATATAGAATAGCTGAGGACGACCGACGGTGGATGTATAGTGGTTGGATGAAAAGTGGAGCTCACACGAGGGAGTGGGTAATCAACGCTGAGAAATTTGTTGATCGTGCATTCGCTTTGACAACAAACACTGGCGCGAGGTGCCCATGCATGAAGTGCAGAAATTCTCGTTGGCAAGACAAGAGGACGTTGTCATTGCATATTTGCAAATATGGTTTCGTGCCAGGTTATGAAGTTTGGTCTTTTCACGGCGAGACGGGCCGTGAAAAAACGGTATTAGTAGTGGAAGAAGAAGATGATAGCGTTGCTGACGATAGGATGGATGAGATGGTTGATGCTATACGACCGGAGTTTGAATCAAACCCCGAGGATCCTCCAACACCGGAGGTTCAAAAGTTTTTCGACATCCTTCGAGCTTCAGAAGAGCCATTGCATGAGCACACCACCGTAAGCGTTCTCGCTTTCGTGACTCGTATTATGGCTATTAAGTCAAAGTTTGCATTTTCAAACAATTGTTATAAGGAGCTCTTGAATCTGATCAGCGATATCCTTTCTAAGAACCTTAAGGTGCCGAAAGACATGTATCAGTCAAAGAAAATGCTTTCTGCTCTCGGTATGGAGTATGAGAAGATTGATGTGTGCCGAGATAATTGTATGTTGTTCTGGAAAGAACATAGTAATGAGGTGAAATGCTTAAAATGTTGTAAACCGAGATTCGTAGAGGTCGTAAATTAAGACGGAGAGAAGGTTACGACAGAGGTTGCTCATAAGCAACTTCGTTACATGCATCTTACACCTCGGGTGAAACGATTGTTTCTCTCAAAGAAAACCGCTAGACATATGCGATGGCATAAAGAAGGTGTACGTGAGAATAATCAAGTAATGGTGCACCCATCTGATGGTGCGGCATGGAAGGCTCTAGATGATTTTGATGCAGACTTTGCTAGTGATGCAAGGAATGTTCGCATCGGGTTGGCAACTGATGGATTCACGCCTTTCAATGTAATGGCATCGTCGTACTCTTGTTGGCCTGTGTTTGCTATTCCATACAACCTTCCACCTTCATTTTGTATGAAATATGAATTTATGTTCCTGTGTCTCATTATACCCGGTCCAGATCATCCTAGAACACGACTAAACGTGATGCTGAAGCCCTTAATTGAAGAGTTGAAACAATTGTGGAAAGGAGTTGAAGCATATGACTATGACCAGAAACAAAAATTCAATCTTCGAGTTGTGTATCTGTGATCGGTCCACGATTTTCCGGCATACGGTATTTTTTCTGGTTGGAGTTGTCATGGAAGGTTGACATGCCCGATATGTGCGGAGGACACAGATTGTTTCCGTTTGAACTTCGGGGGAAAGATTTGTTACTTTGATTGCCATAGATGCTTTTTGTCCATGAATCACCCATTTAGGTTACAGAGGAACAATTTCAAGAAGGACAGCATTGTTGTAAAGGGACCACCAAGGCGTTTAAATGGTACAGAAATCGCTGATATGCTGAATGAGTTGGTCCTTAATGAAAATGAGGATGGATTTGTAGGATTCGGAACCGAACATAATTGGACCCACATATGTGGCTTATGGGAACTGTCGTATGTCAAATCACTAATTCTGATGCACAACATTGACGTTATGCATCAGGAACGTAATGTTGGTGAAAGCATTATAAGTACATGTATGGATTTTACTGACAGGATAAAAGATAATGTAAAGGCGAGAAGAGATTTAGCTGAGATTTGTAATCGACCAACCCTTGAGTTGACGAATAGTGGTGGCAAGTCACGTGCCCCATTTTGTTTAAAACCTAAAGAAAAAAACAAGTAATGAGGTGGTTGAAAAATTTGAAATTCCCAGATGGTTACGCCGCGAGATTTAGAACAGCTGTGAACTTGAAGACAGGGAAATTAAATGGATTGAAAAGTCACGATTACCACATAATAATGGAAAGACTCCTTCCTGTAATGTTTCGTGGGTACCTGAATGATGATGTGTGGAAGGCATTAGCTGAGCTGAGCCATTTTTATAGACAACTTTGTGCGAAAGAAATTAAGAAAGATATGATGGAGATGCTAGAGAAAGAGATCCCGGTGCTTTTATGTAAACTGGAAAAAATATTCCCTCCAGGGTTCTTCAATCCAATGCAACATTTACCGGTTCATCTGCCATATGAAGCTAAGGTAGGTGGCCCTGTGCAATATAGGTGGATGTATCATATTGAAAGGTCCCTAAAGAAGCTTAGAGCGATGGTTGGTAATAAGGCCAGAGTTGAAGGTTGCATCGCAGAAGAATTTAAATTGAAAGAGATAGCATACTTCACTAGGGTATACTTCGCTGAGCATCACAATGTCAACACACCTGCTACACGGTACCATATGGATGAAGACCATCCTTGTAGTGATCTCCAAATATTTGGGTGGAAGGGCATAACTGTTGGTGTCTCCACGACATATTATGTAACTCAGGAAGAACGAACAAATGCCTTGCTCTACATGTACTCAAATATGGAAGAGATGGAACAATATTTCGCGTAAGTGATTCATTTTAGTTTTATATTTTACCTCCAAAATTTATACCCGTTTGTTTACCTATTCGTTACATTGACAGTATGTTTGATTCGAAATACTTGACGTCTGGTCGTCAACCAACAGAGAAGCAATTAGATAAATTGTGTCGAGAAGGAGTAAATGGCGGGCGCAGTTTCCTCACTTGGTTCAGAGAACATGTAATTCCTTACCTTTTGTGACACGTATTATTTTAGTCTACTAGGTTAATTATCTGATAATCTCCTATGATTTGCAGTGTGTGCTCGCTGACAATGTACATATAGACTTGCGACAGCTCTCTTACGGGAGTATTAGTGCCAAAAGTTACGGTCGTTATGATGTTAATGGTTTCCGCTTCCGTTCAACTATTTTTGAAGCATATCGACCTCTAGCGGCAACAACTAATACTGGAGTTGTTACAAGGGTCGTTGATGGACAAGGACACAAAACTATGTATTATGGAATCATCAAAAATATAATCGAGTACAAATTTGCCGGGAATAAGGAGATTAAAGTAGTCTTCTTCGATTGTGATTGGTTCGACCCTAAACATGGTACTCGTGAAAACCAATTTGGGATGGTTGAAGTCAAACACGCGGAACGATTATCTGGTTGCGACAATTTTGTCCTTGCTCACCAAATCGAGCAGGTGTATTATATGCCCTATCCATGTGAAAAACTAAGTGCTTGGTGGGTAGTCTACAAAGTAAATCCTCGGGAACGTCTACACACCCCTAGTGATGGCGCTTATCAATTGGAGGTTGAAGAGGTCGATGAGGTTTACCAAGATGATGAATTGCCGACTTCGTTTAATGTAGAGTCAGAATCATCGACAGATTCTTTTCTCGGCGATTCTAATGATGTGGCAGTTCCCGAGAAAAGAAAACACCAACATAAGAAGAAAAAAGTAACATGGCGTGCTTTGGGGAGAAAAGGACAAATTGATCCTGATTTTGATGATAATTGACAAGTAATTGTTTTCATACATGGATATGCAATATACTTCATATTACATGTTTTTTTATATGTTCAAACCTTCTTTACTAATAAATGCTCGTTTGTGCTTGTTTTGAATAGGATGTCGAAAAAGATGAAGAGTGTCATGAGGAAGCTCTTCCGCTTGGGGAGTTCATCGGCGAGTACTCCGGCGAGTACACCGACGAGTCAGGAGGACACCCTATTCCAGGGTAGTTCCTCTTCGTCAAACAGACGTCGTCAAGAGCAGCTCCTGAGATGCATAGATCCGACATTAATTGGTCGGCCTATTGCATTTCAACTAGAAGATGAGGTAACTTTCAGCTTGTTTTTTATGCCAGTTATAAACTATTCCTAATTGTTTCAATACTGTTTTGTAGGAGGAAGAACACTTGGAGAGTGCGGGTCACGAGGATCATCCGGTGGGTGGGGGGCAGGAGGGGATGTCCCAGAGTGTGCGACACAGAGGGATGACCCAGAGGGTGTGGGGCAGGGGGATGACCCGGAGGGTGCGGGGCAGGGGGATCTCCCGGAGGGTGCGGGTCAGGAGGAAGGTGCTGAGGCTGCCGGCGGGTCCTCAGTATCTTTCAGGACGAGCCACCTGGTCGCCCCACCAGTAGTCTCTTCCGGTGGAGCCAAGATCGAGATTACGCCTGTTGGTGACGGGTAAGTGTAATACTCTTCTGTTGTTTTGCTTTTTTTTCAAAAAATTTCTTTCACTAAACTAATTTACTTTATTTATTATGTATTTCTAGATCTTGGATTGACTCTCGGTTCGACGGCACTTCGAGGGTCAGGCAGGTTAACCAGATATCGGGTAACCTGTGTCGTCTGCACTACCCAGGGGTGCTGACAATGCCGACCGGTGAGCGGGTTCTATGCTAGACATGGGACCAGTACCGGTTCGCTCCTGACGGGCACCACGGAACTGCTCAGGGGGCGGTGTCTCATGACTTCTGGGTATGCAAGTGTTTTTTCAATCTTCTTTTAGGCTTTTCGAGTTACAACACTGTACTAATCATTACTTTTACAGTTACGCTTTTGCTTGCCAGAAGTCGGCAATCACCATAACCATGCCCTTCAAGTCTTCAACAACAATGCACATAAGGTGGTGAAGGACGCCATTTCGTATGCCCGCATTCAAGCGAACAATGCTTACTACAAGGAGAAGCTAAGGCAACGAATGAGCAAGGCGACGGGCTCATCGTCAATCTATTTGACTGAAGAAGAATACCGTTCGGTAAACAATTCTAACTTTTTAAATCTTCGATTGTTGAGATTTGTTGTCATATAATACAAATAGCATCTCTGTTCAGGTGAGGATTCCGTGGTTTGCAAACCGTGAGGACGCCTATTTCGAATTCTGCAAGATTTGGTCTTCAGCCGCATTTAAGAAGACTTCCGAGCAGAAAAGACAATACCGCGGGATGGATCCGAAGCACAGATATGGTGCCGACGGACATATTCGCCACGCTAAACGCTTGGTAAGACCTCCTTCTGTCACTCTCTAGCTATAGATACATTGTAATGCGACTAACTCATTTCTAATGTACAGGAAGCTAAATCTGGCAACGTGCCAAGTGACATAGAGGTGTATACCTCTGGTCACAAAGGAAGCGATCCGACACAGCCAGATGTCTTGTGTAGCCAGACAGCCACGGACCATTTGGTGAGATGTTATTAAGAGTTTACGTAATTTTATTTTTCTGCGTCTAGCTAATCGGACATGTTTTTTGCAGGCGCAGTATGCTGAACACATGGTTCGACTCCATGGAGAGGACTATGATTGGCGGAGAGAACCTGTGGACCAAATGGCCGTGTACTCCAGCGGAGGTGGCAAAAGCCATGGACAGTGAGACAGTGTTTTTATTAATGTTTTGTGTATGGTATTGTGATGGTAACTAACTCATTCAATGTTGCAGGTACTCCATGTTCAATGGAGTTATTGACTCGAGAGCGGTGAGAGCTCAGAAGTCAGCTCAGTCGTCGCAGAGCTCCGTCGGAGTTGGCTCCAGCCGTCGTCGCTCAGAAGAAACCCCGGAGATGGTTCGGATGAGGGAGGAAATGAGGCGGCGCGACGAGCACAACAGGAAACAACAAGAGTACTATACCGCCTGCTTAGCACAACAGCAGGCGATGATCCAAGTAAGCTTACTTTAGAGTGTTGCAGTTCAAAAGTATTCAGAAATAGGTTTAGAACTAACTGATTACATTACAACATGTGTAGCAACTAGCCCAGCAAAATAGTGGATTTGACATGTCCATGTTCCAACCACTACCTCCCCCGCCACCACCACTATCTCCTACATCACCTGAGGTACCTCCTAAATACTTAAGTTAGCGTTTAGAAGGGTAGTTGAGTTCGTTTCTAATTTTGTCTATTTCTTCAGTGTTTCCGTACGCCTGGTCAAATTGGAGCCTCCGGGGCAAATGTGGACAAAGCGGGAGGCAGCGGCGGCGCCCACGACCCAAATGTGGGCGATCAGTGAGTATGGATGTGTATAATGAACCTGGATTGAATCTCGATATGTTATGTGACTTTGTATGTGAATTTGGATGGTATATGTGAATGCGGATGTGTATTGTGACTTTGATTGTGAATTAAGTTGTGTTATGTGATTTTGGATGTGATGTGTGAAGTTTTGGATGTGAGATGTGATTTTGGATGATATATGTGAAGTTTGAATGTGATTTTGGATGTGAAATGTGAATTTGGATGTGTATTATGAATGTGATTGAAATTGTGGTTGGATGTGAGTGTGAGTAGGGGAACCAGGAAAAATAAAAAAAAATACCAGGTAACTTCCGTCGGCTTTGACCATAGCCGACGGAAGTTAGCTGGTTTCGGCCACGTGGGCAGAAAGGCTAACTTCCGTCGGCTTTGACCCTAGCCGACGGAAGTTAGCTGCCCCTAACTTTCGTCGGCCAGGCTGGCTGACGGAAGTTAGCGCCCCTCTACTGACGTGGCAGAGTTCGGAGCTAACTTCCGTCGGCCACGTCAAGCCGACAGAAGTTAGCTAACTTCCGTCGGTGGCCGACGGAAGTTAGCTAACTTCCGTCGCCTCGCTTCCGTCGGCCAAAGGCCGACGGAAGTTGGCTTCTTCCGTCGGGAAAGGGCTAACTTCCGTCGGCTTTGGCCGACGGAAGTTGCCTGGATTGTTGTAGTGGAAATAACAAAATATTGATAGGTCTACTCAACTATTGAGATGCATTGCTCGCCTTGATCCAAGGAATTCTTTTTCCAAATTATGATGAAGACAAGCTAATTGAACTTACTAAGATCTACGTCGTTGACTTTTCTGAATATGATTGTATTGTCCTTAGAGACCAACTTGACACATTCATTTTTGATGTGAGAGCTGATCTAGATTTCTTAAGTTGCTCTGATCTTGGTAATCTTGTTGTGAAGATGGTTCAGACTTTCATTGGGATATCGCCTTTAGTTCATTTGTCTTATGCAATTCATGAGATAGAAGAACTTAGAGTTTATAAGCTTTATTAAATTGATATTCACATACTGCCTAATTATTTTTATAATATGAAAAGTGTGACTAAGTTACATTGCCTGAATGTAATGCGCTAAAGAGGGTGAAATACCGAAGAAAGAAAGGTATCCCTCGTATCGTCGAGAGGCCTCAAACAAAAATAATAGGATCAGAACTTCGGTTCTTCATGCCCTTAAGTAACCAGAGAAATTTGATGAAAACACGATACTGAAGCTTATCATATTTAATCATGAAAATTGCCCCACATAAAGAATGAGAGCTAGTTGAGACCTGATAATGGTATGAAACCTCATAAATAGACATACTAATATGAATCTTCTCATAAAAGAAGAGACTGGTGATAAGGTGTGCACCAAAAATAATCATTGGTACACTAAATGATGACATTTCTCTCATATGGGAAATAATAGTGAGCATGATGATGAAGCACCAAAATGTACAACCCATAATGAAATAACTATAGGTTATAGAAGTTAAGATCAATCATGTGATAATGTGTTGAGAAACTACTCTGCAAAAAAATAACCATATTATTGGAGATGCTTTATACTATGAGATTAACCAAGATAGATGTGGAGGATATACATGGTATGCTAGGTGGACCAAGCATACCCTGGTCCCGGCACTAGGCACGTATATTAGCTCTAAAAAATTTTAACATCCAACTTTCCAACAAGTGTTCCTACTGATATATTTACATTTGTGTAGGAGTCGGCAGAACCCTAATCGCTGCCACCCCTTCCTCCTCCTCGCCTCACCGCCACTAGAGCCCTTTGCTAGATTTGCCCACGTAGTCGTGAGGAAGGTGATGGTGATGGAATTACTGTTTCTGTAGCGCTCAAAGCTAGATCTGGTGGCAGAGAGGGATTATGAAGCGGGTCGGTGGCGCTAGGCCGATTCTAGAGGCGGTGAGGTCGACATTGGCCCTCATGCAGGCCGGTGGTGTGAGATTTCTAGATCTGCCTCTTCTTGCGTAGATCTAAGGCTGACGATGACGATGGAGTAGGTAGGAACCAGTGGGGAGGCATGTGGCATCAGCGTGATGACAACATGACGATGACTTGGCACGCAACAGTGGCACGACAATGTGGTGGCACATCAATGGTGTTGGGGGGAATATATTTCCCCTGTACAGGGGCCAAATGACGTCAGCATCAGGCAACCTTCGGCCCGGAGCCCAACGCTGTCGAGGCCCGTTTCCACTACAAGAAGTTGTTCCCAAGCCGCAAGGTCCTTCAGAGCCCTCCGGGGTGAAGCCCTCGAGATCTCTTGAAGACCGCCAGAGGCTAAGTCTCAGGCTAACTGCGAAGCCAGCCTCCGGGCCGTCTTCGGAATTAGCCTTCGAGCCCTGTCCGGAGTTAGCCTTCGGATCCCCCTTGGGTGCTCCTCAGAGCTAGTCTCTGGACCCCCCCCGTTTCGGAGGCCACCCTCCGGGTGAAGGACACTGGAGGACCACCCTCCGGGTGAAGGGCGCCGAAGGCCGCCCTCCGGGAGCCCAGTTCGGAGGCCCCGTTTCAGAGGCCCCGTTTCGGAGGCCACCCTCCGGGCGAAGGGCGCCGGAGGCCGCCCTCCGGGAGCCCAGTTCGGAGGCCGCCCTCCGGAAGCCCCTGTTCGGAGGCCCCATTTCGGAGGCCACCCTCCGGGCGAAGGGCGCCGGAGGCCGCCCTCCGGGAGCCCAGTTCGGAGGCCACCCTCCGGGTGAAGGACGCCGGAGGTCACCCTCTGGGTGAAGGGCGCCGGAGGCCGCCCTCCGGGAGCCCAATTCGGAGGCCGCCCTCGGTTCGGAGGGCCCGGTTCGGAGGTCCCCAGTTCGGACGCCAGTTCGAGGTCAAGGCTCCGAGACCCTAGTTCGGAGCCTTGTCCGGAGCCTTGTTCGGAGCCTTGCTCGGAGCGTGCTTCGAAGCCCCCCTCCGGGGTGCACTTCGAAGCCTTCTTCCTAGCCTCCGCCCCTGGTGTGTCGTTTAGCTGGTCAAAGCCTGACATAGCCTGACACGTCTGTAAAGCTGTAAAGCTATAAGGTACTTTTGTACAGTAGCTAGCTCTCCTTCCCTGTCTACCCCTATGAACCTAGGGGCTTGTAGAGGGTATTTTGGTCTTTTCCTTAGGGCCTGCGTGCCTATAAAAGCAGGGCCAAGCCCTTGTAACAGGACACGCTCCAAGGGGCCAAGAGACTCCGGAATTATTGCTTCATTCTAGGGCATACCATGCCAAATCCACCACAACTGGACGTAGGGCTATTATCTCCTAGGAGAGGCCCGAACCAGTATAAACCCTTTTCTCCCTCTGTTAGAACCTTTCGAGGTTCATTCTCCGCATCATACACCACCACAGAAAAACCTGCTGGAACTAACGCAATTGTTCCAACAAATGGCTTGGCACGCGATGGTGCGGTGACAGCGCACGGTGACACCTGACAACGACATGACGAGGGCACAACATGGGCGCGGTGACGATGCATAGTGGCAGCACGGTGGCACCTAGTGACGGTGTGGCGACAACATAGAGGCGTGCGGCGACCAGCTGGGGTTGGGGCGACCGTGATGTGGGCTCTTTTGTTAGATGGCGCATGACGGCACGACGTCTAGGAGGTGGTGCTCGAAGGCCGAAGGTGGCACGTGATGGCCAGGCTTTGACAGTCGGAGTGTCCGTTGTGGTGGGCGACAAGGAAAGGCCATGAGGCCTTAGCCGTCTGTGGGAGAATTTTGCACCGGTTGCAGATATTACTTTGCATTGCCTTTGGTGAGTTCAATGACCCTCAACGGTGTTATTGGGCTCGGATCTATCTTGCGGTGGCAGCAATTGTGCGGGATCCATGGTTGGTCGGAGATGGTGGTGGCAAGCTCCTCTCCGGTTGGTCGTCCTTGGCCAACTTGGTGTGGTTACTCTAGTGGTATCTCAGTAATCGTTGGGCATCTCGACAGTCGTTGGTCATTTCTTTCCATTTTCCTCTCCTCCCTTCTCTTAGAGCTCCTCCCCTTCTTAGATCATCTTCTTTCTCGGCCATGGAGTGCTTCTTAGATCTAGAGGTAGTCAATTTTCGATGTGTGTGGTCTTAGTCTACTGTTGTTACTATCATGTAGAAATGGGGCTAGTGGTGAGACATTGATCTAGTTGGGGGTAGCATGATGTTGTTTGCCTGATTGTTTTTGTTTTTTATTATTGTATCTCAAGGTATCTTACATTTTCTTCTTTCAAGCTTCAATGCTTATTTTTTTTCTATTCGAGTATGCACATTGTTTGTTTCTCATTTTGTTATGTGCAATACATTGGTCAATCTGATAATGTGTGTTTGAAATTTTTATTTCACTTAAATAATAAAGTTTTTTAGACCGCATACTTTTTTGTTTATGTAGGTTTCTTTTTCTGTGGAGTGGAATAGGACATAGTATGATGCCTGACTATTTATATTTGTGAAAGTTTTTAATTTAATATTTCTATTTAAGAATTATTATATTATTTAGTACATATAAACTGAATCACATTATGAATTTAACAAATATTTACCCAATTAAAAATGGTTTTACCAAACCATATATAGAAATTTTGATATGTCATATCCATTAGTAAAATCATGGATCTATCACTGCGGTGTTGTAATAGCCAGTCAACATATAATTAAATGTTAACTTTAATTTTTATTATAAATAAAATCAAATTTTATTACTATATATTTTTATGATAGCAAGGATTCAGGAGAAAAACAGTATAAACGCACATCATTCTGCATCATCAATATCAGACAATTTGACATGAACTGAAGTCACTGGATATTGAATGAACTGGATGAACCCATGAATATAATTTACCATGTTAGATAATCAGGAATTCGGAATAAACAACAAAGCAATGTGAAGAAAAATTTTGCTCTAGAAATACAAAATCTATGGAAGGAAAATTAGCATGGGCCATATCCTGCACACACACCTGGTAGTTGTCAGTTTCTCACTAGCACCATAACAGCATAATGATATTGGTAATTTATGGTATCATCAGTATCAGACTGTATCTCGGTGATCATACACCTTGTAGGGTTGTGAGGCCTTGTGGAAACACAAATCATCCAGCAACTTCAAAGCTTGTGTAGTATCTGGGGTTTCACTTGCAAGATTGTTCCTTTTTAAGACCAAGAGGAAGATTGTCAGAACAGCCCACCGACTTGCAAGATTATTCTCAATGAGGGCTAAATTGTATGGAATCCACAAGAGCAGGCCGGGATTGTATCAACATATGTTCTAACAGCCTTTTTATGTGGTGAACCTGTGAAGTGATATGCATGGTCTCTTCTTTCCAGTATCTATAGTTCTATACACATCCATATACTGGATCAGAAATATGTTGTTACAATTTTAACCTCGTCTCCAGGAGTTCATGCGAAGTTTATCCTTCAAATGATCCACCACGCCACTGTTTTACCAGTAATCCTTGCAAGAACAATTCCCATCTTCAAATTGGTGGAATCTCACCCTGTCCCGAATGACAATCACTCGGCCATAGGCTTTAGAAATGAGCTTTGCCACCACATGGCAGTCCCCACATATTCGGAGGTTCTTGATCACCCGAAGGGTCTCCCCAGGTGGTGTTGCAATCAACCCAAATGCAATGGCCAGCTTCTCACTATGATAGCATAATGCATACTGCTTCTCCTCCTCCCCGATGTCATGTAGCACATTGCTTGTCTCTGGCTCATATCCTAGCTCACTGATTCTTGATACAATTTCATCTAGTGCTCTGTATATCTCCTGCCACCTAGGGTGCTCTTTGTCACCATTAATAAACTTATGCATTACTCCATCTATCTCTGTGTAGCTGAAGCCAGGAACTTTTCGCACATCATTGTTTCTCATGGTATCACGTACTCGACCAACATCCATCCACCGGGCCTTGGACGCATATACATTCGACAGGAGCACATAGTCACCATCAACATTGGAACCAAGGTCAGCAAGTTTTGTGGCAGCCAACTCAGCAAGCTCAACAACCCCATGCATTTTGGCTGCACCCAACAATGTTTGCCAGAGGACAATATCAGCTGGTAATGGCATAGACATGACCGTGTCATATGCCTCAGCGAGGCGACCTGCACGGCCAAGAAGGTCTACAATTGTTCCATAGTGCTTCACATTGGGAAGAACCCTCATGGATTTGAATACCCTGAGCCCATCATCCACAAGACCAGCATGGTTGCACCCACACAACACAGCAAGGTAAGTAACTCCATCTGGCTCAATGTATGATGACATTTCATCAAACAATCTAAGTGCATCACCCCCATGCCCATGCATAGAAAGAGCCTGGATTGCAGAATTGTAAGATACAAGTGTCCGGTCTTCTTTCTTGATGGAATGGAACACATCTAGTGCCCTGGCCAACGAGCCACACTTTGAGTACATGTCAACAAGTGAATTGCAAACCCGAGTATTGTGATCAAGGCCAAGTCTTTTAGCAAACTCGTGCACATACCACCCATCCTGTAACGACCCAAGCTGTCCACAGGCAGAAAGCGCTGCAGTCATAGTGACCTCATTGGGTTGCTCCCTTGACGGCAACTCCTGGAAGTTTTCGGCCAGCCTGTGGAACAGCACGAGAGCGAGGTTAGGTTCGGTGCCTTGAGCTAGCCCCGCAAGTAACGCGTTCCACGTGGCAACGTCGCGCACGGTCATTTCATCGAACACCTTCCGCGCCGATGCGAGGTCGCCACATTTGGCGTAGGAGTCAACCAGCGTGGTGACTAGCCGCACGTCTGCCGCGACGCCAAGGCGGACGAGGCGCGCGTGGAGCTGGAGGGTGGTAGGCGCGTCAGAGCATCGCGCGGATGCCTTGAGGGCGAATGAGAGGGAGAGCGCGTCGAGGCGGGGAAGCGGCGGAGAAGGGGCGGGGAGGAGGCGTCCCGCGAGGAGGAGGAACGAGCGCGTGGGATGCGGCGAAGCGGCGAGCCCCCGGAGCGCGGCGTTGAGGTCGTTGGTGACCGGGAAAGGGATGGAGCGGAGGAGGAGCAGGGCGTGTGGTAGCGCGGCGGGGTGCGGCGAGAGCGCGATGCGGTCGAGGAAGCGGGCGCGGAGGCCGTGGTGGGAGCCGAGGTACCCCGAGGTGAGGAGGCGCGCGTGGAACTGCTTGTACTGGGGAACAGAGGTCAACCGCGGGAGGAGGGACTCCAGGTGCTGCACCGCCGCTGCCGCCGCTGCGGCCGTCGACGGCGGGGAAGGCATCGGGCTGGCTGGACCGGAGGGCCGCAGGCCGCCGCCGTGACGAATGGCGCCAGCGCTGTGATCTGTTTGAATGCCCCATCTGTACATGAGGCCATATCAGTTGGGCCGGATTTGGATTACCACCCACGTGCGATCCAATATAAGTTAGCTCATCTGTACATCTTGGAGCTATTTTTTTCTCTCTAATTGCGATTAGAAGTCGAGAGTGTTTTTGTTTTACAAAAGTTGTTGTTCGTTGTGAGCAGTAAAAAAGCCTAAGAAGTTGTTTGGTTGGAATAGTTATGGATTTATATTTTGGTAGTTCATGATGTTTAGTTACATTATTAATATGTAATTTTACATGTAAATCGTTCTAATCATGAAATGTTGTAATGTATATATAAAAATGATATATTTTTAAATTATACTAAAATGATATATTTTACTAAAATTTCACTTTTTTAAATTTTATACGAACTGATATGTTTTAATAACATGTAGGTAATATTCATTCAAAATTGAATTGAGAAGGTATAAAATATAAGTTATACCAGCTTTCAAATATGTACTATGAGAATCTAAGTGTTGTTTGGTTCCGGAAGACTCTAAGAACTGGTTTGGGAGCCCACAATCCTGACCCATCCCTAAGGAATGGGCCGGAATTTTGAACTAAAATCTCAGCCCATCCTTAGGGAATGAGCTAGGTTTGGGTTTGTTAGCTCCCAAATAGGCACTAAGTAGAAGCCCAATAGCACAGTCTTTTCCCAAGTGATTCGTGTCGCTGTTCCATATATCCCTCAAAATTAAAAAGTAGCAATTCTTCTATGATCCGCTATAGTTTTTCGCGCGTACTTTTGTTTGCCGCGCGTGTTGATTTTTTTCCATCTCCCGCTACGCGCAGCTTACATTTCTTTCTCACTCGAGCGGCGCCTTCACTTTCCCCTAAATCCATGGCCACAGGCCGGAGTTGGCCGCCGTCCTCCGCCGCATGGTGTGTAGGTTCGCGATCTCCCCGTCCCCCCGACTCGGCGACACGGCGCACGGTGCACCTTCCACTCCTGTCCCTCTCAGTTCTCACTCCGCCGCCGACAAGTGCCCTTCGACGTAGTCGCAACTTGCAAGCAGGTCTCCCCGTCCGCGCCGGCTCCGGCGACACGACAGCGACAGCCTACTCCAGTCCCCTCACGTCGTCGATAAGTGGATCCACACTAGGGAAGCGAGAACCGCCCAGATCCAGACAAGGGTCGTCGCCGATTTGTTCGGCAGCACCAGATTGAGTAGCGACAGTACGGATGATTTGTTGCGATGGCACTAGCAGCCGGAGTAGGCAGGCGGTGATGGCGCAGGACAACGGCAAAATCCGTGCGAATTTATGATAAAAATGAAGGTGTATAACACTGTATCATAAATTAAAGCAACCACAAAATCTAGGGTTGACAAAGCCGAAGCGAGAATTTGAAATATGTTTGCATAATTACACCTCGGATTTAGTGGACGGGATATTTACTTATAATAAGTATCGAATCAATAAGGGTTCTATTTAATTAGGCATCTGAGTTTGTATTTGAATTGGACTGAACCAACTATTTTCTAGCCTATTGTTTTATTCTTTTGAATATCTATTAAGGAACTACCTCATATCTTCATCAATCCACATAATCTCGCTACCTCGTAAGCTATTAATTAATGAGCGATTTTACAATCCTTTAAAAGATATCACAACTTTTAGAATTTTCAGTATTGATTTTAGTACCTAGAATTTTCAGTGTTAATTTTGCTACCTAGAATGATACATATATGTAATTGTCGTTTATCATTGTTAAGCTTTATGTAATTAATGTACCGTATCGTAGATCAAGAGCTACTCCAATCAAATAATTTCATAACATTTTTATAAGTTATTACGCACGACAGTTTTTTCGTATCTCGCCGTTTATAATAACTTATACATTTTTAAAAAATATATAGCTCAAAATGTTTAAAATATTTAAAAGTCTTTAAGCTGCTCCAACGACCAAACGGAAAAGGGCGAAACGTGCAGATAGACCAACACATTCGCCGGATCATTCTGGTCCCCGTAATTTAGGCGGCCTAAACGGCTGGACTTACGCGACAAGCCAGCCTGCATATGTTAACACTATAATAAAAATTAAAAACATAATTTGTTCGCTTTAGAATTATTTGAATATTCTATTTTCTATTGAAAAAGCCGGATAATTGTATTTTCATTAAATGTAAAAAATGTCAGATGTATTATTTTGGGCATTCGATAAAGATAAGTTTATCGAGTGTTCGCCGAAGTAATTTTTACTTGTAGAGTGTTTTAGGAGTTTTGCCAAGTGTACTTGGCACTAGATATACCCCATTCCTGTGGCGCTATGAAACATTGAATCAAATAACAATTATAAAATAGTACAGTTATGAAACAAGGTTATCAACAGCAAGTGAGAGCTACGAGGCCAGTGGTCGGTAATCCGATCGGAGTGGTGATGTAGGACGGGGAGAGGATGACAGGCCCGACAGAGTTGACAACGAAGATAGATGCGAATGCCGACGATGAGGGCGGGTGGCTGGAGCTCAGTGGGTGGCGACATAGCAAAAATGCATGGTGCATACTCGGGTTCGTGGCTAGGGCTAAAATTGATAGCGGGATTCAACCATGGACTCCAGATTTTATAGGGAGGCACCAGAGAAGGAAAGGAAGTGGGTATGCAAGATGATTCTGAGGTTTCCAAAAATAATATTGTGTCATGAATATATTTTTCATTTATTTATTTTTTTATATAAAACTAATCAGATTTCCATATATATATATCCATATATGAACAACATTCCATATATTTATAACTTCCATGTAAAACAGATCAACTTCGATATATTAATAATTCTTTTCATATAAAACAAAGTATCTTCTATATATTGATGATTTCCATATATTAATAATTGTCATATAAAATAGAAAATCAGTTTCCATATAAAATAGACATGCCCAACGACAGAGAAAAGAGGGGAGGCCATGATGGGCACAGCGAGCCTAATAAAGAGAAAAAGAAAGATCTAATAGTTATGATTTATTAGATGCTAGGCTGTATTTTTAAAGATGGATAGTCAGATAGATACTCAACTCATCAATTATATAATATGGTAGATAATCCAGTTTAGTGATTATCGGTTTGATTACTGTAAAAACATTCCTCAGCGATAAAACCGAAAATCATGTAATTTTAGACGTACGGTAACGCTGTTCGTATAGTCGCACTGCCTAGTGCCTACTCTCTCCTGTACGGCCCTGAGCAGCCGACGAAAAAGTTATGAAACAACTACATTCCGTGATTAATTAAGGGCATGTTTAGTTTTAACCAGCCACAGCTGGTTCACGGATACGTACGTACGTAATTATCACCGCTCGGCGACCAGCTTGAAACAGATGAGCCATCGTGCAGCCATGCACGGGTCCGTCCGTGTACAGATGCAGCGAAGTGAGTACACCAGTCACCAGTACACAACACCGCCATGGATAATCTCATCTAGCTCCCTTTCAGTTCCTTTCTTTCAACGACACGCATCCATCTCTCATCTACTTCCTCTAAACCTTAAGCAACAGCGACGTGAAGTTATTTGCCGATCTAAATTTTAGGTTAGTTCTTACCGTGTGCTTTAAAAAAATGCGAAATTTGCCCCAGAAAATAATCTAACCAAGAAGTGGACTTGCCACCGGCTGTGGTGACGAGAAGCTGCTCTTTGTCCGTTTGCTTAAGGGGTTTTTTAGATATATGTCATTATAATTATCGTGCTTTGTAATTTTGCCACTACAATTCTTCTATTTAGAAATATGTCATTCTGGAATTGCAGCTCTCACAAAATCTAATGGCATATTTTAGATTTCTCTAAAATTGTAATAGCATATTTCGGAATTTTCTAAATTTGTAATGGTATAGTTCGGAGTTCTCTGAATTTGTAATGGCATAAATCTAAATACGTGAATTGTAATGACATTTCTCTAAAGTCGCAAAATTATAATGGTATGAATCCAAATTTCCCCTTGCTTAAGTGTACAGACGATAAAAAATAGCTAATTTTTAAATGACATCCTTGAATATTTGTAAAAATATAAGTTACTTTTGAAGTATCTTTGATAATAAAATAAATGATATTTCAAAAGGATCTTTGAATAAAACGAATGATCAAATATTGTGATAAAAATGTATGATGTCATTTAAAAAAAGAAAGTAATAGTTATAGAATCTAAAAATGAACTAAAATTTAAAAACTAAAAACTCTGCATATTTTTATACTCAGATTACGGCTGAAACAAAAAGCTTTTAATTTTCGGCCGATCGTTAAAGCCGTTTCGTCGCATTGGTCCAGCCCTGTCGATGCATTCGAAGTAAAACACACAGGACCAAAGTTCTGGATGGCATCTGTCTTTCGGCAAAAGAAGTGTCGCGATGCTGAGCAAAGGTTGGACTAGCTTAGCTTAGATCGATCTTCATTCGCTTTCTTTTTCTTTTTAATTAAAGTTTGGCCGTGTCTTTGCCGGTGTCAGTTGAAATTTGATGCTGCTGCGTGCTGGAACGACGTACCAGAGAAGCATTGCACAAAGTCAAGATGTCACATGTCATGCATTTCCCCTCGATAACCGTCAGAATTCAAAGTGTTTTCAGGTCGCATTCACAAGCTGTCCAGCTTCATGGTTTCCTGCTGAGCAAAATCGCCGGCGAATTTTTTTCGTCAGGTCGTGAAATACTGGCAGTGACCGTGCAGTGGCGAAAACACTTCAAACTCGGTTTACATGTGCACGTCGTCACACCGATTTTTATTAATTATTGGTAAAAATTTGGAAAAATTGTTATTTTCTAGCTTCTGAATTTCAATTTATTATTCGATCTTACGATTATAATCACAGTTTTATTTATTTTAGTTTTAGATTAGAAGTAGGTGAAAGTAACCGAAGCTAGATTTATTATAAATAAATCGAAATATCAATCAACTTCATGGGCACAATGAACACGCCCTAATCATTAGCACCGATAATTAAGATAGATTTTGACCCAAACTAAACTCGCGTTATGTTAGCTCAATTGTGAGCTCTGGCCAACCAAACTCCAGCTCATATGAAAATTGAGCTTATGGCCAGATAGCTACATGATGTGGCAGGTCGCTTTTGTTTTAGTTTTGGATTATAATATTTTTTATAAATTGAAACAAACATAGTAATTATTCTGTTAGTTTATTATAATATAGAGTGTAAATTATAACAATCTAATAAGCTAGTGGAATCCAATTTTTAATAATCTGAATTGTTATAATTCAAAACTGAAACAAACGGACCCTAAATTGAATATGGTAACGAAACAAACGGATACTAAATTAAACGAAACAAACGGATACTAAATTAAACGGTAATGAGAATCTAACGATATTTGGAGTTTACAATAGTATAATGGCTGGAAAATATATTTTGTTCCACGGAGACAAACAATAGGAGAGGATACACGTCCTGACGTCCACGTGGTAGCATCCAACTGCCAGCGGCCGGAGACCGCACGCGGCACGGGGCAATCAATCCAGCCCGCCCGTCGCCATTGGTGGCGCGACATTTCTGACCAGGATCGCCGGACACACAAACGCTCGCCGGTACACGGTTATATTATTAACTTTAACCAATTTTACAAAAAAACATATTAAAAATTATGATATTATATTAGTTCGGGAACGCTATTCTACACTATGAGTGTAGATGCTATTCTACACCGATCATCTCAATCGTGCCCACTCTCCACCCAATCACAACCCCTCCATTCCACGTCGGTGTAGAATAGCATTCTACACCCGTGGTGTAGAATAACATTTGTATATATTAGTTTTATTAAATAAATATTACATTTGTTTTGAAGGTGCATTTATTTAATATTATAATATTTTTATTTAAATTTGATCGAATTTGAAGAAATCAACTGTTTGAAGCCAAGCTAAACACTATAAATCTCATATTTTTAAGAGTAATACAATTAAATCGTACGAAATGAGAGATTTAATAATTTATCACCGTCAATAATTAATTTAGTTTTTTCCATCCCAACTTATATGTCATTGATGTAAATTATTTCAATTACTTGTTTTAGAGTAATATCATAATCAAATAAACCATCTTGAAAATAAAAAAAATAACATTTTTTCTACAGAAGACATAACTACCTCGTGCGCCGTACGGTACCGCAGCCGCGCCGGAGAGTTCCACCGGCCACGGCGCGCGCGCACGTACGTGATCCACTCCCAACCTCGTCGCCGCACGGTGTCCCGTACCCGCGACCCGCTGGTTTCTTATGATACGTTTTGTTTCACTTCTCCTCCTCCTCCCCCCCGGCCTCCCGCTCTCCCACCGGCCACCGCCAATCTCGGTCGCCAACGTTCGTTTTCCTGCCGTTAGCTTGGCGGTTTCGCCGGGCCACCCCTGCGCGCGCCCGCGCCGCGAGTCGCCGGCTTGAGAAAGAGAGAGTTTTTAGCCGTTTCGTCGTGCTCCTAAGTCCTACTTCCCTACTGGATTGTCTGTCTGTGTGCGTGGATGGGCTGCAAGGGGTCGAAGCACGCGTGGCATGATGACCGAGGAGGAGCGGCGCTGGAGCCCAGGAGGTGGTCCTCCGGGGTGGTGGCGCGGTCGCGGGACTCCGTCGCGCTGAGGTCGATGTCCACGCTGGGGACGCTCAGCCTCGACCGGGCGGCAACCGCGGTGGTTTCTTTCGCCGCCGGCGTGAAGATGAGTGGCGGGGATCACGACGACGGGCGCGCGGGGAAGCGCGTCGAGGAGGAGCACGCGTCGAAGCGATGCAGGCGAAGGGCGCCTCCGCGGACGCCGACCAAGACGCCGCTGCGTGACCCGGAGGTCATTAATGTGTGGGAGCTCATGGATGGGTTGGAGGACGACGAATGTGAGGAGACGGTGGATGGCTTTGGCGTGGAGCGACGGGTGAAGTCGGCGCCCGGATCGCCGGTGTTCGATCCGGACGTGCTGGTCGCCTTCAGGAAGGCGGTGGAGGAGCTGCCGCCGGAGTCGCCTCCTAGGGACGACGGAGCCGTCGCCAAGGAGCGTGAAATCCAGATGTTTCCCGGCGTGGTGCGGGCGCGGGTAATCTTGTTCCAGAAAGAGATCGACGCGAAGATGGTCAAGAAGGCGCCGCCGCCGCCGCCGCCGGAGAGCGCACGGCGGGTCGTGGTGTACTTCACAAGCATCCGCGGCGTCCGCCACACGTACGAGGACTGCTGCGACACGAGCGCCATCCTCCGAAGCCACGGCGTGCGCGTCGACGAGCGCGACCTGTCGTTGCACGCCGGGTACAAGGACGAGCTCCGCGCCGCGCTCGGCGCGCCGGGACACGTCACGCCACTCCCGCAGGTGTTCGTCGACGGCTGGCACCTGGGTGGCGCTGACGACATCCGCCGCATGCACGAGTCCGGGGAGCTATCCAAGGCCCTCCTCTCCTCCTGTGACATGGCGCCGGCCGCCGTGGGCGAGGCAGCAGGGTCCCTCGCGTCGACGGAGCCCTGCGGTCGCTGCGGCGGCGTGCGTTTCGTGCCGTGCGACGCGTGCTCCGGCAGCTGCAGGGTGTTCGTCGAGGACGAGGACTGCGGCGGCGGCGGCACGGGCACGTTCAGGAGGTGCCCCGAGTGCAACGAGAACGGCCTAGTCAGATGTCCAGTCTGCTAGTGAAACGTTCAAAATTTCATCAGATTTGACTCCTGCGGAATTTTCTCCTTTTTTTGTGTGCATGCCTTTTGTCGAGGTGTTTTGAGTCGATGAGTTAATTGTTTCCTCGTGGGCTGTAATTTGTACTGATAAACACAAAATTTAGATAAATTTTCAATTTGCAGCGGCGTCACTGCAACGGGACATCGCTGCATATTAAAAAAAATTGGACCGGTGATCAAATTAGTTCATCAATCCGATCGTTGTTTGATATAGTATATTAACAGTACATTTGTTTTATATTGTTTTGACAAAAAATAATAAAATACAACAGAAAATATGTATACTGTATCTTCCGTCGAACAAATGAGCTTGCATATAAGCTGCAACAAAAACTGAAGTTTACAAATTAACTGTAGAATTTGATTTAATATGTTTGGTCACATTTTATTCTCAGAATTGTTTTAAACCATAAGAACAGAAGCGTGAAAGCACCGTTTAAAAATATTTAAATTTAAATTCATTTTCAAACCCTAAATATATTAAAGGCTTATCTAATTTTATTTTGGCCATGCAATTTAAATAATTTTAGATGCTACTTTAACACTTTTGTTGTTTTGGTTTAAAACATAGCTGAAAAATGTCTCCTTGACAATAATGTGTTAGGTGTTATTTGGTTCTTTAGTCCAAAAGTTTAGTTAGTTACAACGAATATTTTGATGTTATTTTAGAATATTAAATGTAGACTATTTATAAAACATATTTTATAATCGGTGGATTATTCACGTGACTAATCTAATTAGCCTAATTACGCTATGATTTGACAATATGATGCCACGATAAATTTTTTTTAATCATAGATTAATTACGCTTAATAAATTCATCACACGAATAATCATTTGATTTCTATAATTATTTTTATAATTAATTTACGTTTAATCATTCAAATTAATGTCCAATTTACGGACTGGAAAACCCAACTAATCAGATAGCTTAGCTCACCACCTGACACCCTGGCACTGGCAGTAGTGACAGTCATTCAGATTCCACGGTGTACTCTCGCATTCACGACCCGTTGACTTGTGGGCAGACGACGGCTGCCGCCATTGATATGCGACCTGTCCGGGTGGAAGAACACCGGACAGAAGATGCAGCCATGTACTGACATTGTACATGTACCAACTACTTATAAAAGTGCTAACTGAACCGGATAAAGTGGGCTGACATGTAGGCTGAATGCTGATTTGGCTCCATCTAAGTATCTAACATAACATGATCAGGTCGATATTGTGTCTAGGCTGGCCTCCTGGGACAGTTTGGGAACGGTCCTTACGAAATCCAGGCCGCCATGAGCAAAGGCACAGTGGAATGGGCCTGAAAGCCCTTTTGGATAAAGTAATACTAATAGTTGGGCTAAGGCTCTGAGCCTCCGCTGCAGAACGATTAAAATCCGAACGATTTTTTTATGATGTAGGTGCCATGATTTGCAAGATCAGTTTAAAAACAGTTACCAGGATAGCCGACATGTCACTGTAGCTCGCGTGAGTGATGGAAACAGGTCACGGAAACGGACGGAAATGAGTGTTATCATATCCGTTTCCGTATTTTTTTACGGAAACGAAAATGAATACGGATATACCGGAAACGGATATCATCAGAAACGAATACGGACCGAATAAAGAGCAGATACGAATACGGAACGGAATATCTATCAGAATTATAAAAAAACCCTTAATATATGAAAAAAATACGATAAACAAATAAATATGTTCAATTTACACACATATTAATAAATGATAAATACATATAATAAAGTAAAAACAAGTTTTATTTTATTTATAATGAATATATATTATTTATTTTTAGAAAATAATTATATATTAATTTAAATTAAATTGTTTAATATTTTATGAATAGAATATAGTTTAAATTTTATATAATGTAAAAAAGTAAAAGCTAATATTCTATATAATGCAGTAAAAACTGTGAAAACGGAAACTTTCCGTTTTTGTTATGCGGAATAACCGTTTCCGTATCCGTTTCTGTCGGAAACCGCTGTTCTGTTTCCGTTTCCGTTTCCGCTTAAAAAATTCCGTTTCCGTATCCGTTTCCGCATAACCCTCTCCGTTTCCGTTTTTTCCCGGAACGGACGGAAACTTTCCGCTCCGTTTTCATCAGGTCCAGTTTTTACGCGTCCGGTAGATCGAGGCGGTTAATTACCAGTGGACCTGGTAGTGGTAGGTGTAGGTACCAAATGGTTCGTCAAGAGGGGGTTTCCACTGGACAAGTGCCGCGCGCGGACAAAACACTGGAGACGCTTGAGATTTGATGAGAGGTGTGGTCGCCGCCGCATCGACGCGGTCCGGCCGGGACGACGACTTGACGTGCGTGACAGAGAGAGAGAGAGAGAGACAACCGAGACGTACGCAAGTGGTCGTTCGATTCATGCATGCCGGTGCTGGCATTCTGCGTCGTCTCTGCTACCGCCCCAACAAAAGCCGTGGGCGCCGGGCGCCGGCGGCTATATGTATGTACATGATCTGGCTCAGCTAGCTCGTCATTGAATGAGTCGCGTGCTCATCACGTACGTATCGACCACTGGCTACTGGTGCGAATTGCCAGTACATTCGAGCATGTTCTGACTTGTGACACGTGCTACATATACCAAACCGGCACATTAATGATGCACCAGCTTTTGGTTGCAACTATGTGGGGGCGTGGACTTGTTGGCTGCACGCCCTACACCTTTTCACGAACCTATCACAGTATCACTCATGCATGCATGCACGGGCGCCAGCTCCCCGCCGGAGGCCAGCCAGCCAGCACCGGACCGGACCACCAACCCGGCCACCAACGCCGATCAAACCGATCGAGAGTACGTACCACGCAATGTATTACACATGCCGCTGTCGACGACAAGTCGATCGCTCGCGCGCGCGCGCGCGCGGCAGGCAGCGTGCGACGCTAGTTATGTGCTTGCCTGCCCGGGGGCACGCAGGCAGACACACCGTGTACGTGCTCGCGGCCACCCCTGCAGCCCGGCCACCACGCGTAACGCACCACCGGCCGCCCGCGCGCCCGCCCGGGCCTCCGCCGCCGGTACGGTGGCCCGCGTGTCCAGCTTGTCGATCGGGCCGAGGCATGCACGCATATGACCCAGGCCGGCCACCGGATGCATGCATGCATGCATCCGTAGCCCGTAGGCCCCTGGACATGTCGCGCGCCACGCCCCTGCCCGATCGCATGCTTGTAACGTCGCCCACGCGCGCGGCCGCCGCGCGCCACGACGCGTACGTGCAGTGCGTGTCATGGTGGCCGCTCGCCATGGCACGGCGCCGCGCGCCATGGCACTGCACGCGCCAGACTGTACCTTCGTACCTGTCTGTACTGTGGAAATTGTGGATCGATAGCCTTCACAGCACCAACTAACTCTATCCGTTTTGTATTAAAAGTGTTTGGTGTTCGAAGTCAAACTTCTCTAATTCTAATTAAGTTTAAATTAAAAATATATTTATATATTAAATATCAACTAAATACACTATCAATATATATTTAATCAATGCTGGATTAAATTAAATTGATATTATACTTGTTGACCGGCCGGATCATATGATTACTTCTACTATACAGAATGATATGGTCTACATTATATGCATATAAATCATTGAACAACAACTCGATCTATCCATATATATAACGAAACCGTGAAGTGCATGATCAGCCTAGCTAGAGATGAAGAAATATCATCGGTCTGGTGGTGGTGGTGGATCATGCATGCATGCAGATGCACGGACCGAAATTAAGGTGCATGCATGCATGGGCACAGTGCACAGGCAGACAATGTGTAGACATGCCAGCCTAACCCAGTGGTGATCAAACGGATAGGGTCGTCGTCGTCGCGAGCTCACGCACGCTGTCCACCAGTACGTTGTACACTGTACTTGCGTCTGCTCACTGGAGCGATGGACTAATGCATGCATGCATGCATATGCAATTAACCAATCAGTTTCCGGTTCTGCTAGAGGCATTGATTATTTCTCGGTCTCCCTGAACACTGCACGTACAGCGCAATCAATTTCTCCGGCTGTGTGATTTGATGTCCAATTAAACGGGATGGTCGTCCGTCGTCGAACAACATGCATGGTGATGCGGTGGCGCTAGCTAGCTAGGTCCACACACCGCCAAACAAAGTTGTTTAGGTTTTGTGAGCGGTCGACATACGCGACTGACAACACCAGAATTATATGCCGGCACACTGTAAAGACCGGAACATACTCGATAAAATGTTTGTCGATGATTGAGGATAGTGTGGAACGTAACACTCAACAAATAAAAGCACCTTAACGGCACTAGGGTATACCAAGTGTCACATCACATACATTTCGCAAACCACTAGGGTATACCGAGTGTCACATCACATACATTCCGCAAACCATAGTTAGTAGACACTCAAACCTAGCTTTGACATGTCGATGTCCATTTGGACGGACACATAGTTGAGTATTTAACGAGTCCGTGCTTATTAAGTGTATGTACAAATCTTTATCGAGTGCATTTTTTTGTCTAGAGTATTTATAAATATTTACCGAGCGATGCTTATTTTTACACATTTTGCTATCGGAGTATACTGTTGTTTGCTGAGTACACAATAAAATGTGTTCGGCAAACCCCACAATGGACCATATATCCTTACGATAACTGATGGTAGTCTGCTAGCTGGTAACGATGTGGTTTTGGGCATAATTTGGGACCAACAAAAATTGATAGATATATTTAGGTTCAGGACCAAGATCTGGCGGCTCGAATTAATTGGTCCAGTACCAGTACGCAGCAAAAGTTCATGATTTATTAGAGTTTGGGTGCAGAGGCCGGCCGGCCGCCACTGGCCACAGTTCAATCATGATCTCATCATCTCTCTAAATAATCTTTCATGACTCATATCATTATATGTTTTCCTTAATCAATACGGGTTTTAGATCTACGATACTACTATATCTCCATTTTCAAGTAGCTCGAAATCTTAAAACAATAATAGATTAAAAAATTAGTGTTTCATATGTGAAAACGGTATTAGTGTGTGTGTATATATATAGTTTTCACGATCGAAAATACTTTCATATAAATATACTTTTCATTTTTATACAATATATAGCTAGAAACGTAAGTATGTTTGGCATTGAAGACGGCGTCCATGTCATTTTGAGAACGAAGGTACTAAGCCTTTTCTAACGCGCGCTCTCTCTCTCTCTCTCTATATATATATATATATATATATATATATATATACACACACACATACACACACAAAAACACACACCATAATTTAGGTTTCTTGTACTATTATAATCTAGTAGCTGTTGCATATGTGTATGTAATTGTACAAGAAAAAATCAGCTAAATTCATCCTTGCAAAACTTGTGAGACATCATGGCTGCTGGAATTTTGGGTTTGACCCATGTTATTATTTCAAAAATTTCAAATAAATCTCTAAGCCCTACTCATACGAGAGGATGGTGAAAACCTTCAGTCATATATTACTAGTGTATGTGAGATATAACTAACTTATATAGTGATGTTATCTTCATTCCAATAAGCCATGTATATGAGAGAGAAATGGAGTTTCACATGTACGAGCTTGTTTTTGAGGAAAGTCGACGTTAGAACCACTCGGGAGGGAATCCAGGATCATATTCCCAACAATAAGTATATGAAACCTACCGCTTTTGTGAGCATGCACTGAGAGACAGTGAATAAGGTTTTCGGGAAACGCTCTGCACGATTGCTCACGTTTGTCACCATAGCGCGTTTTTCATCCACGTTTATTGTCAATGGTCTCGTCTACGGTCCAACGCCACATAGCTAGGGACCGATCTGTACCAACCATAGCTTCATCTTCGGCTACCATATAATGTGCGCTATTTTTCTATATGGTTCTTAATCATGTTTTGTGAAATCCTGATTGTGATGTTTACTGTTTGTCAGTGTGTTAGACGTGTTAGAGCTTTATTGATCAACAAGGAAGTGACTTTCTACTGATGGAAAAACTCAATCCAATCGTTGCCGCGTGTACTGTCTGTCTGTGGATTGTCGTAGTCCGTCACCATAGCATTTGGTTTGTCTGAACTCCCTAAAGCTCCTTCATTTTAGGCCGTCGAAGCTAGAATTTGCTTCCACAAACCAAACCGGACAAACTCTTTATTTTAGGCCGATCCCGACTACTCCTGCCGATTTTTTGGCAGCAGTCCATGCATTCAGGCTGAGGCTCGTCGCCGCTGCTGTTGCATGCGGCGAAGTGTCGAGCTTGTTGACAATTCAAACAATCAAACAAACCCCATTCACAGACAAGCGAAATTATGCAGCAGAAAACGAATCAAGAACGCAGCAGAGATTTCAGCAGCAGCTGCAGCTGCTTTTCGGTCGGCTCAGTCTGCCGCAAGACGAAAGCTGAGATATATATATATGTAGCTAGCTGGGTGCAAGGTGCATGCACCCGGCCAGCCGGCCGGAGCTAGCTAGCAGCTAGTAGTGCCACTGTGCTGTGCATGCATGCCGACTAAGCAATATCAGATTATATTTCTGCAAGTCACGTAAGGCCCAGACCGATGGATGGATCGACCAGAGATTCCATTCAGTGCTAGCTAGCCTGAGACGTCGATGAGTAGAGTGTGTGTGAGGGGTCAGTCTTGTGTTGATCCGGTCGGATTCACACAGCTTGGAGATGAGTTAATTATCAATTTATCATCACCACGCTAATAACAATAATACTCAGAGTCAGAGCTAGCTAGCCACAGTGTCAATAGTGATACTGGCCGGCCGGGCAGGCAATGGCACGCAGCCGGTTGGCCATGGCGGGGAGATGTGGGCTAAGCGGGAGCTGTGGGCGACCAGAAGATGCCCTACGTTACAGAACAGAACAGAGCTGGGCTATCTGGCATGTGCAAGTGTCCATCCAACTTGACCGCCGATCTTACGCCAAGGTTGAAGCTAGAGATCTGACTACTAATTGACATCCATATGACGAAGGAATTGTGCTCAATTCATTCTATTATTCCTCCGCTCTTTTTCTTCTCTCCAATAAACCATTTGAAAGAGACATCAGTATGATAACGACGGATCTCATTAACTCTAGTCGAATCGTATGAGAAAATAGTTACTATGATAAATGACCTTCTAAAAATTTTTCATATTACATCCCATAACTTTTAAACAAAATCAAGTCTACATGTTCTTAAAAAAATTATCTTTAGTTTTCATCACTCGGGTAGTGATCGAGCGAAGGGTTTTTATTAGCTAGATATCTGACAGTGCTTGATAGTAGTTACGGAGGGTTGGTCACGGTAGTCCGCTGAGGATTGAGTTAGGAATAAATAGTCAACTCCTGATTTAATTGTTTTAGGATATTATAAAAAATTCTCCCTCTTTACATAATTCGTTTTAGTTTTTTAAAAAATTTTAAATATAAGTTATTTTAGAATTTTTAGATGTTTTTTATATTTTCTTACATGTTTGTTCCTATCTGATAAATATTACCCCACTCATAAATAAGATTCATGTTTTCAAAAATAGATTAAATTAGAGATAATAAGGTTATATAAGTTTTTTGCTAAGTAGAGTAATAGAATTATAGAGCTGTGTGTAGGACTTAGGGGGTGTAAAAAATCCAAACCCCAAGGCTAAAAAGGGGCTAAAATTTTTTAGCCCATTAGCTCCTAAGGAGGAGCTAAAGAGAGGCTAAAATGCCCCTTTTTCACTCATACCCTCACCATGCATGTATGCATGAAAAGCAAGAGCAATAAATAAAGGATATTTCAGTCATTATACACAACAATAAATGTTTTAGCCCTTTTTTAGTCTTTAGATCTAAACAGGGGTTGATTAAAATTTTAGCCTTTTTTAGTTATTTTGCTTTAGCATCTTAGATCCAGGCCCTTAACCTCTGGTTAATCTTGTCTCCACCGTTGCTAACTGTCCTGGGAGGTTTCTACGTCTCTCTGTTCTTTACGTGTTAAAAACCTTTACTATTGTGTATAGTCTAGAACTTCAAAAAAAAACTATACCTTTCTATTGCTTTTTTTACGAAAACTGTAATATTATACGAAAACTCCTCTATTTATAGATAAATTTGTAATTAACTTATCTCAAGGGACAAAGATAATTCTCCCTACAAGAGAGAATTTATTAAATATCGATATTATTAGGTAACATATTATCCTGTAGACAATTTATTGGACATACTTATATGTTATGGATTTTACCTATAAATAAATGACTATAAATAAATGAGTACTTTTCTTACTTGTATGTTGATAAATCTGAACAGTTTTTTGTCATAAATTTACTTAACAAGCATGATATCATAAATTTAGTTTCCTAACACACAATTCGTCATCGATGGGTATCTCGACAACCCACGCTCAAGACATGCACGCGGCGTGACTCAACCACCCCAGACAACAACGCCAGCGCGCGCCTAACGAACTAACCGCGCGCGCCGCGCGCGCGCCATCGATCTCCGCGCACATGGAGGCGGTGCGTGCGCGCGCGCGCCGCCTGCTAGCTGGTACCGGTACGTACGTAATGGAAGTACTAGCACGATAGCAGCAGGCGGCGCCGGGTCGATCCCACGCGTACGCGCGGCCGCGCGCGCGGTGGCACCGGCCGGGCGTGCGTGCGTGGAGGCCGGCGCGCAGCTCGATCGATCGGCCTCGGAACGGCCGGCGCGCGCGCAAGCGCAAGCAAGCAGCGCGCGCGGCGCCGTATGGTAGCTTGCTATGCTAGCTTCCCCACGGGCCGCGGGCGGGGTGGCCGGCAGCGGCATGCACGCAATAAACGCCGCGACGGCGACCTCACCTGCAGCGCGCGCTGCAACGACACGGGTATTGATCAGATCACGCATGCATGAATCGTGGCCATCGTCGGCCTTGGGCAGTTGGGTCCCACGTGCGTAAACGACTCGATCGTAGGAGGTCCGTCAAGTCCGTTCCGGTCTGTCTGCATAGAACATTCGTTACTAATACACGGCTCCAAGGTTTGATAAATCAATATAAAATTAATTGAAAAATATACAAATATGACTAACCGTCATACTTAGAACACATTTCTGACTTAAATTTGGTTTTATTTGATTGATTATTTGAGGTTTGATAAAATACTAAACACGGGTTACGTTTTTTTTTTTGGATTAAACCACAAGGAGGGTTAATTGATTTAGCTGTTACAATAGTATTCAAGAGCTTGGCAAAGAACAACTTTTGCTGATAGTTACTTTTCTTTTGAAGCCATTATGTTCGATCGTACGTACGACGTACTGTGGAGATGAAGTGATTTGTGGTCGACACGTACATATAACATATGTGTTGGGCGCATTTATCGGGAACAGTCATGCTGCCCAGCCTATCGAGAAGAGATAGGTTGGGTGGTGGTTAAGCCGTTAAGCCCCCCGCCCTGGAGGAGTAGGAGTCGGTCGACGCCGGCCGGCCGGCCGGCCGGCCGCGCGCCCGGGGTTCGCTAGCTGCGTCGTCGACAGCGACGCGACGAATTAAAACGTGAGGGAGGAGTTAAGGCGCATATGCGTGTGTCTCGTCCGAGAGTTATCTCGCGATGATGTGACGCCGACGTAGTGTGGTGGGAACGTACCGTGCCGTCTAGCGCGAGCGCGCGCGCGCATGTCAACCGGCGTGACCCCGACCGCGCGCGCTCTCGCTGCATGCGCGTCGCCGTCGCATGCGCTCCGATCGATCGATCGTTCCCGCCGGACGCGCGGAGCCCACCGCCCACCGTACCGTCGCGTGGCACGCCTCGATCGTCTGCCGGCCTCCCTCACAGATCGAGTCGATCACATGGCCCCCTCAGAGCGATCTCTGCGCGCCCGCCACGCATGTGTACGCCACGAGAGTCACACTCCCACTGCCGCACATCTCGTGGTTGCTCCGCCCGCCCGCGGCGCCGATCCATCTGTCCGTCCGTCTGTCTGTTGTCTCACGCCGAAACGCGCGCGCGGACACGCGACAGCATGCATGAGACGTGACGGCCCGGGCGGCCGCGGCCATGGGTTGCGCCTGCGGCCATCCGCCAGCCGCCCGCCCGCCCACGCCGCTCCTCTCCTCTCCTCTCGACGTCCGTCCTCACGTACACGGTCGCTCGACACGGCCGGGAAGGAGTACTCCAACGAGCGGCGGAAACCAATAAATGCCGGGCGCCGCAGGTACGTACGAGCCCACGCGCCGTCACGTGGACGCGCGTATACGTACGAGCGACGCTGCATGAGTGCATGTCCTGCCGGAGACCGACGGCGAGGCCCCGCGCGCTCGCGCGCGAATTGAATACGTTCGCGGCGGCAGGGCATACCGGCCGACGCCGAGGCAGCTGGTGGCCGGGCGCGGGATTTGCGTTGGCGATCGGCCGGTAATTGCGGCCAAGCGCGGACGATCGACGGAGGGTACGCGTACGCGGACGCGTGCTAACTATGATTGATAGGGCATGTACAACTACAATCTCAGCTAAGTAGATTTATCATAACCCACACGATTAGCATCTCCTATAATGTCTCTCGAGGACGCAACTAATCCTAATTGTTCGTTAATGTCTCTCGAGGACGCAACTAATCCTAATTGTTCGTTCAATTGATCGGTAGGTGATGTCAAGAACTACTCTTCTTGACCCTCACTACAACAATCCAGGAAACTTCCGTCGGCCAAAGCCGACGGAAGTTAGCCTTTTCCCGACGGAAGAAGCTAACTTCCGTCGGCAAAAGGCTAACTTCCGTCGGCTTTTGGCCGACGGAAGCGTGGAGACGGAAGTTAGCTAACTTCCGTCGGTCGCCGACGGAAGTTAGCTAACTTCCGTCGGCCAAACCTAGCCGATGGAAGTTACCAGGAAATCGGTAACTTCCGTCGGCCAAATCCTAGCGGGCGGAGGCGGCGGAGGCCGTGGAGGCGGCGGAGGTGGGCGGAGGCGGCGGGATGGAGGCTGGGGAGGCGGGCGGGGAAGAAGAGAGAAGGAAAACCTAGGGTTAAAAGGCATGGGCTGAGAAAAAGAGGCGCGGCAGCGAAAAAAAAGCACGTGTATTAACTTCCGTCGGCCACATCTAAAGCCGACGAAAGTTAATTTTAACTTCCGTCGGCTTTTATGCTGGCCGACGGAAATTAAGGGATTTATACGGGGCGGGGAAAAATACCTCTATCTTCCGTCGGCCACTGTGAAAAGCCGACGAAAGTTAGCTTATCTTCCGTCGGCTTCTTTAGGCCGACGGAAGTTAGCTAACTTCCGTCGGCTTTTCGAAAAGCCGACGGAAGATAAAATAGCCGACGAAAACTTTCTGTTTTCTTGTAGTGCCTGAGAACAAGCCCGGTGACTAGGGAAAAAATTGATAATTTGTCACTCTCAAGATGTGTACTTTGATTATAATGCCACTTCTGATATTGATATGTAGGATCACTTGAGTCAATGTTAACGAGCCCAAATGACAAAAATGCGAAGTCACTTTTTGAAAGTGGCAAATTGTCAAATCTCTCAGTAACTAGGACAACCAAGCAAGTCATGTGCCTAGCTAGCCTTCCGGTTATTTCAGATTAAATTTGTGTGCTTGCTACATGTTATCATCGTATTTATTATGTTTGGTTTCGTGTTTCTGTTTTGACAGAAGAAAAGGGGATGTTTTAGAGTGATAAAACCAACGACGCAACAAAATAATAAAGTAGATAGGATAGAAACAACAATAATTTATTTAGCAAATGGTATGTTACAAGTACACATACCTTCTCTGGTAGTATATAAGGAGTAGAAACTCCATGCAAGAAGGAAGGGATACCAAGTTCGAAACAAAAACTCTAAGGTGTAACACACTTACATTCAAATTCAAGAAACACTAGCAAAATGTAGTGTTGTTACCCTCAAGAGACTTGAACCTATGTAAAAACCATATGCTACGATGTATGATATAGATTTCCGTGACCTTTCAACCCTTGCTACTGAAATATGGAATAATTCAAAAATATATACCGACCACAATCGCACAAGAGGAGGGGTTTGCGTCTATGGTAGTCTCTCATCCCGTTTTCTTATAGAGGAATTTTTCATTCACTCCAAATCATGATGGGAATTTGACGTGCGAAATATCTCCTACCAGTGGACCATGATGAGGCCCACATAGATCTCAACATAGGGTTAGATATGAGTGTGCCAGATCTAGTCATGGTGGAACACCTACTAGGTCTATCCCTCTAACACTACCTAAGAGTTACGGAAAGGTCCCAATACATTCTTTCTTGAGTCTACTTAGATACTTAGATGTGTGTTAGAAGGCCACCTAACCTCGAGATCTATCCATATCATGAGATCTTTTCTCGTGGAGTACCATGGTTCCACTAACATGGAGGAGTTCATACAAATTTACATCACCATGGTTTAGATCACTGATGGCACCATAAAGGTTATTCAAGACAGGTTGAAGATAGCTCAGTCTCGTCAAAAGAGTTATGCCGATACTCGTCGCCGAGATTTGTCATTCAAAGAAGAAGACCATGTTTATCTCCGAGTCACCCCGCTCCGTGGTACTCAAAGGTTTAACATGAGAGGCAAGCTCGCACCTCGCTTCGTTGGGCCATTCTTGGTTACCCATCGCCGAGGAGAGGTTGCCTATGAGCTTGAGCTACCAGCGTCATTGTCAGGTGTGCACAATGTGTTTCATGTCTCGCAGTTGAAGAAGTGTCTCCGAGTGCCTATTGAGCAAGCCGATCATCAGTAGTTAGAGATACAAGAGGATCTGACTTATGTGGAGAAGCCTATCCGCATTCTGGATACCAATGAGCGAGTTACAAGGAGCAGAGTTATCAAGTTCTGCAAGGTTTAGTGGAGTAACCATTCGCCAGAAGAAGCGACGTGGGAAAAGAAAGATGAGTTAAAGGCTTCGCATCCCGAGTTGTTCGAAGGTCGTTACGAATCTCGAGGATGAGATTGTTTGTAAGGGGGTAGGTTTGTAACACCCATATTTTGCAAACTGTCGAAACCATATTTTCAAACCGAATTTCAAATTTATTTAAAGGATGAAAAGCTTTGCAATTTAAAACCCTTAGCTAAAACTATTGAATTTCAAAATAAAATAATTTTTCTAGGGTCCTTGAGCCTTAAAGTATTTTACAAAATTAAATTGGAATTTTTCGAATTCAAATTCATAATTTAAATTTCAAAACTATTTTCTGGAATTTATTTTATTCGAAAAGCCTTTTTATTCCTTAGTGGGCCGCGCCCTCCCTTTTGGCCCAAACCAGCCCGCTAGCCCACTCCCTCTCCCCTCTCTCTTTGCCGCGTGGGGCCCGCATGTCGGTGCCTCCCCTCCCCATGCCAGCGCCCCCCTCTCCTCTCTCTGGCCGCCCGGCCCCACCCGCCAGGGCGCCCGCCCCCGCCTGTCAGCCCCCACCCCTTCTCTCTCCTCCGCCGCTCAACAGAAACCCCCGCTTTCGCCGGCGCCGCCCCCACGACCTAGCGCCCACACCCCCGCCTCCTCCGGCTCCCTTTTATTGCGCCGAATCTGCCCCCGCAACCAATTTCCGCAATCGCCCTCTCTCCACGCTGGGATTCGCTTTGCGCCGAGCTCCGCCGCCTCGCCTCCAGCCGCGCCTTGCCGCCGCCAGTGACCGCCTCCGCCGTCACCGTTCGCCGCACCATCCTCGCCGTCCCCCGCTGGTCCCCGGCCCCGCCTCTCTTTGGCCTCCTCTCCGCCGGAAGCCACCCGCCACCGTCGACCCGAGCCCGCTGCCGCCCCAAGCTCGCCGCCGGCCACCCTCCCGCCCCAGACCTTGCCGTCTTCGGTATATTCTTGCTCCCCTCGCCATACTCTACCCGTTTTTGCGGTCGATTAGGGCCTTAGGCCGTTGTGCGCCACTCGCCGCCGTCGCCGCCGTCTTGCCGGAGCCAGGGAAGAAGGCCCCTGGCGCCCTTGGTCGCACGTGCGTGCCGCCCCCGTGCCGGACGCACCGCTGCCCGTTGGATGCCAATCCAACGGCCCTCGTGGCTCGGTCCATGGCGCCGGTGCGCCCGGTCCACCATGGACCCCCCTAGCACGCAGTATGTGGTTCACCGTGGACCAAGTGCGCGGGTGCGCGGTCCACCGGTTCACCGTGGACCATTGTCGACTGTTTTAGGGTTTAAAATTTGGCAGAATTCATGAAAATGTTGTAAAATGTGTAGTAAATTCAAAATAGCTCCGATTGAGCCCATTCAAATTTCTACATGTTCATAAAATTGTGCTCTACGTACTGGTATAATTATTTTGTACTGCTTGCATGACTTGTTGTACTGTTTCTTACTTGTCTTGTTATTTCGACGTGTTGTAGTTGAAGTCGGAGCTAACGAAGAGCCGCCACTCGCCGCTGAGGATCCGTACCAGTGCTACGAGGATCAAGGCAAGTCACCGGACCCTCTTGTGTACATAGTTGATCATGTCGAACCTACTTTTTGCAATAATCGCTATAACCCATAGGTTGATAACTGCATTAGCGATAACATGTTCACTCATTTGTTTATTTAGCTAATGTATATTATTGGTCCCGGAAGTGCAAACCCAAGCCATGTTTGTATCACATTCTCCTTGTCGCCATCGTCGCTTAGTAGTTAGCGCCATATCGTCGAGGCGCATTACTTGCTAGCTTAACTACAGTTACTACTAGTCGTCAGGTTAAATTCTTTATACACCCTTGGATATATATATGTCTCGTCTCGTCGAAGTTCTGAGTTGTGGAAAGCGATGTGGAGTCGATGTGGTATTGTGCATGGTGGGTTCCGGGTGCAAGCTAGGGCATTGGTGGTCGCACCCGGGGCACTATAAGGACCGGTCTGCGGGATCTGTCGCAAAGCATTGTCGTGCTAACCACAAGTCTATGGGTAAGACCTAATCTGTAGTATGGGTCGGTTCAGCTCGATGCACCGAGCGGAGGAGACAAGACCATCTATCAGGAGTTGCCTAGTGATGGCTTGTGCTGACGAGGCACTAATGGGGGTCGCACGTCTACCAATCGAGTTCTACTCAGACGTTATGAGTGAGATCCCAGTGGAGCGTCGATGAAACCTAGTGAGGTTGTCCTCTTGCTGAGTCGGACATGCGAAGGGTTTTAGCATGCGTTCCTGGGACTTGGGTCCTCGTAACACACTGTGGTGTGCAGGGATAAGTGCCTTGTGGGGAAAGTAGTACACCTCTGATCAGAGTATAATCTTTTCGAAAAGCCGTGCCCACGGTTATGGGCGAGCCCAGTGATGTTCTCCGCAGTTAGTTTTCAGTGTTGGAAGTGTGAATTGCATATCATATTTTGGGATGGTTTGAAAGAGCGAGTGGGCACAGGTGTGCAACTCGAGATAGTGGAAAGTCAGTACTGTTATTTACTTCAGCATGTTTATTACTGCTTTAACACTGCTCATTAAAGTTTAAACAAAACTTAACATGCTTTTTACGCAATGAGCCTAGTTTATGCATCCTTGTTCAACAGCCATCATTATTTGCATGTCCGTGGCTTGTTGAGTACTTTGTACTCACCCCTCATGGGTTAATTATTTTAGATGCTGTGTACCAAGAAGAAGAAGTCCAGGAGTAGCGTCCCAGTCGAGGAGTCGGATCCCCGGAGCCAAGACGTTCTGCAGCTATTTAGATTTGCTTCCGCTTTGAATTTGTGTTGTATTAAGTGTAGCCTATGAGCTACGTACTTTGCTTTACTTTCGTTTACTTCGTTGTCAGCTTGTGAGCGTCTTGTAAGAATGACTTTTCATTTATATTCAATGAATTGCGGTTCGTGAGAACCCGGGTCGTTACATGGCACCATAAAGGTGATGGCCAATTACTTTTCCATGGCGTTGACTAGCTCTACCTAATCCTAGCCAACGAACCTCCCTCGTGACTTAGTGTAGTTAATGAAGGATATGTGAGACTAATTTATCATTTACTTATAAGATGTGTTCATTGTGGGATGCAATATATATGTTAATGAGGGAGTTGTCAACCTCCACGTACAACTAGCCCTTGCGCTAGGCACCCCGTGATGATTTGGTAACAGGGAGAGTGTAATGTGGCACAATTTTACCTCACATCTTCCAATCATTGCCAACATGTTGATCCCCCTTAGCATATAGAAGTAGCAAGCTAGACTCACATACGACAACACCCTACAAACATATCACATAAGTGTGCATAGAAGAGCATGAGAATGGAGTTGGGGTTGAGGTGGATGAGACATATGTTATAGTAAATTCAAAGAAGAATGTGATGAAGTCTCCACAAGAAAGGAGCAAAATACCACTTCTTCATATTGAGGTGCTGACCACATGTTCCATTCATGACTCTATATCACCCATCGCCCCATCGATAGGGCTAAGCATCTGATGGTACCATAGTGCATTGTGATGACATAGGAAGCTTGGCGATTGGCCAAGGATACAAATGTGTGACCATATGGAGGCGACTAAAGGGAATAAAGTTGAAGAATATGAAGTGTAAGTGAAGACTAAGAAGACAAACAAAAATATCATGAAGAAGGCTCAAACACGGGAAGATTATAATGGAGAGTCCCTTTCGATTCATAGACGCTCGACGAACTTAGATCACTTTAGTCGCCATGACAAGACGTTTTAGCTTTGGAGGGAAAGCAATCGACACCCTATCTCTAGTAATAGGCCCTTCTTTGGGTCATGTCTGGCATACCACCACCATGTTTGCATAAGGTAATCAAGCTACATCATAGGGGAAGCAAGGTAAACTTGTTGACAGAATTGACCCTACATCCTCGAGCAAGGGCTATTGTTAATGTCAATGGAACTAGAGTACCATGTACATGCCATGTTATTTTTAGGGAGGACATGATTAATTCTAATTGTTGGTATAATCAGTGGATGCTAAGGTCTATGGAAATGGGTCCATAATGACTCCAACCGCAGAGGCACCCCTTAGTGGTTCCATAACTCCTCGAGAATAGCTACAACTAGAAGAACATTAATGAGTAGGGTTTTGGATTGACCACCACATACCAAAGCCATATGGTAGAACGAGGGTTCTCATGAAGTCCTCAACTACTCTGTTCCTATTATGAGACAAGAAAAAGGGATATCTCATATGACACCCTAAGGTGTCGATCTAACGGAGAATGATATACTAACCAGGTTGACGATCTAATGGAATTATAGGTAAAAATAATATAGATAATAATGATATATGTATCAAGTGGTCCTTTTCGAATATACATGAACCTGTAATATTATATAAAGAGTACAAATTTCTTGTATGTGAGAGAAACTAGGTTTGAATCTAGAGGAATCTAAGGTATATCACAATTGCATTCAAATTCAGAACACATCAATAGGAAGTAGGGTTGTTATCTTAGAGTGGCTCAAATCTAGATAAAAATCTCGTGCTCCATTCCATTAGAGATTTAGGTAGTCTTTTAACACCATTGCTGAACTGAAAATAATCTAGAAAAATACGCCGCCTAGAACATCAACAAAGATGGTTACATAAAAATCAATTCAAATACAAGTATTTTTCCTGAAAAATATTTTCACCATATTGTAACTTTTTATGAAATATTAAAAGTATCACATTTTTAAAAAAATATTCTATAAGACATGTAAGATACAATTGTTGTTACTTATTGTAACACCCCAAATTTTCAAAACAATAAAATATTATTAAATTCAATTTCTTGGAATATATATTTCTGAAAATACTTTTAATACTCTTTTATACCCTTTTTAACTACAACATAGAGTAGATGGCCAAACCAGGAGCTGAAATTTTTTGTATAGACTCCCAAGGCCAAGAAATATTTTTGAGAATTTTTACAAATTTTTAACCACTTTGGAAATGCCCCAAAAGGTTTAATCTATTTTCTGCAATTGTTTTTAATCAGAAAATAATTTCGAACAGTAATGGGCTCCCTCCCCCCTTTTCTCTCTCTCCCGGCCGGCCCAGCCCGTTCTATCGCGGGCCTTAGACTGACAACCCGGCCCCACCTGTCGGCGCCGAATTCCTCCCCTCGCGCGCGAACCTGACACCGCGGCCCCACCCGTCAGTCGCCACCCCGCTCGCTCGCGCCCGCTGGCCAGTAGGCCCCACCTGTCAGCTTCGCCCTCAACCTCGCGCCAGCCCCCCTAATCCCGCCGGCGAGAACCTCGCCTCGGATCCGCTCGCCGGCTCCCCCTCCCGTTAAACCGACGCCGGCCATTAACTCCCCGAGGCCCACCGCTCATTTAAACCCATAAAGGCACGTGTTTAAGCCCCCGGGAACGCAGCTCCGTGCATGGCCGAGCCCTCGCCGGCGACTTAAAACTCTCCCCCGGCTTTCCTTGCATGCGAGCCCCTCCGACGCCTTATTTAAACCCCCCTGCCTCCGCCGCGCTCGACCCCCACACCCTCGCAACCCTGGACCAAACAGAGCGCCCGTAGTTCACTTTTTAGCGCACTCCTTCGGTTTCGCCTCCAGCCACCGCTCGCCGTCGCCGGGACCCCTCTCCGTCCACACCGACCGCACCGCCGTGACCGCCAGGACCTCACCAACCCCGGCCACCGCTCCATCGACGACGAACCTCGCCGGATCGCCGTCCCCGCCGAGGAACCGAGAACCTTCGCCGCCACCGCTCGTCGCCGGCCTCACCCCGTCGACCCCGGACCACCGCAAGGGTACCCTTTTGTTCCCCTCGGTACCCCCTTTCCGTTTTTAGTCCTAGCTAGACTAGATAACCCTCGACCTCGCCGGAATCGCTCGCCGTCGCATCACCGGAGTCAGGGAAGAAGGGGTACTTTACCCCCCCGACACGCACTGTGCCGGATTCAATCCTGGCCGTGCGATCCAGATCCAAAGCTTAGGATTAAATCATATGTTCGGTTTAATCCGGGCCGTCGGATCTGAGTGAAGCGGTACGGTGCGATCTCACGCGTTCGTTTTCATTTAAAACCAGCGTGCGATCTCGTGCGTCCACGTAGTACCCCCTTCGAACGTTTTAATCCTGGCCGTTCGTGGTCACTTACGCGCCCCACCTCGCCCTCGCGCGTCGGATCTGGATCCGACGGTCCAGATCGACCCGGCGCACGCGCACAGTGCGCGGGTTCACCGTGAGCCTGGCTCACCGTGGACCCGAGGGATTTAAAATTTGAAAATAAATTCCAGAAAAGGTTTAAAACTTGTAAAATTCATATCTGGCGCATTTGAACTCTAAAAATTGCCATTCCAATTTTAGAAAATCCATAATATTATTCTCTACATGTTTATGCAATAAAAACAGTAGGGTTACTTTCACTATTTCATGTTTATTTAAATGAACATTTAAATACCCTAGGGTTAAAAATGTAAGTTTAATTATTTAAATTCCAGTGAAGTTTATATTCATTTATTTTCTGTTGATAGGAACAAAACACTAAGTTTTCTATGAATCTTTCATTTTAAATTTATTAGAGAACTTAAAAATGAGGATAACCCCTTTTAAAACCCCTTTCTAAAAAGGACTACTTTTTAAATTCCTTTAAAATTTATTTTTGAGATAAACCACAGAACCTTAACGATGGAAATTATTTTATTTTTATTTTTAATCAAACCAACTGTAACTTATGTGCTTATAATGTATTGTTATATTATTTGATTGAATGTGTTCTTTCTATTTTACTTTGTTATATTAAAAAGACTACGACGTCGCCGAGGAGCCGGAATACTTCCCGGAAGTCCCTCCTTCGCCTTTCGCTGAACAAGGCAAGTCACCAAACCAATTCTTTTGAGCATATTGAACCCATGTTTGATTAAACTATCGCTAAAACACATAGGTTATACATGCATTAGTCAAATGAACCCTTACATTATATTTATTTAGGATCCCCCGACCTTGATGTGCAACCCAAGCCATGCTATCTCGCCTAACCTCCTTGTCACCATATGATCAATGATATTAGCTAGTGTCCAATGTATTGACACGATCGCTATAGGATAAAAATGAGTCGTAGCAAAATGATTCTATTATATGACCCCCGTTACTTCTTATCCTTGGAAATTCTGTTGGTGATGAGTTATGGTTGTGAGTGTATGCATGGTGGGTTCCGGGTGCAAGCTAGGGCATTGGTCGGTAGCACCCGGGGCACTATAAGGACCGGTCTGAGGGATCCGTTGCAATACACTTACGTACTAACCACAAGTCTAGTGGGTAAGTCCTAACTAAGGTATGGGTTGTTCCAAAACGAGGCCACCATTTGGAGATGGGTCAAGTTGCACCTGCGGGTGACTTGTACCAATGTGGTGCAAAAGGCGGTGCGACGTTAGCCGGGATGCGGCCCGACGCGCCGGCGAAACCTAGAGCGGGTGGTTATCGCTTGGAACATCTCATATTGAGGTTTTGGCACGAGTTCCCGTGAAATGGGTCATCTCGTTTGGGATGAGTGCGTGCCTTGTGGGTACAGTAGTACATCTCTGATCAGAGTCTAAAATCTTTTCGAAAAGCCGAGCACACGGTCAAGGGCGGGTTGCGTGACATCCCCCAGTTAGTTTACTTTGAGTATGAATGTGCATGATGGATTGACATGTAAGGACCGTTGAGCGAGGTGGGGCTGACTGTACCCCTCGAGTTAGTTGATGTTGATGATGTTCATGTTTACTTTCCGCATGATTAAAATATGATTACACTAAATGCAATAACTGCAACTGCACTTTTCCGCAATGTTAGCCATTATCCTTCCTTGTTTATTATCCTGCATTATTATTTGCATTTGCGGTGGCTTGTTGAGTACTTTTTGTACTCATACCCGTTGGACCCCACAGAGGATGCTTACTACGAAGACGGTCTGGAGTAGCGACCCAGTCGGGAAGAAAAATCCTGAAGAAGATGTTCGTCATGCCGTTTTCTAATTATTTTACTTTACTGTTTTTATTAAAACAATGATGTAATAAATATGGTCTGCGTACCATGAACCCTGTCGTATGTACGATTGTCGCATGATGAACCTCTTGTATTATTGTTTTTCTTATGAAATTCAATAATGTCTTGATTTGTTAAATCGGGGCGCTACAAGATGGCATTAGAGCCGACTCGACTGTAGGAAGCCAAACAGACCCGCCTAGCCATTAGCCACAGGAAATTATTTCTCGAAAATCTACTTCATAAACTTTGTTCCTCTCCTCACTTTTATTCAACTTGCTGTTTTGTAGATGTCTGTTTACCAAGTCCACAGCTACTGCCGCCACTACGAGGGCTTCGTCCGGGAGCTCCGTATGATGCTCACCTTCCTCGGGTTCCTCTTCGAACCCGAATTCCAAGGAGTGTACCCCGACGAGTTCGCCGGGCCTTGCGACGTCTCCCTCACCGTCCACGGCTCCAGAGAACACCTGCCGCCCTACACCACCGCACTTGGGGGCCCGACTTTCGACGTCGCGTGCCAACGAGTCGCCCTCCAGGCCCTCATGGAGCTGAGGATGATCTACGACGATCGTCTTCAGAACTCGTCCTTCCGGCTCGTGCCGAAGCGCACTCCCGGAGCCCACCGTAGCATCTACCTCGGAGTTCACTCCGTGCGTGATCCGGTCATGGCCCGGCAGTCGCGTCTTCTGCAGGCCATGGATGATCTCCACACCGAGGCGGTGCTCGACGCCGACGAGCACCATGAGGCGGTTGAGTTCCTTCGTGAAGAAACGAAGAACTTGATCCAGCAGAATGGCGAGTTGCAGCGCAAGATTATGCAGCTGCAGAAGGATATAGCGGAGATGGTTCCTCTTCTTCCAAGGAAGAAGAAGCCCATCCGTGAGCCCCTCCCTCGCCCCAAGAGGATCCCGCCACGACCCTCCCCCGCCAGGCCCTCTACCAGCGCCCCTACACCACGCCCCGGCCTCGTCTCCGACTCCATCATCGAGAATTTTCTCGAGCCCACCATCTCTCTGGAGCCGCGCACTCGTGGTTCCGAGAGCACGGAGACCGCCTCCGGTGGCGAGTAGGCGTTAGGAGACGCTATTTAAATAAAAATCATAATTTTGTATGTGGTGCCATCTGCAACGAGTTGTGTTGTAGATGGAATAAGATCTTGGATGTAATGAACTATTTATGCCACTCTGTATATTTATGTGCTTGGTGCTTTTGGTTGTATTATTGTTCGTCATCTTTCGCTTTATCACTATGTATCTTCAGAAGATGGCCGATCACCAGAACACCGGCTCCGACAACGGAGCAGGAGGAAGCCGTGATGCGCCCGAGGGTGTTGTACCCAACTGGGGTGCAACGGGCCCGCGTCACTCTGGATCGCCTTCTGCCAACCACCCCACCTTGGCAGAGATGATGGCGAATCAGAACCACCTGATCACCGCCCTCCTCACCCAAATGCAGAACCAACAGGCTCAGTTGGACCGTCTGCAGAACGGGGAACCCGCCCCTCGCGCACCAGCACCCGCGCCCGCTCCGCAACTCTCCGAGTTCCTGCGCGTGCGCCCGCCCATCTTCTAGAGCACCACCAACCCGATGGAGGCCGGAGATTGGCTTCGCACCATCGGAAAGAAGCTCGACCTCCTCCCCTGCACCGACCGGGAGCGGGTGGCCTTCGCCACTCACCAGCTCCAGGGTCCCGCCGCTGAATGGTGGGACAACTATCGTGAGTCCCAGCCTGAGGGCCACGTGGTGACTTGGGCGGAGTTCACCATTGCCTTTCGTGCCGCCCACGTCCCCGCTGGCGTCATCGCGGTGAAACAGCAGGATTTCCGCGACCTGCAGCAAGGCAACATGACCGTCATGGAGTACCTCCATGAGTTCAACCGCCTCGCCCGCTACGCACCGGAGGAAGTGCGCACCGACGCCCTCCGCCAAGCCAAGTTCCTCAGGGGACTTAAGGATGAGCTGTCCATCCAGCTCGTCGCCGCCGACTTCGCCGACTTCCAACGGCTAGTCAACAAAGCGCTCATCCAAGAGACTGAGCAGAATAAACTGGACCTCAAGAAGAGGAAAATGATCGCCTTCAAGCATCAGCAGGCGAACTCTCAGAGGCCCCGCTTCGTCCCTCCGCCACCAGCGTCTGCCTACCATCCTCGGCCCGCCTACAGGCCGCATCACGCCGCCGGTGGATCCAACGCCGGGCACCCTCGCCCCGCCCCACCAGCTCCGGCCGCTCAGCCGACACCAGCCGCCAAGGCTCCGATCTTGAAGGATCGCCAAGGAAGGCCAGTCGTCTGCTTCAACTGCCGCAAGGAAGGGCACTATGCACACCAGTGTCCCCACCCCAAGCAAGCTCAAGGCGTGGCACCCAACCAGGCGGTTCGTGCCCGCGTCAACCACATCAGCGCGGAGGAAGCTCAGGAGGCTCCTGAAGTCGTGCTCGGTACGTTTACTGTGAATTCCGTACCAGCCGTCATATTATTTGACTCTGGAGCAACCCACTCCTTCATCTCGGAAAATTTTGTGAAAACAAACGAACTGGACGTGCTCCCTCTACCCATTCCCATGGTGATTGCCACCCCCGGAAATAGGACCTCAGCCCGCTTATACAACCCTAAGGTTCAAATTGACATCCAAGGAATACTGTTTCGGGCCGAGCCAGTTCTCATCCAATGCACCGGACTCGACCTTATACTGGGGATGGATTGGTTGATGAAGCACAAGGGAGTGATCGACTGTGCCAACAAGTCCGTCACGGTGACCAACCCTAAAGGCGCAGCCGTCACCTTTCGGATGACCAGTCGCGAACCACTCGGAGCATCCCTTCGCTCGATAGCTCTTGAAGAGGTGCCTATAGTCAAGGAGTTTGCGGATGTCTTCCCTGAAGACCTACCCGGAATGCCTCCCAAGCGGGACATCGAATTCAGAATCGAACTTGTCCCCGGGACCACTCCAATCTCCAAGCGCCCGTACCGGATGGCCGCTAATGAACTAGCTGAAGTCAAGAGCAACATCGAAGACCTAGAACAAAAAGGGTATATTCGGCCAAGTACCTCACCCTGGGGTGCACCTGTTATATTTGCCATGAAGAAGGACAAGACCAAGAGGATGTGCGTGGACTATAGAGCCTTGAACGACGTAACCATTAAGAACAAGTACCCATTGCCTCAGATCGACGACCTATTCGATCAGCTGAAAGGATCCTCGGTGTTTTCCAAAATTGACCTCAGGTCAGGTTATCACCAGTTGAGGATTAGAGAAGAGGACATACCCAAGACTGCCTTCACCTCTCGCTATGGACTTTACGAGTACACCGTGATGTCGTTCGGACTCACGAATGCCCCGGCCTTTTTCATGAACATGATGAATAATGTCTTCATGGAGTTCTTGGACAAGTTCATCGTGGTATTCATCGACGATATCCTCGTTTACTCCAAGACCAAGGAAGAACACGAGGCTCACCTCCGTCTGACCCTCGAAAAGCTAAGGGAGCAGCAACTGTATGCCAAGTACAGCAAATGTGAATTTTGGTCGTCAGAGGTGAAGTTCCTCGGCAATGTTATATCTGCCAGAGGAATAGCAGTGGACCCAACCACCGTGGAAGCAGTAACCAACTGGCTGCAGCCCACGACCGTGACCGAGATCCGGAGTTTTCTCGGATTGGCCGGATACTACCGCCGATTCATCGAGAATTTTTCCAAGATCGCCAAGCCTATGACCAGACTTCTGCAGAAGGAAGTGAAGTTTGAATGGACCCCCGACTGCGAGGAAAGCTTCCAGACCCTCAAGAAGAAGCTAGTGTCAGCTCCTATTCTGACTCTGCCAGACATCCGGAAAGACTTCCACGTCTACTGTGATGCCTCTCGTCAAGGATTGGGATGCGTCTTAATGCAAGAAGGGAAAGTGATATCCTACGCCTCCCGGCAACTGAGACCGCACGAGCTGAACTACCCAACCCATGACCTGGAACTAGCAGCCGTGGTTCATGCCTTGAAGATATGGAGACATTACCTTGTGGGGAATCGGTGTGAGGTCTTCACCGACCACAAGAGCCTCAAGTACATATTCACCCAACCAGATCTGAATCTCAGGCAAAGGAGATGGTTGGAACTGATCAAGGATTACGACTTGGGCATCCATTATCATCCGGGCAAAGCGAACGTGGTGGCAGACGCCCTTAGTCGAAAAGGGTACTGCAATGCCATCATGATTCAAAACCAAGCTCCTTTACTTTATAAGGAGATGGAAAGGCTAAACCTAGGGATCACCACTCGAGCGTACCTCGCTGCCTTGGAATCTCGGCCTGTCTTAATAGACCAGATCCGAGAAAAGCAGAAGGAAGATCTGGACATCCTGGAGATCCAGCAGAACATGAGGAAGGGTAAAGCCCCCGGATTTTCCGAGGACGAGCATGGTACCATCTGGTTCGGAAACCGAGTATGCGTACCCAACCTACCTGAGTTGAAGACCCTCATCCTTCAAGAAGCCCACGATACTCTATACTCCATCCATCCCGGGAGTACAAAGATGTATCAAGACCTAAAGGAAAAATATTGGTGGGTCAGCATGAAGAGAGAAATAGCAGAGTATGTGGCCAAGTGCGACACATGCCAGCGAGTCAAGGCAGAGCATCAAAGGCCTGCCGGACTTCTTCAACCTCTCAAGGTCCCTGAATGGAAGTGGGAAGAAATAGGAATGGACTTCATCACAGGACTGCCCAGGACCCAGACTGGTCATGATTCTATCTGGGTGATCGTCGACCGACTCACCAAGGTAGCTCACTTCGTTCCGGTCAAGACAACTTACACCGTCGCCAAGTTGGCTGAGTTGTATATGACCCGGATCGTGTGCCTCCACGGAGTTCCTAAGAAGATTGTATCTGACCGCGGGAGTCAGTTTACCTCCAAGTTTTGGAAGAACCTTCAAGAGGAACTCGGCACCCGGCTGAACTTCAGCACCGCCTATCATCCACAGACCGACGGTCAGACCGAAAGGGTCAACCAGATATTGGAGGATATGCTTAGAGCTTGCGCTCTAGACTTTGGCGGAATGTGGGACAAGAACTTACCATATGCAGAGTTCTCCTACAACAACAACTATCAAGCCAGCCTGCAAATGTCCCCGTTCGAAGCACTCTATGGACGTAAGTGCAGAACGCCGTTGCTCTGGGATCAAACCAGAGAGTCGCAACTGTTTGGGACTGACCTATTAAGGGAAGCTGAAGAGAAGGTTAAGATCATAAGAGACCAATTGAAGGCAGCACAATCCAGGCAAAAGAGCTATGCCGACAACCGTCGAAGAGACCTAGCCTTTGAGGAGGGCGATTATGTCTACCTCCGAGTCACTCCCCTCCGTGGCACTCAAAGGTTCAACATGAAAGGCAAACTAGCACCCCGCTACGTCGGACCTTTCCAGATCTTCCGTCGACAAGGAGAAGTGGCATATCAACTTGAACTGCCTCCATCCTTGGCAGGAGTTCATGATGTGTTCCATGTCTCTCAGCTGAAGAAGTGCCTCCGTGTACCCACCGAGCAAGCCGACCTTCAGCAGCTTAATGTCCAAGAAGACTTGACCTACATAGAAAGACCCATCCAGATCTTGGAAACCAAGGAGAGAGTAACCAGAAGTCGCGTTGTTCGCTTCTGCAAAGTCCAATGGAACAACCATCCCGCCGAAGAAGCCACTTGGGAAAAGGAAGACGAACTAAAAGCCCAATATCCCGAGTTATTCGAGTAGCGTTCCAATCTCGAGGATGAGATTCTTGTAAGGGGGATAGGTTTGTAACACCCCAAATTTTCAAAACAATAAAAATATTATTAAATTCAATTTCTTGGAATATATATTTCTGAAAATACTTTTAATACTCTTTTATACCCTTTTTAACTACAACATAGAGTAGATGGCCAAACCAGGAGCTGAAAATTTTTGTATAGACTCCCAAGGCCAAGAAATATTTTTGAGAATTTTTACAAATTTTTAACCACTTTAGAAATGCCCCAAAAGGTTTAATCTATTTTCTGCAATTGTTTTTAATCAGAAAATAATTTCGAACAGTAATGGGATCCCTCCCCCCTTTTCTCTCTCTCTCTCGGCCGGCCCAGCCCGTTCTATCGCGCGCCTTAGACTGACAACCCGGCCCCACCTGTCGGCGCCGAATTCCTCCCCTCGCGCGTGAACCTGACACCGCGGCCCCACCCGTCAGTCGCCACCCCGCTCGCTCGCGCCCGCTGGCCAGTAGGCCCCACCTGTCAGCTTCGCCCTCAACCTCGCGCCAGGCCCCCCTAATCCCGCCGGCGAGAACCTCGCCTCGGATCCGCTCGCCGGCTCCCCCTCCCGTTAAACCGATGCCGGCCATTAACTCCCCGAGGCCCACCGCTCATTTAAACCCATAAAGGCACGCATTTAAGCCCCCGGGAACGCAGCTCCGTGCATGGCCGAGCCCTCGCCGGCGACTTAAAACTCTCCCCCGGCTTTCCTTGCATGCGAGCCCCTCCGACGCCTTATTTAAACCCCCCTGCCTCCGCCGCGCTCGACCCCCACACCCTCGCAACCCTGGACCAAACAGAGCGCCCGTAGTTCACTTTTTAGCGCACTCCTTTGGTTCCGCCTCCAGCCACCGCTCGCCGTCGTCGGGACCCCTCTCCGTCCGCACCGACCGCACCGCCATGACCGCCAGGACCTCACCAACCCCGGCCACCGCTCCATCGACGACGAACCTCGCCGGATCGCCGTCCCCGCCGAGGAACCGAGAACCTTCGCCACCACCGCTCATCGCCGGCCTCACCCCGTCGACCCCGGACCACCGCAAGGGTACCCTTTTGTTCCCCTCGGTACCCCCTTTCCGTTTTTAGTCCTAGCTAGACTAGATAACCCTCGACCTCGCCGGAATCGCTCGCCGTCGCATCGCCGGAGTCGGGGAAGAAGGGGTACTTTACCCCCCCGACACGCACTGTGCCGGATTCAATCCTGGCCGTGCGATCCAGATCCAAAGATTAGGATTAAATCATCTGTTCGGTTTAATCCGGGCCGTCAGATCTGAGTGAAGCGGTACGGTGCGATCTCACGCGTTCGTTTTCATTTAAAACCAGCGTGCGATCTCGTGCGTCCATGTAGTACCCCTTCGAACGTTTTAATCCTGGCCGTTCGTGGTCACTTACGCGCCCCGCCTCGCCCTCGCGCGTCGGATCTGGATCCGACGGTCCAGATCGACCCGGCGCACGCGCACAGTGCGCGGGTTCACCGTGAGCCTGGCTCACCGTGGACCCGAGGGATTTAAAATTTGAAAATAAATTCCAGAAAAGGTTTAAAACTTGTAAAATTCATATCTGGCGCATTTGAACTCTAAAAATTGCCATTCCAATTTCAGAAAATCCATAATATTATTCTCTACATGTTTATGCAATAAAAACAGTAGGGTTACTTTCACTATTTCATGTTTATTTAAATGAACATTTAAATACCCTAGGGTTAAAAATGTAAGTTTAATTATTTAAATTCCAGTGAAGTTTATATTCATTTATTTTCTGTTGATAGGAACAAAACACTAAGTTTTCTATGAATCTTTCATTTTAAATTTATTAGAGAACTTAAAAATGAGGATAACCCCTTTTAAAACCCCTTTCTAAAAAGGACTACTTTTTAAATTCCTTTAAAATTTATTTTTGAGATAAACCACAGAACCTTAACGATGGAAATTATTTTATTTTTATTTTTAATCAAACCAACTGTAACTTATGTGCTTATAATGTATTGTTATATTATTTGATTGAATGCGTTCTTTCTATTTTACTTTGTTATATTAAAAAGACTACGACGTCGCCGAGGAGCCGGAATACTTCCCGGAAGTCCCTCCTTCGCCTTTCGCTGAACAAGGCAAGTCACCAAACCAATTCTTTTGAGCATATTGAACCCATGTTTGATTAAACTATCGCTAAAACACATAGGTTATACATGCATTAGTCAAATGAACCCTTACATTATATTTATTTAGGATCCCCCGACCTTGATGTGCAACCCAAGCCATGCTATCTCGCCTAACCTCCTTGTCACCATATGATCAATGATATTAGCTAGTGTCCAATGTATTGACACGATCGCTATAGGATAAAAATGAGTCGTAGCAAAATGATTCTATTATATGACCCCCGTTACTTCTTATCCTTGGAAATTCTGTTGGTGATGAGTTATGGTTGTGAGTGTATGCATGGTGGGTTCCGGGTGCAAGCTAGGGCATTGGTCGGTAGCACCCGGGGCACTATAAGGACCGGTCTGAGGGATCCGTTGCAATACACTTACGTACTAACCACAAGTCTAGTGGGTAAGTCCTAACTAAGGTATGGGTTGTTCCAAAACGAGGCCACCATTTGGAGATGGGTCAAGTTGCACCTGCGGGTGACTTGTACCAATGTGGCGCAAAAGGGGGTGCGACGTTAGCCGGGATGCGGCCCGGCGCGTCGGCGAAACCTAGAGCGGGTGGTTATCGCTTGGAACATCTCATATTGAGGTTTTGGCACGAGTTCCCGTGAAATGGGTCATCTCGTTTGGGATGAGTGCGTGCCTTGTGGGTACAGTAGTACATCTCTGATCAGAGTCTAAAATCTTTTCGAAAAGCCGAGCACACGGTCAAGGGCGGGTTGCGTGACATCCCCCAGTTAGTTTACTTTGAGTATGAATGTGCATGATGGATTGACATGTAAGGACCGTTGAGCGAGGTGGGGCTGACTGTACCCCTCGAGTTAGTTGATGTTGATGATGTTCATGTTTACTTTCCGCATGATTAAAATATGATTACACTAAATGCAATAACTGCAACTGCACTTTTCCGCAATGTTAGCCATTATCCTTCCTTGTTTATTATCCTGCATTATTATTTGCATTTGCGGTGGCTTGTTGAGTACTTTTTGTACTCATACCCGTTGGACCCCACAGAGGATGCTTACTACGAAGACGGTCTGGAGTAGCGACCCAGTCGGGAAGAAAAATCCTGAAGAAGATGTTCGTCATGCCGTTTTCTAATTATTTTACTTTACTGTTTTATTAAAACAATGATGTAATAAATATGGTCTGCGTACCATGAACCCTGTCGTATGTACGATTGTCGCATGATGAACCTCTTGTATTATTGTTTTTCTTATGAAATTCAATAATGTCTCGATTTGTTAAATCGGGGCGCTACACTTATCAAGCGACAATATACCATGGGGGTACCCGCATTATGTATTTGTTTTAGGTGTTGGGGAGTTATGTGGATGAATCTGATGGTTATCTCTAACTTAGAGACAAAAAGAGTTTTTAGACAGGTTTGAGCTTCCTTGAGGATAATAACCATACTCCTGTGTGTGTAGTATGAGCTTTTGTGTGTGAAATAGCCTTAAGCGTACTCAAGAATGTAGAAAGATCCTCTTCCAAAACGTGCATTTTACAGTCTCCGTCTGGTCCCTTTATATGAGAGGGATTGAGGGTTACAAATGGTGATTAAAACGTCTCATTAATGACCAATTAAGAGGTTAATGGTCAGTTCATGAGCAATGACTTGAGGATTACAAGGCTAATAATTGTAGAATATGGAGATTAATGTCGAATTGACTCTTGATGGTGGCAGTCTAAATATCAGTGGACAAGAGGACTTCTTCTTTAGTGTTGGACTCGGGAGACTTCAAGCCCTTGACCACTGACCACGTGGAATATGCTAACCATTTACTGGTCATCTTAAAACTACTCAGAAGGTATCTCAAGATCATATTCCTAATAACGATAATGTCAATGTCCAAAACAACTATCGTTGTGTATGAATAATACTTCTCTACAGGAGTACTCAAAGAAAGGTTTTGGTTAGGGTAATGGGGGCATTGTGCGATGATCCAATGGCTATCTCAAACAATGAGACATAAACAAAGTCTTTAGACAGGTATGGGCCTCCTGAAAGATAATAACACTACTCATGTATGTGTGTAATATGAGAATAATCTGATGCCCCTTTCAGGATTTCTCTAATCCCTTTATATGAGGAGGATTAGAGGTTACAAATTAGTAATGAGCCCTATTAATGACCGAAAACTGATAAGTTTATGGGTATCAATTCTGAAGATAACCGCTCTAGTTAACTATGAGATTATGGAGATTTAATTAAGACCTGGCTTTTGATGGCAACTATCAGAATGCTGGTGGTCGGGGGGTCCTCTTCCTGAATACTGAACTCAGAAGCCTTCGGACCCCCGATTGCTACCCTCGTCGAGAATTCTGACTGTTGGCTGGTCGGCCAAAACTACTCGGGAAGTAGCCCAAGATCACATTCCCGACGGCAGCCCCCGAACACTTTTTGTCGCACAAATCAAATTGAGTAGTCAGAAAGGGCTACATAGCTTCAGCCTTATTTTTTTCCAGTTGGTGCACCGCTCAGGTGCACCTATCGACTGCAAACCTCGAGATTGGAGTTTCTTTGATTAAAATAAGCTCCAATATCAAAAGCATTTTAAATCTGCCTAGTCGGTGCCTTGGCGTCCATAGAAACCGACTTGAGTCTAGGGACTTATAGGCCTCTCAAATGCTTTTAGAGAAAAGGCATCAGTTGGCACAGTATTGTACCATGGAGTGCTTATGGGGCTTCCTTAGGTGAAAATACGTCTATTTGCACAGACAGGTGCTTGTCAGAATCGACAGTTTGAAGGGATCCGCGCAACTTTAAGACCTCTTCTCGGACACAAGTATAAATTAATAAACTACAAACGCCAATTTGTCTTCTGATATCCACCAGTAGATATGCAATCATCGGTTTAGATGGCAACGTTGAAAAATACTGACCATCACAATTGATGGAAAATATTGCTTTGGGACACATTCTTAGGCAATGGCGATGCTTCAGAGATTAAATTGTCATATGGGTAGCCTATAAATGGCTCAATTGAGACCCTTCAAGCATTCCTGCATGACATAAGCTTTCATCTTCATCTTCTTCTTAGAACTCAAATCCACTAGTGCCTCGCAACCCTAAGCGGCATTGTAACTACGTAGTATGTTACCGCAAGGCACAACGACTATTCACCTTCAAACCTTTATCTCCTCTTCTTGACATCCCAATAGCGGCGCTTGACCCAAAGGAGGCAGATAATCAATCGGTGGAGTTCCGACCATCGACGTCGATGAAGTGCGTGGTGGCATCATTGGATAAGTGGGGTGAAAATCCGTTGAGCGTGCTGTCGACATGACATTCCACTGGCGGTGAGTCGTTTTCGACCCCGAATACCCACAAAATTGTGGTATTTGAGACCTTTTTCTCACGGGCTCGGATTGCCGGCTCATCCATTCTTCCGTGGTGTCCTCCATCATTATGATATCTCCCTTTGCAATCTTAATCCTAATTCTATCCTCCACGTTGCCATCTTCATGCATCTACGCGAAGCTTTTTTGGGCATCGATCTTCATTTTAATTTGTTCCGGTATTACTTCTACTTGTGGTCGAATGCCAAGAAGGTGATCGGTGGCTACGAACTACAACTCAGGGATGTGAAGGTAGCCGAGTATGTCTCGGTGTCGCTTCTGTCTTCTAACAAGGGCTGGCACTCGAGTTGGTTCTACATGGCTGTAACACCCCAAATTTTCAATACAATAAAAATATTATTAAATTCAATTTCCTGGAATATATATTTCTGAAAATACTTTAAATACCCTTTTATACCCTTTTGAACTACATCATAGAGTAGATGGCCAAATTAGGAGGTGAAACTTTTTGTATATGATCCTAAGACCAAGATATATATTTGAGAATTTTTATAAATTTTTACCAAGCATGGAATAGTCCTATTATTTTAAATCGATTTCTGCAATTATTTTTAATCAGAAAATAGTTTCAAACAGTAATGGGCTCCCTCTCCTCCCTTCTCTCTCTCATGGCCGGCCCAGCCCATCACCCGCGCTCGCCTTAGGCTGACAGCCTGGTCCCACCTGTCGGCGCCGATTGCCTCCCCTCGCGCACGCACCCGACGCCTCGGCCCCACCCGTCAGCCGCCTTCCTCGCTCGTTCGCGCTCACTGGCGTGTGGCCCCCGCCTGTCATATCCGTCGTCCCCGCGAGATCCGCCCCCGGATCCCCCCCTCGCCGGCCGAAGCCCTAACTCCGCCTAGGATCCGTCCTCGTCGGCCCCCTCCCTTTAATCCGACGCCTGCAATGAATTCCCCTCAACGCGCTGACCGTTTCCCCGTATTAATCTCGCCCGATTCGCGTCCAGGTGCATTGAACCGCGTTCAACCCGAGCTCGCCGGCGTCAAGGCGCATTTATCCCCGGCCACCGTCGATTGCGCCCTCCCTGCCCCCGCCGGTACCCCTATATAAACCACGGCCCTCCACCGCATTCGGTTCACGCATCCGATTGCACTCAGACCAAGCCGAGCGCCCACACTTCGTCTTTTAGCGCAATCCCCCTACTCCGCCTCCGGCCACCGCTCGCCGTCGCCTCGGACCGTCCCCGTCCGTGCCTCCACCACCGTCGTGACCGCCAGGACCTCACCGACCTCGGCCACCACTCCGTCGACGACGAACCTCACCGGATCGCCGTCACCACCAAGGACCCGAACACCGTCGCCGCCTCCGCTCGTCGCCGGCCTCACCCCGTCGGTCTTTTCTCACCGCCGAGGTACCCTCGTGATCCCCGTAGCACACTCTTTCCATTTTAGGCCTTAGCTTCGACCGCCATAGCTCGCCGTGGCCCCTGGCCTGCTCACCGTCGCCGGAGAAGACGACCGGCACGGGTCGAGTACCCGTGCCGTGTCGGATTCGATCCGCGCCGTGCGATCTGGATCTAACGGTACTGATTTAATCCCTCGTGCAGTTTAATCGGCGCCATTGGATCTGTGCGAAGGGGTACGTTTTAATCTCGTGCGTCCGTTAGTTTTAAATCCCCGCATCGCATCTACGCCGTCCATCGCGTACCGGTTCAAACGTTTTAATCCTAGCCATCCACGTCACTTTAACTCCCCCGCCTCGCCCTCGCGCGTCGGATCTGGATCCAACGGTCCAGATCGACCCGACGCACGCGCACAGTGCGCGGGTTCACCGTGGACCCGAGGGGTTTAAAAATTGAAAATGAATTTCAGAAATACTTTTAAACTTGTAAAATTCATATCTGGCGCATTTGAACTCAAAAAATTGCCATTCCAATTTCAGAAAATTCATAATATTATTCTCTACATGTTTATGCAATAAAAACAGTATGTTTACTTTGACTTTTTCATGTTTATTCAAATGAATATTCAAATGCCTTTAGGATTAAAATATAAATTCAAATGTTTAAACTTCAGAAAAATTTAGATTTATTTCCATTCTACCCATTTACTGAAAACCATCAAATTAACATAAACTTTTCATTTCACATTTATTTGAGAACTTAATATGGCAATAATCACATTTAAACACCCTTTTCTAAAAAGGACAACTCTTTAATTCCTTTAAAATTTATTTATGAAATAAACCACAGAACCTTAACCATTGAACTTATTTTATTTATAACCAAACCAACTTTAACTTATGTGCTTATAATGTAATGTTATATTGTTTGATTGAATGTTGAGTTCTTTTTATTTTACTTTACTATATCAAAAAGATTACGACGTCGCCGAGGAGCCGGAGTAATTCCCCGAAGTCCCTCCCTCTCCCTTTGCTGATCAAGGCAAGTCACCAACACAATCTTTTGAGCATATTGGACCCACGTTTGATTAAACTATCGCTAAAACACATAGGTTATATATGCATTAGTCAAATGAACCCTTACAATATATTTATTTAGGATCCCCCGACCTTGATGTGCAACCCAAGCCATGCTCTCTAGCCTAAACTCCTTGTCACCATATGATAAATGTTATTAGCTAGTGTCCAATGTATCGACACGATCGCTATAGGATAAAAATGAGTCGTAGTACATGGTTCTACTATATGATCCCCATTGTTTCTTATCTATGGAATTCTGTCGTTGTTGGAGTTGTGGTTGTGAGTGAATGCATGGTGGGTTCCGGGTGCAAGCTAGGGCATTGGTCGGTAGCACCCGGGGCACTATAAGGACCGGTCTGAGGGATCCGTTGCAATACACTTACGTACTAACCCCAAGTCTAGTGGGTAAGTCCTAACTAAGGCATGGGTTGTTCCAAACCGAGGCCACCATTTGGAGATGGGTCAAGTTGCACATGCGGGTGACTTGTACCAATGTGGCGCAAAAGGGGGTGCGACATTAGCCGGAATGCGGCCCGGCGCGCCGGCGAAACCTAGAGCGGGTGGTTATCGCTTGGAATATTTCATGTCGAGGTTTTGGCATGAGTTCCCGTGGTATGGGTCATCTCGTTTGGGATGAGTGCGTGCCTTGTGGGTACAGTAGTACATCTCTGATCAGAGTCTTAAATCTTTTCGAAAAGCCGAGCCCACGGTCAAGGGCAGGTTGCGTGACATCCCCCAGTTAGATTACTTTGGATATGTATGTGCATGATGGATTGACATGTAAGGACTGTTGTGCGAGGAGGTAAAACGTACTCCTCGAGTTAGTTGATGTTGTTGATATTCATGTTTACTTTTCCGCATGATTAAAATGTGATTACACTAAATGCAATAACTGAAACTGCACTTTTCTGCAATGTTAGCCATTACCCTTCCTTGTTTATTATCCTGCATTACTACTTGCATTTGCGGTGGCTTGTTGAGTACTTTTTGTACTCATACCCGTTGGACCCCACAGAGGATGCTTACTATGAAGACGGTCTGGAGTAGCGACCCAGTCGAGAAGAAAGATCCTGAAGGAGATGTTCGTCATGCCGCTTTCTAATTATTTTTATTACTGTTTCTACTAAAACTTTGATGTAATAAATATGGTCTGCGTACCATGGATGTTGTCGTATGTACGTTGTCGCATGATGAACCTCTTGTATTATTGTTTTTCTTCTGAAATACAATAATGTCTCGATTTGATAAGTCGGGGCGCTACAATTAGGGATGGCAATGGGGCCTCGTTCCCCGATCCCCGACGGGGATTTCCTCTATTAGGGGACGGGTATGGGGAAATCTCATCCCCGCGAGGGGACAAACGGGGAAAAATCTATCCCCGTCGGGTGAAGCGGGGACGGGGACGTTCCTCTACTCCCCATCCCCGTTCCCCGTTAATATACCCGCAAAAATTAATTGTGGGTCCATATTTTATATATATATACATATGTATGCATATGTATGCATATGTATGTGTATGTGTGTATATGTTTGTGTGTATATATATGTATGTATGTATATATATGTATGTATATATATATGTGTATGTATATGTATATATATATGTATATGTATATATATGTGTATATATATATGTGTGTATATATATATATCTAAACGGGGATTTTCTCCCCGACGGGTACCCGAATCCCCGACGGGGAGCGGGGATGGGGAAAATCTATCCCCGAAGCCAGGGACGGGGACGGGGAACGGGGATTTTTTTGTCTAGCGGGGACGGGGACGGGGACCCCTCCCCGCCGGGGATTCTCCCCGTTGCCATCCCTAGCTACAATGGCCAATCACGAGCTAGCTTGTCTCCAAAGATTGATCGAGTACCATTTCCAGCACTCACTTGGTCCGACCACTTCCAGCCAGAAGAGCAGGGGCAAGTTCATGAATTAGTTGAGACGGTGAAGAAGCTTCAGGTAGTGAACGTGTCGGGCGTCCACGTAGTGATTAGCTTCGTGTGTCACCGGGTTCAACCACTAAAGCAATAGCTCTACCTAGCATTCGAGTACTCGGGTACCGAGGACCCGACTTGGGAGAGGGCCGAGCCCTTAACCGATGATGAGGTGAAGAAGAGGGTGAGATTGATTTTCACTAATCGCCTAGGTCTTGACCCTGATCCCAACCCTCGACCCTTCAAGCTCAATTACCTGCAATCAAAGGTGAGATATTTTTGTTCTTTCATTTTTGATTTTTTGGTAACATCACCTACCAAGTGCTAATTCAAGAACTGCATAGGGTCGGGAAGCCTTTTGCTCTTTGCCATCACTACCAGAACATCCTTGGGCGGTTGGGCGAAAATACATCGACCCGCATGCCGGGTCGACCGGGGAGAAAATGAAAATTTGCCCCCCTAAGATGAAGAGGGTGAAGATGTCGGCGGCGAATGCAATGGTGGCAATGACTTAGGTGCCGCCAAAAGTGTCGTCATCCTTCCCAGGAGAGGCGTGCGTCAACTCGAAGACATCCAAGGCAGTTCTGGTGATCGGAAGGGCTGCTGCATCATCATCCTCCATTTCTACACCGTCACCGCCATCAACACAATCACCTCCACCTCCACCACCGCCATCGGTTGGATTTACCCTTGGAGCAGGCCCTAGTTCATGGACGAAGAAGATGATGATCCGGAAATCGGGATGGTGAGTCGTGTTGTCATTTGGTTGAATCGAATAGTTAAGCTTGATCTTGTTTTTATATCGGTGATTGTTTTTGTTCAACCCTGCTTCATTGTCGCTGTATGACCAGGACATGGTTAGTACAACTGCATCGACCGTCCCTACCACTGATATGGTGGTTTTCGCCAAGACTATTGATCAACAGAGGACAGTGGCGAGTGGGTCACAAACGCCAAGCGCCCCGACCATCAGCGATGTGGGTGTTGCTGCACCGAGCATTGAGGTGTTTGCCTCGACAAATATGGTCTCATTCGGGCTTGTTCCAACACAAGCGCTTGTAGTCAATGTGGCACTTGACTCGGCAGTTTCCGCTGACCCGTCGACAGTGATCGAGATCGCCGCGACGATCGACATGGTAATGCCTCTAGAAGAGCCGGAGGTGGCCGACCCCACACCAGAAGAAGCCGACCCCATAGCAATTGTGGTCGATAAAATGCCACAGCCGACCGCTGGCATAACCCCTAGCATCCCGGCCAGAGCAGTCAGGGAGGGGCATGTCCGAGTGCTTAGAACCACTCAACATTGAGACTAACTTTTGTTATCTCTATGCAATTCCTGATAAGCCAACTAACTAAATAGTTGGCCCAAAAGTCTGCCGATCTGGAGAGGTTGGAAAAGGATAATTATATTCTTCATAGTAGTTGGGGGTCCTCTTCCTGTGAATACTGAACTCGGAAGCCTTCAGACCCCCGACTGCTACCCTCCTGAAGAATTTCGACTATTGACCGATCGTTCAAAATTACTCGAGAAATAGCCTTAGATGACTACAACAGATAGTTGGGAAAGGCTGTATATGCAGTTATGTACCTGTAGCCAATAGGTAGGTGGGCCACCAGGCATCCAGTGTGGAGAACCGGAGAGAGACATGTGGGCCCTGGCCCATTTTCTACTGCGACTAGCAAGTTCGTTCCATAATTCTTGACACCAAGAGTAAATTAATTAATATGTTTATTTTCTGTTTTATCAATATGATTGTATAGCTTACATGTATGCAGTGGTATATAAGTGCAAAGTGCCAATCACCAAACATAAATAATTACTATCAAAAGACTCTAAGCCTAGAAAATCAACAAATATAGAACCGGGCTTAGAGAGTGAATTTTTTAAATAATATTTTTTAAAAGAAAATTTCAAGGCGATTTTGAAAAATTACAAAATAGGCACCGGTTGGCACTTGAAGTGCCGACAGGATGCTACATCAACTCCAGTCAGTACTTGAAGTGCCGACTAGTGACACGTCAGCTCCAGTCGGCACTTGAAGTGCCGATCGGAGCTGACGATTGCAATTCTTCAAAATCGTCATGCATATTTGAAATTTTATTTTAAAAAAATATTATTTTGGGAAAAAAATCCTGAGAGAGTAGCTAACTAGATTGATCACTTGCATTGCCAACTTATTATGAAAAATTACTATTAAATATCTAGCTGGTGATGATTTATCAATTTCTAAAAATCTATAGAAGCTAGAGTTTATTTGTAGATTTTATGTTGAGTTGCATGTTTGGAAAGTTCAGGGCTATTAAAATAATTAAAAATAGATGAAGGGTAGCCGGCATTAATTAGTATAGTATAGGTAGCTCGCCCGCCTATAGATCGATCGGAATTAACCAATCAGCTCCCTATAAATAATGTGCCCCTCTCCCTTTCTGCTTCTTACCACACACTTAGCCAGCAAGCTAGCTCGCCGCCGCCGCCGCCGCAGCAGCAGCAGCTAGCTACATTCGTCGTCAGCTCGAGTTTTGACTTTCTCCAGTTCGATCTCACGATCGAGCTAGCTGCCTAGCTCATCAGCGTCGATCAGCTAGCCGCCGCGTTAGTTCTCCGACGACGATGTCTAGCCGGAGGTCGTCGCGCGGTTCCGCCGCCATCTCCGAGGAGGAGATCAACGACCTCATCTCCAAGCTCCAGTCGCTCCTCCCCAGCGCCCGCGGCCGCCGCGGCGGCAGCGGCAGCCAGGTATACCTCGCCGTGGTTTTCAGTTTTCAGCTGCACGAGCACCGTACCGGCATGGACGTACGGCTCGAGCGAGAGCGCTGGCTAGATGCATGGCGACTGATCGATGCGAGTGAAAAAATTTCAATGCAGGCGGCGGCGGCGTCGACGACGAAGCTGCTGAAGGAGACGTGCAGCTACATCAAGAGCCTGCACCGGGAGGTCGACGACCTCTCCGACCGGCTCTCCGACCTCATGGCCGGCATGGATCACAACAGCCCTGGCGCCGAGATCATCCGCAGCCTCCTCCGTTAGTTAGCTAGAGCTACCCGCAGTTTGCTCACACCATCATCTCCTTCCTCCAAGCTCCTCGTATTCTGTCATCAGCTCGTACGTACATGCAGCTCATCTCGTGCCTAGCTAGCTACATATATACATATATAGTATATGTATGTATATATACATGCATACTGCATATGAATTGAAGAGATGGATATATCGATCGATGGCTAAGGACCGATGATGTTATGGCAGCTGGCCTGTTGATTGGTACTACCATACTTCGCCTCGGGTAGGGGCCGGCCGGCATGCATTAGCTAGCTAGCTAGGGCCGGCCGGCTGCCTAATTAATCAAGTAATTTATAGCAGCTAGCTTGATCTTTAGCTGATGATCTCCCCATGACGTCCATGATGCATGTACGTGTGGTTGATTACTTCAAGCTAGTATTCCTCCCTGCAGATCGAGTTACGTTTCGGATTCGTCGTCGTCATGTCTTGATCTCAAGCTCTCTCTCTCTCTCTCTCTCTCTCTCTCTCGCTTGTTCATTTTTTGTTTCTTTTTAATTCCCTGTCCTTTTATGCCATGTGATTAATTAGTCCCTAGCTGCAGCTAGCACTCGGAACATTAAAGGCCGATCGATCGAATAATGATTGCAATGACTTGTATACATCATGCATACTAATTACGTACGTACATCGAGTTACAGAGTATAATCTCCGACGACAACGATGCGGATGCATGAATAAATAATGGCGCTCTTCGTTCTACGATATCAATCGGTTTGATTTCCACCCGTACGGAAGGTGAGATCAATTGGCTGTCTGTGCGGAAAAGGGAAGAGGAATTGACCGGTGCACTAGCTGCTTTTACTACCTGCCTGCCTGCTAGATAGCTGCTGCGATGTCGCATGGGCACGGTGGTGGTACTGCCGGCCGGCGATCGAGGGGCCAGCAATACATGTTTAAACACATGGTGTTACGTTCTTTCGGGCACAATCGGTAAACAAGGCTATTTGTCGAGCGCTTGTCAAACGTCAAATACACTCCTCGAACTTTCGGTACTCGACGAGCAATTATATTTTCTAAGTGCTCGAGAAAATGTATTTGGCAAATCCTAGTGTATTTGGCAAACAATTAACAAATACCCTACAAAATTTGACACTCGAGAAGAAACGAACAAAAAATCAATGCCAAAAGTGACATTCGATAAAAGGTTTATCGAGTGCCCGATAAAATATACTCAACAAATCATTCGTTAACCAATAAAGGGTTCGTCGAGTGTTTTTGAGGTTTTTCCGTGTGCCGCAGGGGCGTAGCTAGGGGGTGGTCCAGGTAGGCCTAGGACCACCCCCGAAAATGGCCCATTAAGACCTTAATATATTTATTTTCATGTTCAGCTCAATTTCAAAAACTCAGTTTATATTATTTTACAATGTTATGATATATTATCGCTATATTTATATCTAATAGTTTTGCACAAAAACATTTTATATGTATATAAAATTTAAAAAGGTATACGAAATTGAGCATATATTAACTAGGCCTACCCAACAATTTCATCCTAGCTACGCCACTGGTGTGCCGGTGGCACTTGGTAAAATGCTAGTTTCCCATAGTGGATGCCTCAGGCTCATGAGGAGAAAGGGGGAGAGCTAGTGCAGTTCAAATGACAAATTTTAGAGCGTAAAATATAGTTCTCAAATTAAAGGAACACATCCTGGGTTTATATATATATATATATATATATATATATATATATATATATATATGAGATAGAAATTATCTATGCATGATGTGTAGTTCTCCGCGGTCTTTCAGTGTGTTATTTTAGACAATTTATTTTATGAATCATCGCTCGAAATGATCTATCACCCATAACTAGTGACATGCCGGTCTAGTCCAATACAATACACCTCTCATAATTTAACCAACCGTCTAGTTAACAAAGTATATCTATATCAACTAGTCAGATGCCTGTGCTTTGCAACGGAGAATTTTATTTTTCAACAGGGTATTTGTGTAAAATACATGTTTCTGTGTGATTTTTTAGAAAATTAAAATACAAAAAAATTTTTTCCCTTTTTCTTCTTTTTTTCTTCTTTCTCACGTTTTCCTTTCAGATCGCATGCGGCGCCTCGCGCTGCCCTGCGCGCATGCGGCCGGGCGGTTTGGCGCATGCGGCCGGGGTGGGCGGGCAGTTGCGTGCGCGCCGGGCACGCTAGCGTGGACGAACGATTGACTTACGCTTTTATATAGTAGAGACTTAATTTTAGTTTGGCCCATTATATCAGTCACCCTACCATGTCCGTCGTCGCCCTAGCTGTTTCGTCCGGGTGAAAGAGAGCAACTCGATCATCGGGCAGGATGGCGGAAAAGGCTCGCTACCACTGCGATCTTTTCTCGCGTTGGTGGTTGCTGTTGTTGTTTATAGCCACTCGCGTGTGGTGGACTACTGGACTCGACAACTCTGTCGCCTTGTTTTTCGCCTCACTGCAAGTGTCCGTGAAAGCTCTCCCTAGGCATCAGCGGTCAGATCGACATCGGTTTTCAAACAGTAATCGGTCTCATTTTTACCCTGATCGATCTGGTGGAGAGACAGATATATTCCAGGAGGATGCATGCCCCCAAGTATGTAACTTCAGATTGAGATCTAAAGCTTAATGGCTAGTAGTATGTCCCAGATCCGACAGAAAACATGTTAAGCATCCAAATATTTCAGTTGTACAGAGAAGGGAAGCTATTATGATTAACCAGGAATTCAGTGAGCAATGTAATGCGACTTGTAAGGGCAGGCCGCGTAGAATGATTCAGGGCAGATGTCAACAAGGCTCCTTTGGCTTTCAACTGTGTGGCAGCTGGTAAGCAGCATAGTAGACATCTGCACTCTCACTAACGGCAAAGACAATATTACATGACATTATCTAAAAACTAAAGGAGATTGTCAGCACTGGCACCTGCTTACAATAGTTCAGCACTGGGACTGAATATTGATTCAGTAGATGCATCATGCATGAAAAGTACAATCCTGTCAAGCCAGATAAGTGGGAGGGCTTGTCCTCAACATAGATAAGCAGGCTGCATCAGAAGCAGAGTTACAGCTCTGTAAGACCCTGAGTTCTTAAGCTGTAGAATTGGCGGTAGACAAAGGGCTAACCTGATGAGTAGACGACCTGAAGAATAGGTTGTTTTAGTATCGATAATTTGTATTGTAGAATGGATTTTCACCCAATGATTCTCTTTCAGCCTTGGCTATGTGTTCAGACTCCTCCAATATAGACCGTGTCATGCTTCGTTTAGAACTTGAAGCCTTTGTAGACTGCAAGAAGAGTGAATAGCATTGCTTAAGAAAGAGGCAAAACATACAGAATTACAGATGAGATAAATTGCATGCCCTTAAAAGCATCATTCATATCCACAGCAATTATAGAGTGATGTGAAAAACATATAAAAATTGGTGAATGGAAAATACTATATGCAAGCACTCACATAAGAAAGAACAGGTTGACAGACTATGTTACACCAAATAAAAACTGTTCAATGTTCAACAAAATAGTGCTCGGATTAGCATGCAAACAAGTGGCAAACATTACAAATGAGATAATACATAAGAGTATAGCAACCTTGCATTGATTAGAGGTAATATTTATGAAAAGGTAGCTGAATATAATACGATGTATCCAATGAATGGTTTACCCACTTTTATGTGGATGTCCATGCACTATCCTATGCATTCAATGTGCCTTGAAGTTGGATGCCAATTTTCAAAATTCAAAGCAACATCCCATGTTATATTCATGTTGACATCCTTGCACAAATCTCAAAGCACTGTGGATGGATCGGGCAAAGTATGAACATCCATATATGGGATTCACGTTTCCTTAATGATTGTGATGATTTTAGTTTGGAACAAGAATACCTTACTGATGAGTTTCTCAAATGCTTCTGGTCCATTCTGTTCGATATATCTCTCTGCAGCTGAGAGCACATCATCAGGTTTACTTATGCTCTCTTTTCTTGGGACATACCATACGTTTACTATTTGGCGATTCACAAACATTGGCCGCACAAAGTGATCATAAACATAAGCAGCACCATGGAAACAAGGTAAGACCAACCAGCAGTTGAAGAAGAGCTTTGCATAGGACCAAAAAGGAAGCCTGCAAGTAATAACCTCATTAAGCATCTCTAATTTTCTGTTCACTCTTTAATGTGTGAAACATGTGTATCTCTGATAATGTGTCATGTGGGGGCTGTATTATAGCCGACGCACCAAGCCCAAAGAGGCGCCCAAAGAGGCCCTGACTGGCTGATAGGATAAGGCTGTAGCAATTAGGAAAGTAGTTAGGAAAGTAGTTAAGATGGTTTTGCTGTGTGCCCTATAAATATGGGGGATGTATTCAGATCAGAGGCAACCAAGAATTAATAAAGATTCCATTTCCCTCTTGTCTATTCTCCCACCCGTGCTGTCTTCTTCCTCCCCAAGCCGGCGCCCTCTCTAGCGCCATTCTTCTCTCTGTCACGGTGACGTCTCACAGCTACAACCTCCGGCCAAGGGTGGGCCGTGACATAATGATAGTAACAAATCATAATCATATATAGCACCACAAAAAACGAGGAAACAATTAGGTCAGGGCCGATCCTATTTTTTGGTCTTCTATATTATCAGCTCTGTACGGCAAGTACAGGAGACATTGCAACAACTGAACTTTTCAAGGGAAATCAAATGCTAAACAATCTAAAAACAAAGGCATTGAGTAAGAAAAACATATCTTTGATAATGATAGTAAAAAATCATAAACACCACCACAAAAAACAATGGAAACATTATATCAAAGCCAATCCTTTTTATCTTCTATATTATCAACTCCCTAATCCATAACAGCAAGAGACACACAGCATATGTTGCTAAGACTGAACTTTTTGAGGGAAATTGAATGGTAAACAACCTAAATGAAAGGCATTGATTCAGAGAAAAACATATACCCTGGCCCAGGAAAATGCCCATTACCATTCAATTACTGGAGCAAAAGTCAGCTCAAATAAAGTGATAAATGAGTACAACACCCAATAAGTGAGCCACTGCTGATCATCTACAGGAGATTTTGTTTCTATTGCTCTCACAGAGGCATATCTGCAAAAAAGTGTGAAAAGTAAAAATGCTGAAAATTATAATAAGAGGTGGTACCATCAAATAATCAAAAATGAAGAAATAAAAACCAAATTTTCAACAAAGTAAAATACTTACAATGGATAAGCAAGTGAAACTAATGGCCTGCAATGGAAAAACGAAAGAAGCACCTCAGCACAAATAGAATACAAATTTCGAAATAACATAAAATATATGCTGCAAGACAAGACTATTCTCTAGATAATACAAGCCATGATAACATTGCATTATAGTTAACCAAGAGGCATTGTATCCATTACTTTCTTAAAATAATACGTGACAACACAGATAAGCTACCATGACAATAAAATATACTTATCAAACAAGATTGTAGTTCACACAAGTACATGACAACAGAGCAAATAGTTCAGTGAAGCTGCTTTTGCAGAAAAACTAGAAATTGAAATCCAAATATCCAATCTTGAACAATAGCTAACCTCAACGAATATCTCTGCAACATTGCTCCCTGTGGACAAGCTAATTTTTCAACTTATAAACCCTAGTGGGACAAAGAAATCAGTATACAATTAATAAACCCGTTTATGTTATCCCCCCCCCTCCCCCCCCCCCCCCCCCCCCCCACACACACACACAAAAAAAACCCATTTCTATTATCACCAACTGCATGGTAGTAGGGTATGTAAAGCAGTAGTTGGACAACTACAACCAAGTTCTGCAACTCTGCGGCATAATCTAATTGAAAAGGAGACACTTTCCATTGACTTGCCCAATAAAAAACCGGGTATTCGTACAATTTTTTTTTACAGAAACTCTACTAGCAGTAAAGTTTCAAGTGGCATCGTAAATAGGAACTTAGATGACACTAACTGTTGGTGAAATTTACGTAAGCAATTGTAAATCTACCATTTCTAAGACTCTAAACAATCATAAGCTTACGTTCCAATTGTGTATCCCGAAGAACTAACTTATCCAATAGTTCAATGAGTTGATTTCTAATTCCCATAACAAAATTTCTCACTGCAAGATACGCACACCATATTCCGAAATATCAGCAGGACTTTCCACCAGCGCCAGCAAGATCCCAAATTACTCAGACGCGCTCCCAATCCTCACGACCTAAAATTACTACCAAAGATTCTTTCGCACTTTCCCCATGCTCCCCCGGGACAATCATCTCCGCTATTCCAAATCGCGCACAGCATCAACCAACCAAGAACCGCCGCAGAAGCAGTAAACCTATTAACCTAGCGACCGACGAACCATCGGATCGGGGACGAACGAGATCGATCAAGAAGAGAGGAGAAGAAGGCCGTACCCGGCGAGGACGTCGAAGTTGTTGGCCAGCACCTTGAGGAAAGATCCGGACCCCATCTCTCACACCCACCACCCTCCAACGCCGCCTCCGCAGCTCAAAAAATGGCAGAGATTCTTGGACGCTGCGAGTGGAGAGCCGTTGGCGCTCGGCTTTGGAGGCGAAGCAGGAGCAGGATATGCTAGCCTAGCCTAGGCTCCCTTTTCCACGAGCTCCTTTGCTATACTTTTCTCCCTCAAATTAAGACTCCTCCTTTGTCCTCTCGCGGTCGCTGTTCATGGCCGGCTGGACCCGGCGGTCGCTTTCTGGTTTGCGCTGCTCCACCGACCAGAAGCTCAGCCAGGGCCAGCCACTCCGCCGCTCAAGTTCGTGGCGTGCGAGATTCGCCGGGCCACCGTGGAAGCTTCTAGGCTAGGCTAGGCTAGTTGGAGTAGGCTTCCATGGAAAGTATTATCGCTACTAGATTTCCAGGCCCATGGCGCAGCTAGGTGCAGAACTAGTGGGCTATGGCCTGCCCAACTTGCGTAGTTCTTGTCGATATCGAAGGCCCACTGCTGCTGCTTGAGCGCATCGATCGACTTCTTCGATCTCGTGCGCTGCGCGGCGGCGGCGGCGGCGGCAGCCGCAGAAGACGAGTCTGTCGCCGTTTGTTGCGTCATCGCGTTGCTTGCCGTTGCCAACGGAGACGGCCGACGCGCCGCCGGCGGCCAGAGAGCTACGGGATTCTATGAGCCGCCGTGCAGGTAGCTGCCTGCTCTTCAAATCTCGATCTTTGCTGCCTTTTTTTCCTTTTGTTGAATAACCTGATTTGAGACAAATCGATCAAAGGTTCAGACTCGAATCCGACATCGTCCAGAATTTCCGAGAAACCACGTATCGATTCATTCCATTGGCCCGTCGCCAATTCGCCCATGATCACAAGAACCAAGAAAGAAATGGTCTGAATTCAATTCAGAGGCATCAGGTACGTTACGTCAACCTTAAATCTCACCAAATGATCTGAAGAATCGAACACCGGGAACAGCGACAAGAGGCGCCAGAGAGGCAGACAACGACCATCCGTTTAATTTCAAAGCCTTAATTAGTGTTAATTATCAGCAACTTGAACAGCGAGAGAGAGGCGACGATCATTACTGATCTTGATGACCCTTTAGCAAGCTGCGATGATTAGCTTAGCACCACCAGTTGCTTCTGCGCTTGGGAGATTTGATAAGATATCTTCCCCTATCCGTACCACAAGAAAGGAACAAAACCATCATGCACACTCATTAGGGCATGCAGCATTAGCTATTTAAACCCTACACACTAAGTACCTTTTCCCCCATCAGAGCAGCTGATGCATCATTAGGTGGTTGTGCAGTTGTGCTAGTTTCTCAATCATTTGAACACCATATATATGTAATATGCTCCTGCTTGAATTAATTTAAAATATTCTAGCTTGGCATTTGAATAACTATGACATCCTGTTGCTGCTGCTAATGCACCTAATTCATTAATTTGTGCATCACCACTGATTATTAATCAAACTGCTGAGCCCATAAGGAAGCTGTAACAAATAGTGATTTGACTTCTTGACCAACTAGTTTGGGGGTTCTAATGAACGAATTTAATGCTAAAAATTTGATAAACAGCTTTAAAATATTTTTTTGACATTTTATGCAATTTTTTGGAAGGAAGTGCACCTGTTTAGCAATTTTAAATATGTGACACAAAATAATCCGAATCGGATAGGTTCTAAATAGTACAGGTCAAAGATGTGTGGGTGAACACTTGTTGCAAGTCAAAGATGGTCCACACACCCACAATTCAGGTACATGTCTGAACCTAAAATAATGTGCCACTCAGCTCACAATATTATATTGCCACCATTTGGTTGTATCATATTTCCCCTTTGTTTTGAGACTTTGGCAACTTGTCTTAATTCCTAATTATGTTTGGAGCAATGTGTGTAATGGAGTATCAACAGTGTGTTGCTGTCTACCTGCAGTCTGATGTGGGTATCAAAAGCTGATAAACTGTAGAAGTGTAAATTGCTTCCCCTCATCTGTCATCTTTTCCTCTTTGCCATCCTTTTCTAGAAAGCGATATGGAATTCAACCCTTTAAAGACTTTAAAAAATGCTGGCCATGCATCAATCTGCAATTCTGCACCCCCAGAAAAGTGGAAGTCATGTAATGCTATGTGTACATGAAGGGTTCCACTTTTTTTTCTGAAGGAAACAACTCTAACAATGTTTCAGCATTTAGCGAAAAATGTTTCGCCCCTTGGTCAAAAAATATTTTAAACAGATGCAACATTTAAAAACTTTGTTTGCAACTGGATGAGACATTTTTGTTTTTAATCAATGAAGCTAGGCTAGGTAGAAAATGTCTTAACATTTTTTTAGAGAATAGAAGCATGTTAATTACTGCTTACAGTGTTGATAGCTCTTAAGGCTTAGTGATTCACTTGTCTGTATGAGATCATTATGAGTAGTTCCTTATATATATATATATATATATATATATATATATATATATATATATATATATATATATGTATGTATGCTAGCTCTTGCAATCTGTGTTTGATTTGCATAAAAAATGTGAGATGAAAATGATAGGTTGAGCACTAGCATGGAGTGGGAGAAATTGCTGCCTTACTGGCCTGTTACAACTAACAACTTTTGCTTTTATCATTCTTCCATGTTAGGTCCTGTGCATCCTCATTAACTTAATCCATAAGTATTCATGAGCAGACCACCTGGTGTGCCTGGTTCACTCTCGCTCACTGCATGTGGGACCGGCATATATGGAGTTGATTAGACAGGCCAACTCCTCTGGTTTTGAGTAAGAAATGTCCTCTCAATATTAATTAGTCATTTCTAACAACTTAATCAATCGATCTGTATTATTATACACAGTGTAGTTAGCAAACATTTGATTGTTCAGATGTGGGTGAAGAGACAAATTGTAAATATACTATGAACGCTTATTCCAGAAGGATAATCTAATAATCTATATAATCTTTGAAGTCGCATGATCATATCCATACAGGAATATAGCTCGACCTAATTAATTACTCTCCACAGACAAAATGGAGAACAATTCAGGTGGTTAACCTTTTTAATTGAAGTGATACCAAAATTTTAATTCAAAAGAAATCGTAGATGTGACAAGACAGTTGTGTTTTTATAAATACGCACAACTCATATATAATTATATATGTTCATCCATTAGGAAATTAATAATTAGTATTGCGGTGAATGAGATACATCCATATGAACTCTGGAGCATAAAGTGTACAGCTTATCTGCATAAAGTTTCTGCAATAATAGAACAATTATCTTTTATAAACTAGCCATATGCCTATACATCGTTTCAATGGAAATCTAAATTTTACATGGCAAAAATGTTTAGGGAGTTAATTAGTTACTAATTAAGTTTTTTTCATGTTAATTAATCTCATGTTTTCACCTTCCTGGGAAGGATGTGGGGTGTGGAGGGTTTGTGGAGGATGCAAAACAAACGTAATAAACTCGTGCCATTCATTTATTTTTGGGAAAAATAACTTGGTTTTTGTATTTGTTTTTGTTTTTGTTTTTTAAATCTGGTTTTTGGGATAATTTTGACGGAGAGGCATAAACGAAAACTATGAAGTGGAGATTGCTAGGTCAGTTTCACAAATCATCTTTGTTCTGACATTTGAAAACGAATCTTATCGCCATAATGGTTTATACTTTAATTTGTCACTTTATACAGTTATGTCAACTTTTAATTTTCTTGATGCCAAACCACATCTTTAATCTAGTTTTACATATCCTCTATTAATACAAACCTTCGATCTAGTATTACATATCTTCTATTTTCTATTGTTACACATATTTAATCTTGTTTTACATATCCTCTATTGTTATCATAACTATCAAAAATAAAATCTTGTGATCATTTGGTTCTAGAAGGTGAGGCTAGGTGATATATACTTGTTCACTTTCAATCAATTAGGACTATGAGATGTGGATTTGACTCATGGGGAGAAGAATATATATGCTATTAAAGGGCATGGTGTTGTGGTTAGGAGACATCCTTAAAATGACTCCAATAAGAAAGAGAGAGACATTTGGGAAATTTACCCAAGCTCCCAACACAATGGAGAGTTGGAGACCCATATATAGACTGCACTAGCAATTCTTGTGGCTTGCAGAAAGCACTAGGATCACATGGCATTGTCTGTCCAATTAATAGACACAAGTGATTTTATATGTTTTAGTTCACCAAATTAATTGTTTTTCTTCCATATTCAATATGAACAAATTAATTAGGTTTTGGATTGCATGCTAGAGGTATTATAAAATTATACACCAATTGACAATAGTTGTACCATATATGTCAAAAGATTAACACTAATTAGCACTACTAGTTGTAGCTAAATTTAGGGGTATTGTAGAGAAATTCTCGCACTTAAAATAGTAAGTTTGTAAAACATTAGGAAAGATGCTCGCTCCACGCCTTAGATCTGGTGTCCGCCTTGGCGATCTCCCTGACCCAAATCCCACCCAGCTCCTTCACCTTCTCAAGCTCTTATAGACTTGCAACGTCTTCTCATAGCAAAGCCCCCTTGGTTCCACCTGCTCCAGATCTAAAGCACGACGGGTCCCCGTGCCCAAATCCTGATCATGGCACATATTCATCATCAATCTCATAACTCCTCGATGGTCTCCCCGCTTGCTCCTCTGTGAAGGAAGTTACTTCGCGAGAGTCCAATTCGGGTAAGCCTCTCTACCCCCTATCAATTTTCTTAAATCTTTGGTTAGGCTTACGGATGCCTCATCTTTTGTCAATCTTGACCCCTTCGAGTGGATAGAGGTGAGTGGTTGTCGACCTCGTAGGCCTCAGCTTAGCAAACCTACGTCGACATGCCACCTTGCTAGATTCAATGTCCTGTCAACCGAGATTGCTCCACGCTCTCTGCTTGCAGGTTGCTATTTTTGATGTCTCTCTAAGGAGCACTACGTCGCCCATTGTCGTGACCCGTTTAAGTGCCTTTAGTGCCTCCACTCTAGGCACAAAGTCAGCCATTGCCACCAAAACCATTCATTGCCCGACTACACTTGTCCTTCACCACCCAACATCTTCTGCAAGGCATCCTTCACTGTCATTAGCTCCTCTTCGACAGCAATGGATTCCCTGCTAGACCACGCTCCGTGCATGTCCATGTTCAATAGGATGATGAAGCCTTCCTACGCGGCCAACAAACTAGGGAGGCGCTTCATGCGGCACGCCACCTTCATAGCTGTGCTAGGCCCTTGAAGTGCCTCCTCAATGACTCACGTGAAGCACCACCTCACGGAGTACCTCTGCATCTAGCCTTCTAATGTGGAGGTCTTCATTCATCCTAGTGGAGTTTTCCTGTGTTTTTCTTGTGGACTAAGGATCGTGCAGCTGCAATGGCAGAGAGCCATTATCCTCTTCACGGCTTGGAGTTAAGCTCATCCTATGGTCCAGGAGGGTTCAAGTGTCCTTCACAAACTTCTATTTCATAGCCCGTCTCTGCTTGCAAGGAATTATGCAACACACTTGGAGTGGGGAATGGCTTCCATCCTGCTAGCCAAAGACCACATTCTTGATAAGGTGGATGATGTCGCTCCCTTAGAAAAGGAAACAATATGCCTCTACGTTTGGAATTGGGTGCAGGAGGTGAATCAGATTCCCAAGCGGCTAGCCTCGTTGTCGAGCCCCATGACATCACCTCCCCTCCTCTTAGCTTTCTAGAGTTGGGCATTTGTGAGCCACTGACCTCAAGAGGCCCTATGAGTGCCCTAGTCTACAATGTTTTATTCCACATTGATCATCTTTAGGATTTTCCTCCTCCAGTTAGCGAGATGGAACCGTGATTTAACTTTATCCCTTTTAGTGTAGTCAGCGGGCTTGATTTGTTGGTTTCATCGGAAAATGATATTCCTCAAACGTCCTATCTTATGTGGGAGCTCGACATCATGGACTGTATCCCTAGAAACAGGCCCCCAGTCCATGACCGTCTCGGTGGATAGAGGGATTGGTCTCGTTCCAAGGACCAGTGTCACTCTAGAAGAGATGAGCGTCAGAGGGATGCTCTAGCCTTTAGCATGGCTCACCTATTCTACCTCGCCTCCACGGGTTGTACTAGGTGGGACCCAATGTTGGAAGAGTTTAGCGTTGCAAGACAAGGTGCAAGCCTCAAGCTTGTGCTTCCTAGCTTGAGGTTGAAGGCTTATTCCTCTAACGTTGTTTTGCATGACAACTCGTAGGATCGTCCACTACCTTTAGATCAGGATGGCTTGTCTAGCCCGTCGGACTCGCCTCTATTTTCACTAGCATAGTTCCTTCATGTTATGGCTCAAATGGCACCTCAACAACAACCTGATGTTCCGATCGGCTAGCAAGATGCCTCTTCTAAGCTAACTATTTTCATAGATGCATTGTTCTCATAGGGGCAGAAGGCCATTATCGAGCCACTAGCTTCACCAACTTCACCTCCATCGGTCCACAATAGCAAAAGGAGTGCATGCCTAGCTGCTAAACCAACCATGGATAATGTCTAGAAAGCACAAGTTCATCTCATTCACAACATGAGCATCCTGTAGCCAAAATAGTAGCCTTTAGAATATTCTATCACCAAGTACCTAGAGATGTTCAAAGGGCCCCTAAATGATGCAGTGAGGGAGGCCATCATCTCCCTTACAGGCCTATCGATCTAAAGGAGCCCAGCAAACTATGCTAAGTGTATTTGTATCTTCATGTGTTGTTTGTTTAGTGTCTTCATGTGTTATCTATTCCTATGTGCTTTAATGTGGTAGGAAGTGTGCTCTATAGAGGCTTGGCTCTGTTACTTGTTGTCTTTGTTGTTGTCATTTTCGTCAACGTTGTTGTGTTGTTTGGTCTCTAGCTTGTGTGATCTCAAGTTTAGGCTCTAGTTTTTGGCTCATACGGATGTGGAATCATGTTGTTTGTCGGCACATATTTGTTCTCTTATTTTCCAGCTACTTTGGGTTGTGATGGTTGTTCTCTAGCTCTGTTGTGCGACAACTTTGGAGCCTTTTGGCAACAATCTTCTCCATCGGTTTTCTTGGGATGGCTCTTCAAAGATTCAATCCATTTGTGTCAGCACCTGGATTGCTCTCGTTTGGGTTTTTTTGGATGTTAGCACATGGCTTGTGTGCTCTGCTGTAGGCTAAGGATAATAGGGATTCAGTTTCCCCCGGTGAGGTTGAGCTACATTTTAGCTCTTGCCGATGGCTCTAGTTCCCTACGATTAGCTCGGGACTTGAGCTCGCTCGAACAAGGTGTGTTTAACCTAAAGCTCCTATTTGAGTCAGCTATCCAAAACCTCTGGTTCCCTCTCCCTAAGGCCTATCTGCAATTCCTATAAGTGTTTTCTCTCTTAGGGAGAACACCTCTCTTAGCCTAGTAGGGGCATCATGATGCAATCCCATGCAAGAAGAATTTTATCATGGAATGTAAGATGGCTTAACAATCCGACAAAGCGACATGTTGTCTAGTCCTTCATTCATGGTACTAAAGCCACGATTGTTTTCCTAGAAGAAACAAAACTCAACGACTTCTCTCCATCTCTTGTGAGGGAAACCTTGGGCAGTCACTTCAGTTCTTCTTTCATCTCCATTTCGATGAGTGGATCATGAGGGGGCATCTTCCTCGCTTGTGATGAGAACCTCTTTGCACTGTCTAACCCAAACTTTGGTATGCACTCCATTTCAACGATCGTGGTTTCGAAAGTGGATAATAGCTCTTTGTGGCTCACCAAGTCTATGGCTCCCAAGCAGATTAGGATAAGATTTCCTTCCTACTTGAGCTTCACCAATTTTGTCATCAACACTAGCTTCCTTGGCTAATCTTGGGAGATTTCAACCTAATTTATAGGGCCTAGGACAAGATCAATGCAAGGCTAAATCGACACATGATGGGTGAGTACAAAGCCGCTTTGAACTTCCTTGCCCTCCGAGAGATCCATCTCAACGAATGTTGTTCCACTTGGTCAAACGAGGCTGCATCTCCAATCATGACTAAAATTGACCGTTTTTCTGCACTCATGACTAGGATGCACTCTTTTAAAAATATTCTCTCCAAGGCTTATCCTCCCATTCGTCCGACCATAGCCCTATCCTCTTGATATGGGATGCAGCACCATTTACTCTCAACTTGTTCAAAGTAGAGGGCTTCTACGAGATCATCCATGAGGCTTAGGAACTACAAGTTACCACTTCAGGCGCGTTCCATACTCCACACTCGCTTGAGCCACACACAACACGGAATCTCAAAAAAATGCAGATGACCTTCATCAGGGATATTCGCCTACAATCTACCATCTCTATGGAGGTAATCTTCCAACTGGAGAAAGTGGAGGAGTCCAGTTTATTGGCACTTGCAGAACTATCCTTGAGAGCCAGGTTGAAGGTCTAGCTTCTCAGATTGGCGGTGGTAGACAAATCAAGGCTCATGCAGCGGTCGCACCAAATTTTTATCAAGGAGGGGGACGCCAACAACTAGTTTTTCCACCTTAAAGAAAATGGTTGCGAGCGACGCAATTTTATTCCTTTATATAGAGGGGCGACTCCTTGGCATCTCATGAAGAAAAAGAGGTCATTGTTCATGACCACTTCCAAGATTCCCTAGGACAGAAATCCCCTAGGATGCTCTCCTGTAATTGGGATTCCCTTGATCTCTCACGTCATGACCTTACTGAGATTGAGGTTCCTTTCACTAAAGAAGAAATAAAGAAGATTGTATTCAACATGAACCCTAAAAAGGTGTCGGGCATCGATAGCTTCACCCTTAAATTCTTTTTGGTCTTTTGGGACTTGATTAAGTGGACCTCCTAGATTTGTTTTCACTCAATTTTTCAACCTTCGAACTGGCAACCTTCGCGCTCTTAACAAGGTACACATAATTCTTATTCCTAAAAAAGAGAGTGGCACTATAGTGAGGGTTTACAATCCAATTAGGATCATAAATGTTGTCGCAAAGATAATCACCAAAGTGCTTGCCATGTGCCTTGCAAATCGCCTAAATGTGTTGGTTTCCCCCAACCAAAGCACTTTCATCAAAGCAAGAGCTCTACAGGATAACATCATATGCATTCAACACATGGTAAAATTTCTCCACACAACCAAGACACCGACTCTTTTATTAAGCTCGACATCGTTAAAGGCTTCGACTCGGTGTGCTGGGAGTTTCTAGTAAAGCTCCTCCAACGATGGGGTTTGACCCTCGATGGATAAATTGGATTTGCATGCTACTTTCTACGTCCTCCTTGAGGATTTTGCTCAACATGAGACCTGGCAAGCAAATTTCCCATCATAGGGCCTTTTCCAAGGTCGTCTCCCTTCTGTTCTTCATATTAGCGATCGACCCTCTCTATAAGATTCTCGAAGGTGTGATGATAGCTGGTGTTTTATGTACACTACCACTTTTTAGTGGAGTTCCCTACACTGCTCTATATGCAGATGATGCTTACATCTTCCTATTGCCAAGGAGGCAAGACCTAGAGCACCTCAAATCAATCCTTGATTGTTGTGGAAAGCTGACGGGTCTCATCAACAACTTTGACAAGACGGAAATCCATCACATTCATTGCGACTAAATGGCCATGGGCCCTTTTAGAGAGTCTTTCAATGCAAAACAGGGCTCCTTCCCCTATCGTTTCCTCAATCTCCCACTCCACTTTAGGAAGCTGCACAAAGGGGATTTCCAACCGTTGGTTGATAAGATCGTCGACTGCCTCAAGGGATGGAAATGAAAGTTGCTCTCCTCTCAGGGTCACCTAACCTTAGTACATGTTCTCATGGCTATCCCCATCTTCTACCTTTGTGCATTACAGACCCCAAAGTGGATGTTGTAGTACATTGATAAGCTCTAGAGGGCGTTTCTCTAGAAAGGTACAAATGAGATTTTTGGGGGTCACGTCTTGTTAACTGGTAGCAAGTATGATCCCCCGAAGGCTCTGGGAGGTCTTAGAGGTTTGGGTGTGCCCTCCACTTACAGTGGGCCTAGAAGGGTGTCAAACGGTAAATAAGTGTGGAGGACTATTTCTACATCTTTGGACTTTTCAGATAAGGCTCTCTTCAGCGTCTTGACTGTTATCACGATCGACAAAGGGGACTGCCTTGGATTTTGGCAATCCCGTTGGCTAAATGGGTGTGCTCTAATGGACCCAGCTCCTAATCTTTTCAAGCGAGTCAAAAGGAAGAACAAGACCGTCAAAGTCAAACTTCATAATTCAAACTGGCTTAGAGCCCTTTGAAACCATATCAACTCCACTTCGACTCCACAGTGTTGGCTAAGCTCATCAAAATGATGCAACCTAGTTCCGAGTGTCGAATCTCGCCGGGATTAATCTTGGGAAGCCAGGGGTGGGCGATGCATCGAAGAGTAGTTGTTTGTAGGGTTGTGTTGTTGTTTTCCTAGCTAATTAGGTACATATTTATAGTCCGGAGACTTGTCGTCCAAGTAATCTACATTGTAACTAATTCTAGATCATCCTCATCTTTCCTCTATAATCATCTCCTTCATCCGATCATATTGTAACAACATGGATGAGCTTCTTTGACCATCTTTGACCGGACTTCTTTGACTTTTGTTGACCATGCGACACCTTTGGCGGGCCTGGGCTTTACCAAATCTCGATGTCAATACATGCCCCCCAGTTTTAGAGCATCAATAGGGTAACCGATGCTTCAAAATTATCGATCATCATTACCTTCTACCATCACATCCTCTCAGTCACCTTCGTGACGTCTTTTCAAATTTATGATTAGTAGTCGAAACCCTTCACCTTCCAATTTTTTTATATATAATAGATCGGGCCTTGACTTCCTTCCTCTTCTCATTCTTTCTTCGGTTGTGAATGACTATGACGGGTGTCGCCTGGTCTGATGCATCTACTTTTCTTTGTGGCGGCGTTAGAGCAGACTTCATTCCACACTGTTATGCATTGGCATTTATAGGCTAAAGATCTTGCCTCTTCTGATCTCGAGCCTGCAACCATTCAGTAGTTTCAAGAATTGCACTCATGATCACCTTTGGTCGAACATTTGAGGTGATCCCACCAAACCCGCCAGGATCGACTTGACCCAGTTTACCAAGGAGTCATCTTTTTATTTTATAAGTGACTCGATCACTCCACCCTTCTTCTTCGTGTTTTCTGTTCATCGTTTATTCTTTCCCCCTAAGCTCACCGCCATCTACCTCTAGTAACGTTTGTGGCTACCGTCGTTCATCACCTTTCTCTTTGTCAACCCCGTGTGATTCCCGAGGTAAGCTTTCGACGTTATCGTTATTCTTTGGTCCTCCTTGGTTCATCCACCGTTTTTACTCACTACTTCTCTTTTCTTTTATTATTCCTCTTGTTTATTTTCACCGCATTCCTTTATCTAACTAACTTTGCCTTTCGTAGGAAGACAACCATGATGCTCCTCTAGTGAGCTCCAGTAGATAAATGGAGGGCAGTCTTGAGGTCGTCGGTTGTGCTGTTAGAGCTTGATCAACCATGGGCAGAGGAAACTGATCTAGCGGTGAAGCTGAAGAAAGTCCGGATGAAGGTTGTTGAGAAGGTAGGTGACGTGGCCTCCTACTCGGCCTTGGTTGGCGCCAAAAAATGTTGGCTCATCGATGTCGTTCGTCCTGCGCAGCGCTGATGCTGCACCCATCAAAGGCCGAGCCGTCCTTCGGGGTGAGGGTGTTGTTAGGTCATAGATGATTGGGGCCGCCCGATGGGCTTTTTGCATAGGGTCTTTTGACTTGTAACTTGAAACGTGCCTTCGTGATGTATTTATTTTCGAATCTTTGGAATTGGTCCTGAGTTTTTATGTCTAAGGGCGATGGTTTTGCATCGATTGTCTAAAGGTGATACCGTTGGTATCGGCTGTCTTGCGTGTAGATCTTTTAGGCATCCATCGAAATGATCGGAAAATATTTCTTCAAAGTACTCATCCAAACCTTTCTGATACCTCTGAAGTAACGTCATCAGTATGTTTTGTGCTTCATCGGGGGAATCTTGGGCTCAAGCTGTCGCTAGGTCCGATGTATGCCTCTGTAGTTCATCGGTTTGCAGCGAAGCGTTGACCGAATCCACTTTCGTTTTGTCGATGCCATCTTCACTTGATAAGCTTGGGCAGTTCTTTGCTAATTGGTTTGACTCCGTCGTCTGATACTTCAAGAAAAATATCATCCCAAGCCTTTTTTGATAGACAGATAACCTCTTCCATCTCCCACACCGATAAATCGACTATCGCTATGTTTACCGACCTATTAGCGGGGATTATCTCAATTTGATCGCCGACCCATTTCATCAGGTTTTGGTGCATCGTTGATGGGACACAACAGTTTGCGTGAATCCAATCTTGTCCTAGCAACAAGCTATAAGATCCTTTCCCTTCTCTGATGAAGAACGTGGTCGGCATTGTCTTGCTCCCAACTGCCAGCTCTGTGTTCAACACTCCCATCGTCGATACATGCTTTTCGGCATGTGTCGTGTACATCAATTCGATAGCCAATCGACATTGCTACTAACGATTTTCCACACCTTATAAGTTGCAGGGTCAAACTGATTGGAACACTCAGAACTTCTAAAATTGTAGGATATATACTGGAGTTAAGCAGACCTTCCACGTCATGTGTGACCAAAAACAATACCAACATAACCTCAAAACAAATTATTGCTACCATAAAACGAATTTTTTTCTGAATTAGAAATTCAAGTGCACATACCGTACGTGCAATTAATGTATTAGAGCAATCATATAGTCTAGCTAACTTCAATTCAAAAGAAAATATACATGTAGAGAGAGAAATACTCGTGATTGAAAAAGCGAGGCGCGCGCGTAAAAACTTACTAGTAGCCCAATTAAATACTAAGTCCAAAAAAATAAGCCCTAATTTATTCGGGGAATTGATTAAACGTCCGTTGATCTGTCTAACAAATCCAATCTTTCAAAGCCCTTGTTGACATATGTACGGACCTTGGGTTTACGATGACCCGAAACAAGACCCAGGCCCTAACCCAAGGAAATCGGGGCCGGGCCGGGTCGGGCCGGGCCGGGCTTCACTGCTTTACAGGAGCTTAGTGAAGCTAATAATTCTGCTCCTGTCCTCCTTATCCTGTCCTCAATCGGCTTTTGCTCTCTCAAACAGAGACCTTTAAGGCGTCGTGATCTCTCTCCTCCAATCCCGACAAAGTACACCATCGTCTCCTGCCTTGATGTTCTCCATCTCGATCCCCTCTATCATATGCTAGCTCATCCCTCCTCCATAGCCTAGCTTCTCCGGTCTTCTTCTCCAACCCCTCTCTTCCTTGCTGCAACCACATAGCTAGCTAGCTTGAGCCTCGAGGAGGCAAAAACCCAACCAAAACTCCATAAAATAGTGCCCAATCCACAAGCACACACGCACGCTGACACGCACGCACAGAGACATCATATACCAGGAGAAAAAATAATTCTTGCTTAGAGTGTTTCACTAGCTAGCAGAAGGCCAGAAGCTAGCTCGCTTGATCTACTTTCTCTCTCTCTCTCTCTACCGCCTCCGCCGGCGGCGGCGGTCGCACCGGCGTACCGACTCACATCATCAGTTTGTCACACCTGAGTTTATACCTGGTGGCCAGCTTAGCGGAATTGAAGAAGCCCCACTACTGGCTACTAGAAGAGTTTGTAGGTCACTACTGGCCGAATCCATCACTCACCTTCTGTCCTTCTCCCTGAGGAGAAAAGCTTTATCTTTTGTGTGTGTGTGTGTGTGTATACCATCGCGTGAGGAGTCATGGATATCACCGGAGATGCTGGCGGACGCCGCCCCAACTTCCCCTTGCAGCTCCTCGGAAAGGAGGAGCAGCCGTGCTCGACTGCTGGCGGCGTCGGCTCGGCCGGGATGAACGGGTCGGCGGCGCTGGTGGGAGAGCAGCAGGCGCAGACGAAGGTGTCGCTGCCGAAGCGGACGTCGACGAAGGACCGGCACACGAAAGTGGACGGCCGAGGGCGGCGCATCCGGATGCCGGCGATTTGCGCGGCGCGGGTGTTCCAGCTGACGCGAGAGCTGGGGCACAAGACCGACGGCGAGACCATCGAGTGGCTGCTGCAGCAGGCAGAGCCCGCCGTGATCGCGGCGACCGGGACAGGCACTATCCCGGCCAACTTCACCTCCCTCAACATCTCCCTCCGCTCCTCAGGCTCATCTCTCTCCATCCCCTCCCACCTCCGGTTGGCCGGCTTGGCTGGCCCTAGCTTCGCCGGCTCACGGGCTGACGCGTGGGACCGGGTCATCGGCCTCGGGTTCGGCGCCGGGGCCGAGGGGCCCTCCTCCGCCGCCTCCTCGTCGTCATCCCCGCTGCTGATGAGCTTCCACTCAGGAAGCAGCGGGCTTGATGTGTCGCTGTCGTCGTCGACGTCCGCCGCCGCCAACACCGACCTGTCCCGGAAGCGGCGGTGGGAGCAAGAAATGCAGCAGCAGCAGCAGCAGTACCAGCAGCAGATGGCCGGGTACACGCAGAGCCAAATTCCAGGTACTCTATGGATGGTGCCGAGCAGCAATGCGCAGACAGGTGGTGGAGGTGGTGGCGGCGGCGGCGGCGGCGACTCGATCTGGACGTTCCCGCAGTCAGCGAGCGGCGGCGCGACGACTGTGTACCGTGGCGTGCCTAGCGGGCTACATTTCATGAACTTCCCGGCGCCGATGGCGCTGCTCCCCAGCGGGCAGCAAGTCGGTCTAAGCCAGGTTAGCGGCAATGGCGGCGGCGGCGGCGGAGGTGAGGGGCACATGGGGATTCTCGATGCGCTCAATGCGTACCGTACTACGCAGGCCGCCGCTCCCCCAGACGCCGGCAGGACGCCGGGGCAGAATGGAGCAGAAGGCGGTTCTAATCATCATCGTCAGCACCATCAGCACGGCGGCGGTGGCGAGCGGCATGAGAGCATGAGCACCAGCGACTCGTAGGCCTACGTACGTCGCCGACGCGCGCGCGTTGCTTGGCTCCGGTGTGTGACTGCGGCCCGCGCAACCTTTACTTTGTTTTGATTTGCTCTTCTTTTCGTCATTTTGTTTGAGTTGTTTATGGCTTAATTTGTTCCTAGCTCGATCCATAATATTCATGCAAGGATCATACGCTTAAATTGCTTCATTCCACGGCATCTGCACATTTATTATTTTGTTGTTGTGATCGATCACACCATGATATATGATATATAGAGATACGTGCATCTTGTTGAATAGAGAGGCAAAGCTAACGAAAAATAAAAAATATTCAATTAACCATTCATATTTTGTTTAGGAGTTTTGTAGATCTATTTTGATAAAAGATAAGACGAAGTAGTAGAGCTCTCCCAAACAGACTCATAATCGATAAACACCGATTTATTTTTCGACGAACACCGAAGCAGCACTCTCTTGATTCCATGGGGCTCCACCCCTGTTAGGGTTTGGTTCGAATGCTAGAAGAAGCTACAATCTTTAATCAGCCAGGACATAACTGCAATTGATTGATGAGGATTATAAATTCACCATCATATCGGTAGCTCATATATCCTTCTCCAATCTATCGCACGTCCGTGTTAGTTGTGTCACTCTGAGCCCTTAATTAATTCCGTGTGTTGCTTAATTACTTCTCAAATATATCTTTTCTCGGACACACGCGACAAAACTTTTGTCAGACAAAAGCTTTTCATTCGAATTGTACGTACGCAGTACGTGACACGGCAGGCAAGCACCCATCAAAGGTTCATTCCTTTCATTTGAACACACGTATATATGCACGTCGACGATGAAAGGGGTCGGCCGGCCGGGGCGCGGCGCGCCGCCGGAGCAACACGTACGTACACAGTTGCCACCTCGCCCGCGCCGGCCGCCCGCGCCGTGCCCCGGCCGCGCCGTGCGCGCGCGCGCCTGCGCACAGGCGGCGGGCAACAACGGAATCGCGCACGGGAGACCGGCCCACGCGCGCCTACTGGCACGCGCTTGCTGCTGCCAGTAGGACTATAGTCTATAGCGTGCGCGCGCGGGCGCGGGAGCGGGTGGTCCAGAGCGCGCGATGCATGGCTGCAGGGCGCACACTGACATGCCTGGCCCCAGCCTCACGGCCGACCGTGTCTAAGCCCTGTTTGTTGGATCATGGATTAGCAATTAAATTTTAATTTGAATTGGTAAGCTAACTATTATTTTTTGGTTAACTAATAGCTACTCATTAGTCCACAAAAGTAAACTAATTTGAGTTAATAAGGATCATTGGACTATTTTGTCTACTTAGACTATTGTAGCACAATTATTGAAACATGCACAAAATTAGCTTTAGATATCAATTAGTCAAAACTATCAAAACATGCAACAAGTAATTTTTAATTAACTAACTATTAGCAAGCTAATAATTAATTACACTAGTAGATAGTAGTCAACTAGCTAGCTAACTATTGTCCATCCAAACGGGGCTTTGATCAAATGGCCGCTGGGCGACGTAAACTGATCTCCGCTGCTGCATGCTCGAGCAATCGATCATATCGATTGAACGAGCTAGGTAGAGAGAATCCTGCATATATATCCGAGATTTCCAGCTTACTTGAGCTAGCGGTAGCTAGCTAGCTATTACAATATCAGTAAGCCCCTCTCACATGACTAATATAATGTTATTATGTTATTTACGTAGTTTCAGACCTTACTTCCCTTAAATTTTATAGAATCACTGTCACATAAACTATCTTTAGTGATGGGTAAAACACACACATCAGTAATATATTTTTAGTGACAGACTATTTCACACGTGCCAATAATATTGTATTATTAGTGACGGGTCACAATAGAACCTGTCACTAAAGAAGGGGCACCCCTATCAACCTGTGTTCCTGATAGTTGCTTAAAAAGATCAATCATCTAGTCAATTGCGGACGTCACCGGGTTTATAAATTGTACATTGTATATATTTCTTAATGTGTTAACAAACTGAAGCGATGTTATCTTACTGTTATAATATCTGAGGCAGTCCCAATTGTGATGCATAAAATGACAAATGGATATGTTGGATATGTTGAATGTCAAATCCTGGCTTTGATTCAATATGCAACCTAAAAACTATTTTTTTTTCAAAATGACCATAATATTAGTGACAGGTAACGATAGTCAACCATAACTAAAGGACCCTTTAGTGATCGGTGACCTTGTGACCCATCACTACAAAGTAATAGTAGGTAAGTTGGTAAACAACCTTTAGTGATGGGTAACAATAGTAATAGCAGGTGAGTCTAGGGTTAGGGCCACATCACTGATATGTACATCATCAGTGAAAACTACCACCCGTCACCGATGACTCCCTCCACTTATAAATAGACGGGGCACCGAAGTGAATCATCACACTTTCACTTTACGTAACCCTAACCCTAGACTCCCACCACCATTGTTGCATTCGTTATCCTTCTCTCCACATGCACTGTCGGCCGTGGAACCCTATTGATGCCGAGATTTGGTAAAGCCCAGGTCCCACCAAGGATGTCGCACGGTCAACAAAGGTCAAAGAGATTCGATCAAAGAAAGTTAAGGAAGCCCATTCATGACATATGCGTGGCTGGATGAGAGAAGCTGATGGGGATAAAGATGAGAAGAAGATGAAGATTATCCGGAATCAATTAAGATAGAGACCTTGGACGGCAAGTCTCCGCACTATAAAAATGTACCCCTAGTGAGATTAAAAAACACATTTTTGTCAATCAACTACTCGGTATATCGCCCCTCTTGCCTTTCAAGGTTAATTCGGCGAGGTTCGACACTCGGAGCTGGGCTACATCATTTTGATCTCCGGCAAAGAGGTGAGTCACACTACCGCCAACGTCCGTACTAGTAAGGTCAGTATCCTCATGGTTGCATCAGATTGATCTCTTGATGTGAACGTCGAAACAGTATTGGTGATGCCAGCATTTGGAAGAAGCCCAGGCCCACTAAAGATGCCTCGCGGTCAATAGAAGTAAAAAGAATATGGTCAAAAGAGAGTCAAAGAAGCCCGTTTATGGCATACACGATCGGATAGGAAGAGCCAATGGAGATACGAGCGAAAAATAAGATGAAGGTTATTAGAATCGATTAGGATATGTTACTTGGACGGCAAGTATTCAGACTATAAATATGTACCCCTAGTTAGCTTAGAAGAACACATTTATGTCAATCAACTACTCGGTGCATCGCCACCCTTTGGATTCTAAGGTTAATCCGACGAGGTTCAGCACTCGGAGCTGGGCTGCATCGTTTTGATCCTCGGTGAAGAGGTGAGTCCCGCCACCACCGACGTCCGTACCAATTAGGTCAGTACCCTCATGGCTGCATAAGATTGATCTCTTGAGGTGAACGTAGAAATAGTATGGTCGCTGGTTGTTCTCGGTGTATTAGCTAGGTCTAAGGTTGTATCAGTTCATTTTGATCTCTTAGATTGATGTGATCTAGGTGTGATAGTTTGAGGCTTCATCGGTTAGGTTCGACATCTCTTACTATTGTATCTCTTACAGGCTGTATTTCGTTCATCTAAATAAAGCATGCCCGATACTTTGACATATTATTAAGATCATCGTGACTAGCTACTATCTTGGTTAGGTCCAATCTAGTTATTGTGATGATTTTCATGATATAAACATGTTATTTGGCACGTTTTATTTATTTCTGTCGGAGTATAAGCCGACGGGTTATCTTTAATTAAATGTCATATCTTATTCATCATCGGAGAGTGTCCATCGACCCGTAAGCGTAAAACTGCTTATCTCATCGGCCGATGGCATAGTCACCTGATCGGTTCAAACATGGTCATCGACCATGTGGCCCATCGACATGATATTCCACTGTTTCACAATTTTTTCCACATTCATCGGCTTGCCAGCCGATAGGATATGCTACTAATGTCATATTTTTTGTTCCCTTATCAGTTGCAGGGTCAAACTGATTGGTACGCCTTAACCCTTTTTCTAAGAACGTAGGACCTGTACTGAAGTTAAGAAGATCTCTCAGGCCACGCGTATGTCAAAGTGTGAAAAACGCACCAACACGTTTTTTTGGCACACCCAGTGGGAAACAAACTTCGCCTACCTATCATACAAGGCCCGAGACGTGTGACACTATTGAAGCGGCGGATGGAGGAATTATACCAACCCACGACAGAGAGCCGACCTCATCCTATGAAGACCGTATTGACAAGACGGAGGGCAAGCTCGGTCAAGGTTTCGCCACGGTCGATGAACTTCAGGAAATAGACATCAGACTAGGTGACAGACCGAGGCCAACCTTTGTAAGTGCTCAAGTTACTGATGGAATAAAGAATCAGCTAATCACATTACTACAAGAATATCGGGATTGTTTTGCGTGGGAATATCATGAGATGCTAGGTTTAAGCCGATCGGTTGTGGAACATCGGCTACCAATAAAGCAAGGGTATCAGTCGTTCAAGCAGTCACCTTGGCGGTTTAAGGCAGAGATATTTCCAGATATCAAGGCCGAGGTAATGAGGTTGTATGATGCGTGATTCATAAGACCGTGCCGATACGCAGAATGGGTGTCAAACATTGTACCATTATGGAAGAAGAGTGGAAAGCTCAGAATATGTGTTGACTTCAGAGACTTAAACAAGGCAACCCCGAAAGACGAATACCCAATGCTGATCATGAATCTGTTAGTGGATGCCGCATCGGGTCATAAGATCATTAGCTTCATGGACGGGAATGCAGACTATAATCAGATTTTCATGGTTAACGAAGACATCCACAAGATGGCCTTCTAGTGTCCGGGCATTATCGGAGTATGAATGGGTGGTGATGACCTTCGGCTTGAAGAACGCCGGAGCAACCTACTAGAGATCCATGAACTATATTTTTCATGATTTGATCGGCCTATTAGTCGAGATATACATCGATAACGTCGTGGTCAAGTCAAGCAATGTCCAAGACCACGTGGCCGATCTACGCCAAGTCCTAGAGAGGGCTCATAAATATGGATTGAAAATTAATCCCGAAAAATATGCCTTTGATGTTTCGGCGGGGAAGTTCCTGGGCTTTATTATGCACGAAAGAGGGATCAAGATCAGCCAACGCAGTATCAAAGCCATTAGAAACACCCAACCCCCCGCCGATAAAATCGAATTCCAATCACTAATCGGGAAGATAAATTTCCTCAGAAGATTTATAGCCAACCTCTCAAAAAAGATAGAGCCATTCACCCCACTGTTGAAGTTGAAGCCCGACCAGGAATTTGCATGGGGAGATAAGCAACAGAGTGGTTTTGATGAAATCAAAGAGTACCTAAGTTCGCCACTAGTGCTAATGCCGCCATAGAAGGGGACCCCTTTCAAGTTGTATCTATCGGTCGATTATGAGGTCATCGACATGGTGTTGATTCAGGAAGTCGATAAGAGGGAAAGGATGATTTTCTATCTAAGCAGAAGGCTCCTAGACGCTTAAACTCAGTACCTAGCGGTGGAACAGTATTGTTTATGCTTGTAACGTAGTCTGCAAGGCCGATGTCATTAAATATATGCTATTGGCCCCAATATTGAAGGGACATATCGGAAAATGGGTTCTCGCTCTAACTGAATTTGATCTTAGGTATGAATTGACTAAAGCAATGAAAGGGCAAGCAGTAACTGATTTCATAGTTCAACACAGGGACAAGATGGTGACCCATGTGGAGATGGTACCATGGACATTGTTTTTCGACGGATCAGTATGCCGACACGAATGCAGTATCGTCCTGGTGATCATCTCCCCTTAGGGGGCATCATTTGAATTCACGTACACCATCAAGCCTTTCTCCACCAACAATTAGGCTGAATATGAAGCTGTGCTAAAAGGAATGCAGGTATTGAAAGAAGTGGGTGCTGATATAGTTGAAATTCTTGGGGATTCTCTGCTGGTCATGAGACATTTGTTAGAAGAATATGAGTGCAAGGATGATGTACTAAGAGAATACTATGATCGGTGCCGAGTTGTGATAACAAGCTTCCAAAGCGTGGTTTTCACCCACATCCCAAGAGAGCCGAACTCGTAGGCTAACGATTTAGCCCTGGCAACGTCAGGATACAAGCCGATGGCTAGGTCAATCGAGGTCAAAGTCGTAGAGATAGAGGTCGATGATTGGAGGTATGATATTATTAACTATCTAAAGGACCCTTCGATATCGACGCCAAGAAAGCTTAGGTATCAGGCAACAAGGTATGTCATGCTCAGCGAGGATTTATACCGTTGGACGACCGATGGGGTCCTCCTCAAATGCATAGGCGTCGAAGAGGCAAAGTGGTGATGTGCGAGGTTCATGATGGTATATGCGGGACACACCAGTTGGCCTAGAAAATGAAATGGTTACTACTGAGGGCAGGTTATTGTTGGCCGACTATGGTGGAGGACTGCATAACATACAACAAGGGATGTCAAGATTGCTAGAAATTTAAAGCCATCTAGAGGGAACCTGCATCGGTAATAAACCCTATAATTAAACCTTGACCCTTCAGCGGGTGGGGCATCGATATGATCGGCCAAATCTACCCAACGTCAAGCAAAGGTGACAAGTTCATAATAGCAACCACTGATTATTTCACAAAATAGGTAGAGGTCGTTCCACTCAAGAAAGTTACGTCTGTCGATGCCATCGAGTTTATCAAGGAACACATAATATACCGGTTTGGGATCCCATAGACCATCACCACGGATCAGGGGACAATTTTCATATCAGAGGAGTTTCAGCAGTTCACAGCCGGTATGGGGATCAAACTTTTAAATTCACCATCATATTACGCGCAAGACAACGAGCAAGCAGAGGCATCCAATAAGGGTTTGATTAAGTTGATAAAGCGCAAGATCAGTGAGCAGCTGAGGCATTGGCACTAGTCCCTATCAGAGGCACATTGGGCTTATCGGATGGCATGTCACGGATCCACTCAAGTGTCGTCGTATCTGCTAGTGTACGACCATGAGGCCATATTGCCATGGGAGAATAATATCGGATCAAGAAGGATCACACTACAGGACCAGCTTACAGTCGATGACTATTATAACCTAATGACAGATGGTCTAGACAACCTAGCGCAGGTCCAATTAAAATCTCTCGAGAAGATTGAGGAAAATAAATCAAGGGTCGCTAGGTTCTACAATAAGAAGGTAGTTCCAAAATCATTCGAATAAGGAGAGCTTGTATGGAAACTTATCCTACCGATCGGATCTAAAGATAATCGGTTCGGTAAGTGGTCCCTAATTGGGAAGGACCATTTCGGATACATCGAGCGGTGCTTGGTAACACTTATTTGCTCGAAGAACTAGACGAGGAGGTGTTCGGGAAGACATTGAATGGAAAATATCTGAAGATATACTGAGTGTATGGATAAACGCCTAGACACCTTCGTGCAAGACAACCAATACCAATTATATCGCCTTCAGATGGCCGATGTCATGGTATCATATGCTGGGAAGAAAACGCAGTTCAAGACCAAACCATATAAAACTTAGCAACATATATACATTCGGTTTTTCAGATTTCAAGGAAAAAATATCACAGGCAACTGTCTGGCAGACTCCCTTCGGCTTCGCCTTCAAGACGACTCCTCTCACCAATGTCTGATCGAAGATCCTCGGTGAGGACGACAGTCTAGGGCCGCCTTCCGTTCACCCACACCGTAGGAGTAGGGCGACCAGCGCCCAAGTTTAGGACGGCCGATACTGGCCCATACTGTATCGACCAACTGCTTAAGCTCGCTAGGGGGGCATCATGATCGTCATCCTACAAAAGGCAAGTTTAATCTGAAATAGCAACAGGGAATAAGCAGAGAGGGGAGTCAAAGCGCACTACCTTAGGGTCCGCATCGACGTCGTCCGTATGAAGCCGCACCCGGTAGATCAGCGAGGAACGATTGAAGATATGTTGTTTCATCTCGCTCCACCATCGGCGGAAGGCCACGGAGGTTGCCCGATAGGTCATCTAGGAAGCAAGGTCCCCAGTACGAATTACATCGATCATCAGATAAAGGTGACGCTGCTCCTAGGAACTTGTGACTCTCCCGTGGGTCTGAATCTGATCGATGAAGAAAAGGTGGGGCGGGAGTTGACCAAAGCCCAATTGGCGAGAGAATACCAATGCGTGGTAAAATTCATAGGAGGTCTGATGAGGGCGTTCATCGGTGAAGTCGATGGGAAGCAAGCAAGGAGAAGTGGCGGCCAAAAATATGCTAAGGGATGTATCATCCCGGGACACATCGAGAAAAACTAGCCGGTTGGGGAGTGTGTACTCTAAATAGAAGCCAAAGGGAAACCAGATGGTCCGATTAAAGAATCCAAGATAGAAACTCTTAAAGGAAGCGACTAAATCCGCGAAGGAAAAAGGAATGGTAGGAGGATACATTGCCGCCTTGCCTAAAGAAGAGCAAAAACGATGAGTGGGGACGATCGATTCGGGAAAATAGGTAGGAAAAGCGATTGGCTAAAAGGGGTTCTTCCAGTAGCATTGGCGGTATAAACATTAAGCCAAAGATGGAGAAACCACCAATGGCCTCTGGGTTGATCGACGACTTTATCGGTCGATAGGTTGGCCGATACAAGATGAAGGAGACGATAGATCGCTCCGAGGAGGTACCGACCGAGTGGGATCTGCACATGAGCAACAAGCTGTTCGACCGATATACAAAAGACAAACTCTTCCAACAAGAGGTTCAAGAAGGAGATGTGTTCAACAATATCTACGAGGCCATTTTTATTGTTGTGCCTCGCGATATAGAGGTCCCAGCTATCGGCTGGCGTAACACTGAGAAGAGAAGAGGGTTGTAAGCGAAAGGAGAATGGATTGGCCGGCGAGTCGATATCTAAACATGTCAAAAAAATGGATGTTAAGCAAGGAAGGACTCATTGTCCATGACCAAAAATGAAAGCATTCAGGGCATCCGACCAAAAGTAGAAGGATGCGGCCAACATTGGCTCGTTCAGATACAGCTTGGCAAGGGAGAGGTCGATGTAGTGGCCGATGTCAATGTCATCCCAAAGGGGGCGATAGACGACCGATACCCTAAGGTACAAGTCACGCCAGCCATAGATAGGAGAAGGAGAGTAATCAAAACCATAGCCCTGGTCAAAGGAGTGCATGGGGGAACACATAAAAGGAATCCTACGAGTCTCGGTGTTTATGAAATCGGTAGGGTCCAAGTTGCCCATAGGTCCCAAAAAGAAATTGGAAGGGTGAGTAACTATAGGGAAAAGGATTTGATCTTGCAGATTCTACAAAAGGAAGGAAGAAAGTACACCATAAGGAAAAATGAACCAAGAAAAGCTGAAGAGACAAAAGGGATAAAATGTTGGGGACTTACCATATGGATCACGTGAATGCTGGCCATCTTGTTGTAACCGGAGCATGTGACGGTAAGGAAGAAGAAGGTGATGATCGGTGGTGATCGTAAAGGAGTACTGGAAGCCGGCGGCGGTAAGTTCAGAGGGGTAGAAGTAGAAATAGTCGACAGAAAGCGCGAAGGAAAGGGGTGAAGGAAACTAGATATTTACTGGCTAGGGTAATTCTTCGGCTGCCGCGCCAGACCAACCAAGTTGAAGAAAAGAGGAAGGAGAGAAGTTACTTGGGGCCGAGACATGAAAAGATTTCAGAAGGTGAAGGGTTTCAGCTGACAGGTAATGAATGTGAAAAGATCGTGTGAAAAAACTTGGTGGTAGAGAATAATGACTGATAGTTTCAAAGCATTAGAAGCCCTTTGATACTCCAAAACTAGGGGGCATGTGTTCATGTCCAAATTTGGTAGAAACCCAGGCCTACTAAAGGTGTCGCATGGTCAACATAAGTCAAAGAGTATCCGGTCAAAGGAGAGTCAAGAAGCCCATCCATGGCATGCACGATCGGATAGGAAGAGCTGATGGAGATAAGAGCGAAAAAGAAGATGAAGGTTATCAGAATTGGTTAGGATATGTTACTTGGACGGCAAGTCTTCGGACTATAAATATGTACCCCTAGTTAGCTTAGAAGAACACATCTCTGTAGATCAACTACTCGCCACCCTTAGCTTCCAAGGTTAATCTGGTGCGGTTCGGCACTCGGAACTGGGCTACATCGTTTCGATCTCTGGCGAAGAGGTGGTCCCGCCACCCCCGACATCCGTACCAATTAGGTCAATATCCTCATGGCTACATCAGATTGATCTCTCTAAGTGAACATCAAAACAGTATGGTCGCCGGTTGTTCTCGGTATATTAGCTAGGTCTAAGGCTACATCAGTTCAGTTTGATCTCTTAGATTGATGTGATCTAGGTGTGATAGTTTGAGGCTTCATCGGTTAGGTCCGACATCTCTTGCTATTGTATATATTTCATGTTGTATGTCGTTCATCTAAATAAAGCATGCCCGATACTTTGACATATTATTAAGATCATCGTGACTATCTATTGTCTTAGTTAGGTCCGATCTAGTTATTGTGATCATTTTCATGATATAGACATTTTGTACTCCGACAGAAATAAATAAAATGTCCCAGACAACATGTCTATATCATGAAAATCATCACAATAACTAGATCGGATCTAAACAAGACAGTAGATAGTTACGATGATCTTAATAATATGTCAAAGTATCGGGCATGCTTTATTTAGATGAACGAAATACAACATGAAAGAGATACAATAGCAAGAGATGTCGGACCTAACCGATGAAGCCTCAAACTATCACATCTAGATCACATCAATCTAAGAGATCAAACTAAACTGATGCAACCTTAGACCTAGCTAATACACCGAGAACAAACTGGCGACCGTACTGTTTCGACGTTCTCCTCAAGACATCATAACTGATGTAGTTGTGAGGATACTGACCTAGTCAATACGGACGTTGGGGGTGGCGATGCGCCGAGTAGTTGTTTGATAGAGTTGTGTGTTAACCTGAGCTAAAGGATACATATTTATAGTCCGAAGACTTGTCATCCAAGCATCATATCTTAACCGATCCCGAGTAATCCTCGTTTTCTTTCCACTCTTATCTCCATCGTCTCTTCCTATCCATTCATGCATATATCATGGAGGGGCTTCTTTGACTATCCTTGATCGGATCTCTTTTACTTCTGTTGACTGTGCGGTGCGGCATCCTTAGTAGGCCTGGACTTCTACCAAATCTTGGCGTCAATAATGTCACATTACTGACGTGATAAGAGTGATGGGATATGTCTGTCACTAATTATGGTTATCACCTATCACTAAAGTGCTTTTCTGTGGTAGTGAATTATCATAGAATTTTTTGAATAATTATTTAAAAATAGTTAGTTTAAATCTAAACCGTGGTATATTTTTATGGCTCTATCCATGACATATATATAGCATTCATATCAACTTTAAATTATTGTCATATTATTATAATCCCAAATTCATCTGTAATTATTTTTGACTTGAATGTTCAAAACTTGTTCCAATAATTCGCGCGCGTGTGTGCCTTCTCTTTACATGCAGCTTGGAATGTGTCGGAGACGTGGAAGATCTTCGTGGCATGGGCACGCGGAAATCATTGTCAGGCAATGCATTTAATTTCTGAAATTATTAGCAAAGTTTCACGATATGAATTGATAATTTTTGAGAGCACAAACAAATAAATTAAATATTAGAAAGTTAATTTCTAAAAATTTTTCAAAAAAATTACGGAGAAAGTTTTTAGAAAAATCGTACCTTTTAGCTAGAAGCTTACTAGCTTAGGAAGTGTGTCCGTAATTGTTATGAAAATCAGTCTCGTACGACCTAACGCAACGGAAACAATAAATTCAAAGAGACGCCATGAGAAGATCATACCGAAGAGACAACACCGAGACACATTATTTTGGTAACGAAATCTTACGACTCTGGGGCATGACTACGGGAGCTCCTTCTCATAAACGATATCTACATCGGAATCCAGGCACACTGCGGCAATGCCACCACCCAAACCGATCACCTAAATTGTCTACTTCTTAATTGGTTACACGGGGTTGGCCATCTATTTATATGGCCCCATAGGTAGAGTATTAGACAAGAACTCTAACTATATCCCTAATACAACTCAAAGTCCAATCGTAACTAGATTAAACACCTATATTCGACACGTATCTCTAACAAACTCCACCGTGATAAATATACTCGCCACCTTGAAGTTGTCCATGCACGAACCTCCGTGTATCAACTTTAGTTGTTTATCCTTTAGCCGCTCATGCAGAACGGCCTCGCGAGGCTGATCCCACAGTCGCACCAACATTCGGATCATGCACCGTCAAAGTTGCACTGTCGTCCATGACTCCACCTTCAACAACGCTACCTTATAGCTTGTACTGGTGTGCGTCTGACTTCTTACTAATCTTCATGGTCTTGCCTCCATGCATGACATTCAAGGTCTTCTTATCAGGTACCGCCTAATATAACGAGCCTTCCTCATGCAATAACTTAAGAGAAATCAGATTCTTTCACAACCCTGGCATATGCTTCACACCCTTTAATAGTATCTCATGTCCATCACACATTAAACTTGATGTCGCCCACTCCAATGACTTGGTAACCCACGTCATCACCCAAGTAAGCAAAGTCACCATCGTCATCCTCGGTGTAAGATAAGAACAACTCTCTCTTTGGTGTTGCATGAAACGAGCTAGCTGAATCCAACAACCACCCTTCACAAGACTTTTCACTTAATACTATGAGAACATCACCATCGCTATCCGATTCATATTTCTTGTTGGCAGTTACCACATTTGTGGATCCTCCATCCCTCTTTAGCTCTGGACAGTTTCTCTTTATATGTCCCCACTCCTGGCAGTTATAGCACAATGGCCCCTTCTTCTTCTTCTTGCCCTTCTTCTCTTCTGAGCCATGATCATTCCTGACATACAAAGCATCCCCAGAAGACCCTCCCGTTGCATTGATCTTCTTCCTTTGATTATGAGCAAGCAACATTGCAACAACATCTTCTAACTTGATGGTTTCTTTGCCATATGTCAATGTAGTAACCAAGTGCTCATAAACATCCGGCAATGAACACAGAAGAATAATTGCCTTGTCATCATCCTCAATTTTCACTTCCACCTTAACAAGGTTAGTGATTAATTGATTGAAGACATTAATGTGCTCTGCTAGATCTGAACCCTCCTACATCTTCAAGCCGAACAACTTCTGCTTCAAATACAACTTCTGGGTCAACGTCTTGGACATAAACCGATAGGCCAATTTGTCCCAAATTTTCTTCGGTGACGTTACCTCCATGACGAGATACATGATCTAATCCGAAACACACAATCTGATAGTCGTAGATGCTTGTGCCTTCATATCATCCCATTTATCATTATCCACCTTCTCCGGCTTCTTGTCAGTGAGTCTTCAAGATTCCTTGTTGATCCAACAGATCTTTCACTCTTGTATTCCACAATCCGAAGTTTACGATCCCGTCAAACCTTATCACCTCAAATTTAGGAGCCATCGACGCCATCCGTTGATCCACAATTATATCGCATGTCGCTACGATCAAATCATCAACACCAGCTCCACGCGTCTCCTCTTTGATCCACCGATGACTACCGTCGAGCCCTGCACTGCCTTTGTAGTCTTCAAGCATTCACCGACCTCCTCACACCGAATACTCAAGACATGCCTTCATCGACCGCTCAAAAACCACCCTTTGATCGAAAGCTTTTATTTTCGATCAAGCTTCTCTTTTTCAGATCTGCATATTTTGGCATCCCTTTGGTACATATTTATACCCCTAAAAAGACCCCCAAACCTACAAAAATTGAGCTAAATTCGGACAAAATTTGAGTTCTAATCGGACTCCAAATCTGAAATCCACTCAAATTCCTGCATTTGGGCCTTTTCTTCAGCCTACTCAGCCCTCATGGGCCGCGCTAGGCCGGCTAGCTCCCATCTGTGCTACGCCTGGGCCACCGCTGCGCCTGGGCCAAAACCCACCCCATAGCACCAGGCCGGCGCCCCAACCGCAGGCTGCCTTGGGCCGACTCCACCGCGTTGGGCCGACTCCTGTCGCTCGACCACGTTGCCACGCGCCAGCCACCAACCGCTCGTGCACCTTCCGCGGAACCGGCTGTCAAGAAAAAAACTATCCTGAGCCAGTCCCGCACCTCCTTCGCTTGTAGAAAACCGCCCGCATGCAGCGCATGCCCGCAGAAAACCACCCGCGTGCAGCGTCGAAAAACTGCTCTGACCGCCCAAAGAACTGAATGTTTTTTCCACATCTATTCTCCATTATAGATAAAAACTCCTGTAAATGTCCATGGCTTCACCATCGTCGTTGTTTACTCCACCTTAAGCCTAACAACCACCGCTTACTTCGTATGAGCCGAAGTCCCACCATCACCGCAGTACTTCTCATCGCAACATCAATCTCCTAGGCATCACGTGTGACCGACCCACCATCGAACAATAGCCTAGCCACCAATCAACTTAATATCTCCACGTCTGGTCTTATCCTAGTTGATCGCAGCTCATTGGATGGTATGAGCCACTCGCTCGAAGTGCTCCAACCCCACCGATCGAGTCATCGATCGCCGGCATGCTCCATCATCCCGCGCCTCGTGTAATCCCGCGCAAATACGGAACATCATCGCGCCTCCAACCTGATCTTCCCAATCCATGGCTCTGATACCACTTGTTACAAAAATCAGACCTGTATGGCCTAACACAGCAGAAACAACAAGATCAAAGAGACGCCATGATAAGATCATACCGAAGAGACAACACCGAGACACGATATTTTGGTAACGAAGTCTTACGACTCTGGTGCATGACTACGGACGCTCGTCCCTATAAACGGTTGAGGAACCATGTTGAGGAGCATGGGTCTTATGGCTCCATATGTGATGAGTGATTGTCAACGGAAGTCAAAGAGGAGCCATGAAGACCTGCCGTGTCTGGGGCGTATGTGACTCAAGTACACGGGCAGCGAGCGACACCGGGCAGAGGAGCGACAGAGTCAGACTGGCCCAATACGGGTACATGGGCTAGGAGCAGCAGAGGATCCACTGGTCTGTTGACCGGGTTTGACTCAGGTACACGGACGACGAGCGATTGCCGGGCTAAGGAAGCTGCGGAATCGGGTCGGCCCAATTCGGGTACCCGGTGCGAAGACGGTGGATGTTTTGTTAGTTTTGGCCCAAAACTGACAATCGATGATTATCTTTATTTAGGATGTTAACATTCAATATTTATGTTCACAATATTCGTTATTCGAGTCAGTTGAATATTTTAAGGGCGTTTTAATAATTTCGAATTTTATTTTAGAGTCAGTGTAATTTACCCTAGGGGTAAATTAGTCTTTTCCCTGTATTAGTGGGCTGCCTATAAATAGGCCCCAACCCCCCTAGGGTTAGGGTTGACTGTTATTTTTGAGATCAATCTATAGTCCACTTTCCTATTCGTTCACAACTATTTTTTCTACCGCCGATGCTGTTGCAGATTGATTTTTTTCTTCTCGCCGGCCGAAGCAGCGCAGGGCTGCAGGTGTCAGTTTTTTTCCGCTGGTGTGTCTTGCTTCATCACGACACTTAGCGCAGCGTGTGGGAGGATTCACCAGCATCTAGCACTGCACACGGCAGCCTAGGCTTTAGCTACATGCAGGCGGACTTGAGAGCAGTGCCAGGCTTTGTCCTTTGGCTTTGGTCTCGGTGACTGCGCATGCACTGCATCATCACGCACGGCCGGCTAGCGGTAGCAGTACTCAGCGCTTCAGCATCACAAGGCGCGAGGCAAGCAGCAGGACTTCACATTTTTTATGGCTAGGTTACGACGGCGAGTTCCACGGTGCGGTCAGGCGCAGTCGTTGGCAGCACGGTCGCACGACTCGAGGCGAAAAGGCTTCGGCGGCCGGATCATTTAGGGCGCGCGGAAACGTGAACGGCGAGGTTTCTTCGATTTAGGTAAGTTTTTGATCACCTATTTTTTAGTTAGATCAAGTAATTCAATATTTATCTATCTTTAATAAAAATACAGATCTGTTAGTTATTTCGTAGTTATTTCTCTTATCTACTAGATCTTATTAGTACTCTCATATTATTTATTTAAATAATTTTAATCTGCTCGTATAAAAAAACAAATTAATTAGTCACAGTAATATTTTTATTCTAGATTTATTTGCAATATATTAGTTTTATTTCTGAAAGATCTAGAATTTATTCATCTGATTCGTATTTTATTTTTAGACTGCAATCTGAATATTTATTGATATATTTAGGTATTGTTTTCCTATGCCATTAAATAATTTTTAGAACACATTTTTATTTACTGCAATTATTTTTATTTAGTTTAGTTTATTTTTAAATATCGTTTTAAATAGGACATCAGTCATTTTTAGGCTAGACAATTTGTAGTTCCTGCGATCTGCTTTGCTTCTGTTAATTGTTTATCAAGGTGCGTAGGGTGTTGGGATTAGGTCTTTTATTTAGAAGAATTTTTTAGGCGCCCATTCACCCCCTCTGGTCGCTACTTTCGGTCCTACAAGGGGTATCAGAGCAAGGTTAGGGTTTTTCCATACCTTAACCTGTTCTAAACCCAGGTAGTGATCATGTCTTCATCTGGAAAAATCTCGTCCCTTGAAGATTTTGGCTACACTTATTGGAAGACTCGCATGCGAGCCTATCTTATGAGCCAGAGCTCGGACATTTGGGATATTTGTGCTCACCCTACTTTTACTATACTTCCTGTTGCTCAGCGCGACTCTCCTGATATAGTCGCCCAACATCAAAACAATAGCAAAGCGGTGAATATTTTATTCTCTGGTCTAGGTCCTAGTGAGTTTGAGCGTGTTAGCCATCTCGACACTGCTCGAGAGATTTGGGCTACCCTCCAGGTACACCATGAGGGGACATATCAGGTCAAGGCTAGGCTCTATCAGACCTATCGACGTGATTATGAAAATTTCTCACAGAAGTCGGGTGAGACTATTGAGGCTATGTTTGGTTGTTTTCAAACGATCATTAACAAGCTTCGGGCCAACAAGGCCGATCGTGATCAGCTGGTCTCATATCATGAACATGCGCTCAAGGTTCTTCATACCTTGGACCCTAAGATCTGGGAGATCAAGGTATCCTCTATTGTTGAGAGCGCTTCCTATGATACCTTGACTGTCGCAGAGCTTTTCAATAAGCTCAAGGCCTTAAAGGTTGATATCCAGTTGAGATCAAATCTCACTGGTTTTGTGTAGCGCCCCGATTTAAACAAATCGAGACATTATTGAATTTCCATAGAAAAACAATAATACAAGAGGTTCATCATGCGACAACGTACATACGACAATACCCATGGTACGCAGACCATATTTATTACAACATTGTTTTAGTAAAAACAGTAATAAGATAATTTAAACAGCGGCATGACGAACGTCTTCTTCAGGATCTTTCTTCTCGACTGGGTCGCTACTCCAGACCGTCTTCAAAGTAAGCATCCTCTGTGGGGTCCAACGGGTATGAGTACAAAAAGTACTCAACAAGCCACCGCAAATGCAAATAATAATGCAGGGTAATAAACAAGGAAGGATAATGGCTAACAATGCGGAATAAAGCAGTTGCAGTTATGGCATTTAGTGTAATCATATTTTAATCATGCGGAAAGTAAACATGAACATCATCAACATCAACTAACTCGAGGAGTACATTTTACCTCCTCGCACGACAGTCCTTACATGTCAATCCATCATGCACATTCATATTCCAAGTAAACTAACTGGGGGATGTCACACAACCCGCCCTTGACCGTGGGCTCGGCTTTTCGAAAAGATTTAAGACTCTGATCAGAGATGTACTACTGTACCCACAAGGCACGCACTCATCCCAACGAGATGACCCATTTCACGGGAACTCGTGCCAAAACCTCAATATGAGATGTTCCAAGCGATAACCACCCGCTCTAGGTTTCGCCGGCGCGCCGGGCCGCATCCCGGCTAACGTCGCACCCCCTTTTGCGCCACATTGGTACAAGTCACCCGCAGGTGCAACTTGACCCATCTCCAAATTGTGGCCTCGGTTTGGAACAACCCATACCTTAGTTAGGACTTACCCACTAGACTTGTGGTTAGTACGTAAGTGTATTGCAACGGATCCCTCAGACCGGTCCTTATAGTGCCCCGGGTGCTACCGACCAATGCCCTAGCTTGCACCCGGAACCCACCATGCATACACTCACAACCATGACTCATCACCAACAGAATTTCCAAGGATAAGAAGTAACGGGGATCATATAATAGAACCATTTTACTACGACTCATTTTTATCCTATAGCGGCCGTGTCAATACTTTGGACACTAGCTAATATCATTGATCATATGGTGACAAGGAGGTTAGGCGAGATAGCATGGCTTGGGTTGCACATCAAGGTCGGGGGATCCTAAATAAATATAATGTAAGGGTTCATTTGACTAATGCATATATAACCTATGTGTTTTAGCGATAGTCAATTCAAACATGGGTTCAATATGTTCAAAAGAATGGTTTGGTGACTTTCCTTGTTCAGCGAAAGGCGAGGGAGGGACTTCCGGGAAGTATTCCGGCTCCTCGACGGCGTCGTAGTCTTTTCAATAATAATAAAGTAAAATAAATACAACATTCTATATAAACAACGTAAAATCACTCAACAAGCATATGAGTTTAAATTGGTTTGATTTTAAAGAAAATCAGTTGTTAAGGTTCTGAAATTCATTTCATGAATAATTTAAAATGAATCAAAATGAATTATGGTTTTTTTCATAAAAGGGTTTTTAAGTGTGAATAATATCACCTTAAGTTTTCTAATTAATTTGATAGGAATGGTCCAGAGAAAACTCTGTGGTTCTAGTATATAAACAGAAAGAATAAATATATAAATTTTCTGAAGTTTAAATATTTGAATTCATATTTTAATCCTAAGGGCATTTGAATACTTATTTAAATAAACATGAAAAATTCAAAGTAAACCTACTGTTTTTATTGCATAAACATGTAGAGAATATTATTATGAATTTTCTGAAATTGGAATGACAATTTTTAGAGTTCAAATGCATTAGATATGAATTTACAAGTTTAAAAGCATTTCTGGAATTTATTTTCAAATTTTAAATCCCTCGGGTCCACGGTGAGCCAGGCCCACGGTGAACCCGCGCACTATGCGTGTGCGCCGGGTCGATCTGGACCGTCGGATCCAGATCCGACGCGCGAGGGCGAGGCGGGACGCGTAAGTCGACGTGGACGGCCAGGATTAAAACGTATGAACCGGTACGCGATGGACGCTCCAGATTGATCACGTGTTCTAAATACGGATGAACGCACGAGATTGCACTGTACCGCTTCGCTCAGATCCAACGGCGTCGATTAAATCGCACGAGGGATTAAGTCCGGGCCGTTAGATCTGGATCGCACGGCGTGGATCGAATCCGACACGGCACGGGTACTCGACCCGTGCCGGTCATCTTCTCCGACGACGGCGAGCGGGCCAGCGGCCACGGCGAGCGACGGTGACCTAGTCTAAGGCCTAAAACGGAACGAGGGTGCTACGGGGATCACGAGGGTACCTTGGCGGCGGTCCGGGGACGACGGGGCGTGGCCGGCGACGAGGGTAGACGCGGAAGGCTCCTCGGGTACTCGACGGCGATGGTGTTCCGGCGATCTTCTTGACCAGCGGGGATGCGGCCGAGGTAGGGGACGTCCTTGCGGTCACGACGGTGGCGGAGGCGTGGGCCGGGGTGGTCCGAGGCGACGGCGAGGGGCGGCCGGAGGCGAAGCAGGGGGGAATTGTTCAAGGGTGAAGGGAGGGCGCTCCGTTCGTGCTCAAATCGAGAGGGCGTGGGGGTCGGACGCGGCTCAGGCCGGGGGCTTAAATAGGACACCGGAGAGGGCTCGCATGCAAGGAAAGCTGGGGGAGAGCTTTAAGTCGCCGGCGAGGGCTCGGCCATGCAGGGAGCTGCGTTCCTGGGGGCTTAAACGCGTGCTTTTATGGGTTTAAATGGGCGGTGGGCCTCGGGGAGTTAATGGCCGGCGTCGGTTTAACGGGAGGGGGAGCCGGCGAGGGGATCCGAGGCGAAGTCTTCGCCGGCGGGATTAGGGGGGGCCGGCGCGGGGTTGAAGACGGTTCTGACGAGCGGGGGCCACTCGTCAGCGGGCGCGAGCGGGTGAGGGTGGCGCCTGACGGGTGGGGCCGGGGTGTCGGGTTCGCGCGCGAGGGGAGGGATTCGGCGCCGACAGGTGGGGCCGGGTTGTCAGCCAGAGGCGAGCGCGGTAACGGGCTGGGCCGGCCGGGAGAGAGAGAAGGGAGGGAGGGGAGCCCATTACTGTTCTAATACATTTCTGAATAAAAATAACTCCAGAAAATAGATTAAAATATTAGGGCTACTTCCAAGGTTGATAAAAATTTATAAAAATTCCCAAAATTATATTTTGGTCTTAGGATCATATACAAAAAGTTTCACCTCCTAGTTTGGTCATCTACTCTATGTTGTAGTTCAAAAGGGTATAAAAGGGAATTAAAAGTATTTTCTGAAATAATAATTCCAAGAAATTGAATTTAATAATATTTTTATTGTTTTGAAAATTTGGGGTGTTACATTTTGGCTCAAAGACTATGGCCCTTGCTACACCGTCTACTAATCCTACTGTCTTGAGTTGTACTGCATTTTCTTTGATGTCTATCTCCGAGGATTAGCTTGATTCGCTAGGAGATGATGATCTGTGTTTGTTTAACAACCGGGTGCGATGTGTCTATGATAAACGAATGCTTAAAAGACACGGCACAAAATCCGGATGCTTTGAGTGTGGTGATCCAGGTCATTTCATCGCCGACTGCCCCAAGCGGAAGAGCTACAAGAAGGGAACCGGCAGCAACTCCTATGACTCCGGCAAGCACAACAACTCCACTTTCACAAAGGGCAAGCCCAAGACAAGATTCTTTCGAAAGGCTCTGAAGTACTACAGGCGTGAGAACAAGAAGCGAGACAAGGCCTTCTTCGCCGAGATGGAGAAAAGCTACTCCAAGAGATCTTCGTCTTCCTTCTCGTCTTCAAGTTCAAGTGATGAAGAGTTTGTGATCAAGAAAGGAAAGGACAGGGACAATCCGGCGGGCCTCTACTTCATGGCTTTCGAGGACAAGCCGAAGAGTCACGCGCGTCACAGCCGAAGACCTCGCAAGAGCTTCTATTCAATGTCTCTTGGGGATAAGGAAGAAAAGGGCTCCTCCGACAACTCCGACGATGACGACAATGAAAAGGTATCTTCCTATGAACAAGAAGTTGTTAATTTACTAAAACAGAACCGTCAGGAGTTGAAGTATCGGGAGAAACTGCTTAGAGGGGCTAGGAATAGGATGGATGAGCTTGAGATTGAGCTTGCCATGGCAAATGGCAAGATTGAGAATCTGTCTTCTTCCCCTTGCTTGGGTGGTAGCAGTGAGTGCCCTCACTGTGAGGTTTTATTGAGTGACCTGACGACTGTGAAGTCCAGGTACACAGAGAGAGTAGATGAGAGAGACGCTATGACCACTGAGCTTGAAAGCGCTCAGCTAGAGCTGAACGATGCTCATGCCACTGTCGTCATGCCCTGTGTAGACTGCCCATCCCATTTAGCTAGTATAGCTGAGCTGAGAGCCAAGAGTGATGAGCAGTTGGGCGAGTTAGCTGGAGTGAGAGCTGAGTTGGAGCAGACTAAGTTAGAGCTTGAGACCTTGTCAGTTCCACCCACTGTTTGTGAGAATTGCTTGTCTCTGAGATTGGAGCTAATCAAGCTAAAAGCTGAGAAGTCTGTTGAAGTTGATAGAGAGTGTGAGATCTGCCTGTCTCAGGTGGAGGTACTAGCTTCTTTGAGAGAGGAGCTAGCTGATGTTCAGAACGAGAACGTTTACCTCCATCAGATCCTGAGTTGGATTAGTGCTAGAGAACCACAGCTTGGCATGATGATCCAGCAGTTCAAGAGGCGGGATGGGTTTGGGGTAGGTTACACCTATACCAAGGCTGATTTTGAGAGTTCCATTAGCCGAGGAGTGGAGTGGAGTAAGATGACTCCTGAACAGAGATATCCCAAGACTCACTCCAGTGAGTCTTTTTAGGTTAGTCAGCCCAAGGATGGAGTGTTCCAAGAACAACCTAAAGCTCCACCCAAGAAGCAAATCTAGGTCCCAAAGCCTAAACCTCTCCACACTTCTCTTGATTCTTTACCTCTCACACCAAAGATCCTACACCCAACACCACCAAACCTAAGAATCCCAAGCCTCAACCACATCCCAAGAAGCCTACCTATCATTGTGAGTTTTGTCAGAGAGACGAGCATCTTGAGTAGTTTTGCTTCAGGAGGAAGCGGGTTGAGAGAGCTGAGAGAGCTCGAGGTGGGCAGGAGCAGTTCTACCAGCAGGGTGGTAGACAGAGAGTTCCTCGACATAGAGAGAGGCTAGAGGCCAGGCCACATCGTGTAGGTGGTGGTAGAGGAGACGGTTTTTATGACCATGCTTCGGAGGGTGGTTTTCGTTCCGGTAGAGCTCCAGATCATTATGGATACGGTTTTGGACCTCATGGCCGTGATTTTAGGCAGAACAGAGGACCGCACTTTGAGCCGCGTTTTGGTCCAGACTCATATGATTCCTTTTGCTTTCCTACTTACGAGCAGATGGCTCGACACTGGTTTAGCTCCTTTTCTAAACCTAGCGTCAGACCGTTTGCTCCCACTCAAGACCATTGATCTTGTAGGATTGAGGACTAGAGGACGTGTGGATCATGGATTCAGGATGTTCTTGCCATATGACGGGACACCGCAGATGGTTCTCCAGCCTCTCTCCCCCGAGCTCCAAGGAATACATCACTTTCGGGAATAGTGGTCAAGGGAAGGTACAAGGTATTGGGTCGATTCACCTATCTGATTATTTCTCTTTGAAGAATGTTGCTTTGATCGGAAACTTGAATTTTAATTTAATTTATGTTTCGCAACTTCTTGAGAATGGTTTAGAGGTTCGCTTTAAGAAGGGCATGTCTTCTGTTGTTGATTCTAGAGGATCTTTAGTTTGCCGGATCTTACCATTCGGTAAGGTTTTTCGTATTGATTTCTCTAGTTCTTCTGGCCCTTCTCGCTGTCTGATGGCTAGATCCTCCTCTGAGCTCTGGAAGTGGCATAGGAGGTTAGGCCATTTGAGCTTTGATCTGCTTGTCAGATTGAGTTCTATGGACCTTATCCGAGGATTGCCTAAGCTTAAGATAGAGAAGGATCTAGTTTTCCATCCATGTCGTCATGGGAAAATGGCTGTCGCTTCTCATGCACTTGTGACTCTGGTGATGACTTCGTACCCGGGAGAGCTGTTATACATGGATACAATTGGTCCAGCTCGAGTACGCTCAGTCAATGGGAAGTGGTACGCGCTTGTGATAGTTGACGATTTTTCTCGATTCTCGTGGGTTTACTTTCTAGAGTCTAAGGATGAGGCTTTTCAGTATGTTCATGACCTGATTTTGAAGCTGAAGAACGAGAACAATGGTCGGATGTGAGCAATTCGTTCAGACAACGACTCTGAGTTTAAGAACTCTCAGTTCATCAGCTTCTGTAGTGATCAGGGTCTTGATCATCAGTTCTCAGCCCCTTACACTCCCCCATAGAACGGCGTTGTGGAATGAAAGAACCGCACGCTAGTCGAGATGGCCAGGACGATGCTTGATGAGCATAGGACTCCTAGGCGCTTTTGGCTGAAGCAATGAACACAACTTGCTATCTAGCCAACCGCATTTTTCTTAGAGGTTACTTAGGTAAGACGTCATATGAGTTGCGGTTTGGCAGACAGCACAAGGTGAGTCACTTGCGAGCATTTGGATGCAAGTGCTTTGTGCTCAAGAAGGGAGGGTATTTGGACAAGTTTGAGTCTCGTTGCTGGGATGGAGTCTTTCTTGGTTATGCTTTGCATTCTCGAGGCTTTCGTGTCTAGAACCTATATTCTCAGCTGCTTGTCGAGACTTGTGAGGTTTCTTTTGATGAGTCCATGCCTTCCCTGACTCCTTTTGAGCTTTCTGGAGATGATGAGCTTGGAGAGTCCATCTTCGAGGAAGATGATGACACTCATGATGATGAGGGTGGTCCCTCTGCATAGCCTGTAGAACCCACACCTTCTGAGACTTCGACTGAGGATGAGGACGGACCTCTGATCACTCCTTCTACTTCGATCGAGCCTCCTCAGCCGAGTTCAGAGGTGCCAGTTGCTGACTTCAGTGAGATGACTTGTCAGCCGAGTCCAGAGGTGCCAGTTGCTAACTCTGGTGAGGTGACTTCAGATCACCTAGGATCCCGAGCAGTACAGCGTGATCACACCTCAGAGCTCATCATCGGTGATCTTACTGAGAGATCATTACGTTCTTCAGTTGGTTCTCTTGCTATGTTTGCTAAGTCTGCGTTTGTTGCTACTTTTGAGCCCAGAGACGTTTCTCATGCTCTTTCTGATTCAAATTGGATAAACGCCATGCAAGAAGAGCCTGAATTTTTTGTTCGCAATCGGGTTTGGACACTAGTTGAGCTTCCACCTAGATGCTATACCTGCTAGATTTTTCTAATTGCAGTCAATCATATCTAAGAAGCATGCTTTCTTCACTCCACTTGCACTCCAGTTGCATTCATTGCATATTTTGAGGGGGAGTTGCGTTTCAGGGGGAGTTTGTGTCTTTTTAGAGTGCTTGATGAGTTCACTTGTCAACAAGGGGGAGAAATTTTGGGATAAGAGTTAAGGGGGAGTTTTGGCTTTCTCTGGGATTTGTTTCAGGGGGAGTTTTTATCCCGTTTGTTCTTACTCTTTTGATATCCTTGTTGATGTTTCTGAGATCGCACTCATTTTGAGCTTTTACATTTTGGTTAACCATAATTACCACTTCTTGCTTTTTGTTTGGCTTTTGGTCATTAGGGTTAAACTTTTACTTTATTTTCTTCTTCTTTGTTTTCTTGAGCTTTGTTTTCGTGTTTCCACATGTGTTCGCAGGTACTGAAGAGCTGATGAAGAGAAGTGTTGACAATGCACTCATCAAGGGGGAGATTGAGGACCATGCTGAAGAGCGTGGGCCTCATGGCTCCAGATGTGATGAGTCATTGTCAACGATAGTCAAAGAGGACAGAAGAAGAGAGAAGGCCTGTTGCGTCTGGGCCGCGTGTGACTCAGGTACACGGGCAGCAAGCGACTGTCGGGTAGAGGGGCCACGAAGTCGGGCTGGCCCAATCTGGGTACATGGGCTAGGAGGAACAGAGGACCTACTGGGCTGTTGACCAGGATTGACTCAGGTACATGGGCGGTGAGCGGTTGCCGGGCTGAGAGAGCTGCGGAGTCGGGCCAGCCCAATCCGAGTACCTGGTGCAAAGTCGGTGGAGGCTTTGTCAGTTTCGGCGCAAAACTGACGACCGCTGATCTTGTATCGGACTGTCTAGAAGAGAAGTCGTAGTCGCTACGAAAGCTTAGCTTCCGGATAAGTCATCTATAAATAGGAGTTTACTATTTTGTCCCTAGTCCCACAGTCAGTCAGTCGAGTCTGTAAAAATATCCTAAGGGCAGTTTAGTCTTTTCCTTTTATTTCAGCGTCTGTAAAAAACCCGAAGGGACTAGTGGAATATTCCAGAATTCACTTTTTAATCAAGAGGGTCACTTTTATTCTTCTGGTTCCCTGTTCATTCTCCTGTGCACCGCCAGGAACATTCCTCTGTTCATCGTGAGTTCTGATTCAGTCTGTTCCTGGTTCTCTGCATGCTGTGATTCTTGTGTGCTGCGATCGTGTATATTTTATACTGCATCGTTTTGCGTGTCTGCAAGTTTTTCATCTCTGGTGCGAATGGTCTTCTCTGGATGCTTCGGTTCTACACGAGAGTAGTACTAGTTCTTGCTTGCAGCAAGTAGTACCTACTCCCTGTAGCAACAGTACGCTAGTACTCTAGCTTTGCTTTTTCCTGCATAGCCTTTTTGATCGAGTAGATAGAGCCTAGTCTTTCTCTGGCTGTTTCTGGCGAAGCCCCATGTTTTATACGAAGTCCTTCTGTTCTGTGAAACAGGCTTCGAGTTAATCTGCGAAGGTGTTCTTTGACTCGAGCTCTCCGAAGTAAATACTTCGACGGGCTTCGAAGTTAGCTTCGAAGCATGTCTCTCTGGTAGACTTCGCTCGGAGTGTGTTTTCTGAGGTCTTTCTGGTGCTGTCTTTTTCGAGGGTCACAGTTTGTGGGTTCAGAGCTTTTCATTCGAAGTTAGCCCTCGGGTCAAAGGTTACCACTTCGGTAGTCATACCTCGATCAAACTAGCTTCGAAGGTAGAGTGTAGGCTTCGATTTGGTCTTGCTGTTGTGTGTTTGGCTTCGCTTCTATTTCGAAGGTTGCTTTTCTGTGAAGTTTGTTCGAAGCTTTCTGATCGAAGTATAGGCTTCGAAGTACACTATTCGAAGCTGGCTTCGATATTTTCATACTTCGCTTCGAAGCATACTTCGCATTCTTCCACACTTGAACTTGGCGCGTTTCCACAAATCTTCAGCACTTCCATGACAGCCTTCGCTAAGACTTCGACTAGGGACTCCGAAGCAGGCTTCGACTCTGCGAAGCAGGCTTCAACACAGCGAAGCAGGCTTCGCCAAGTTTCGAACAGGAGACAAATTTGAATAGTAACTTCTCATCTCTTTTCATGTACACTTAGATCATCTGCTGAGAAGTTTGATATGCCATGTTTTGAATATTTTGTTTATCTGCCTGTTAGCACTGTATTGGTGTTTCTCTGTCTAGGACACTAGTCTTTTCTAGGCTAGATATTTTTAGAGTTAGGCAATCTGTTCATGCTTTCCTGCTTAGTCTTTTGAGGTGCGTTGGGTGTTGGGAGCAGGCCATAGATTCGAAAGAATTTTTAGGCGTCCATTCACCCCCTCTGGTCGCTACTTTCGGTCCTACACTTGAGTCCATTCGTATTCTTTTGGCCTTTGCTGCTTCTAAAGGTTTTAAGCTTTTTCAAATGGATGTCAAGAGTGCCTTTCTGAATGGGTATATAGAGGAGGAGATCTATGTTAAGCAGTCCCCGGTTTCGAGAACCCTAAGTTTCCTCGACATGTTTTCAAGTTGCAGAAGGCTTTATACGGTCTGAAGCAAGCCCCTAGGGCTTGGTATGATCGGCTAAAGAAGTTTTTGCTGTGGAACGGTTTTGTGAAGGGTTCTGTGGACAAAACTCTTTTTTTTGCTCAAAGCTAGTTCAGACTTATTGGTTGCTCAGATTTATGTGGACGATATTATTTTTGGTGGTTCTACTAATGAGGTTGAGTCCAAGTTTTCTGAGCAGATGCATAGCGAGTTTGAGATTAGTCTCATGGGAGAACTCAAGTACTTTTTAGGGCTCCAGATCAAGCAGACCAAGGACGACATATTCATCCACCAGGGTAAGTACACAAGGGACATACTGAAGAAGTTTGACTTTGGTGGAGAGCTGAAGCCTCAGATGACCCCAATGGGTACATCTGGTGGCCTGGACAAGGACGAGAATGGCGTCAAGGTCAATGAGAGAGAGTATCGAGGGATGATCGGATCGCTGCTATACTTGACTGCGATGAGACCGGACATTCAGTTTGTCGTGGGTGTGTGCACACGTTTTCAGTCTTCGCCACGCGCATCTCACCGGCAGGCCGTGAAGCGTATTTTCAGGTATCTTACTTACGCTCTTGATTTAGGTCTTTACTATTCTGCATCATCGTCTCTTGATTTATTTGGATTTTTTGACGCTGACTTTGGTGGGTACCGGCTGGATCGCAAGTCGACTTCCGGTATGTGCCAGCTTCTTGGTTCTTCACTTGTATCTTGGTCTTCTCGAAAACAATCTAGAGTTGCACTTTATACAACTGAGGTTGAGTATGTAGCTGCTGCTAGCTGCTCCTCATAGTTGGTTTGGATGATTTCCACTTTGCGGGATTTTGGGTTGTTCTTCCCTTCCAGAGTTCCTTTGTTTTGTGATAGCACTAGTGCAATTAGTGTAGGGAAAAACACATGTCTTCATTCAAAAACCAAACATATTGATGTGCGCTTTCACTTTTTGAGGGATCAATATGAGAGAGGGGTCATTGATCTTGTTCATGTTGATACCCATCAGCAGTTGGCTGACATTTTTACCAAACCCCTAGATCAGTCTACTTTTGAGCGTTTGCGAGGGGATTTGGGAGTCGTGTATCCTTTTTAGGATACTTTGAGTCAGTTTTTCTTTCTTCTTTATTTTTTATTGAGTCTTCTTGTGTGCGTTTATATCATGCATAATCATATATCATATTTTGAGCTTGCTTCTGTTATATGATTGATCTGCTTTACTTTCTCTAACTATTATATGCTTTTGATTACTTGTCGATGATCATGTTCTGTTTCAGTTCACATGATATATCTGATATCTGTCATATGCATGGCTTTTATGCGTTAAAATTGAAAAATGATCACCATTGCTTCTGGTAACTAGCATGTGTAGGCTGAATGCTTTGGCTATCTTTTACATGCCTGGTAGCTAGATCCTTACTTAGATGCAGATATGCAACTTGGACATCTATATGTTGTAAACATGAAAAAATGAGCTATAAAAATGATAAAAATTCAGAAAAATGAAAAATTCATGCATTTTTATGATTATTTAAAAATATCTAGGTGGGTTTGCTTTGTCGCATTGCATTGTTCTGGACTGCTTACCATAGCACTTTGGTATGAACTAGGACGATGTAATGTATGCCAAAACCAATGCCTTAAGCTTCTGATGGTCCAGTTCTGGCCTAGGCTTGACTTGGTCGGTTAGCATAAGGTTGACATGTAAATAACCCCTAGCAAAAATGAAAAATAAAAAGTCTGAAAATTTTAAAAAGATGATAGGTTTGCTGAAGCACTTTGTTCCGGACAATGCTTATCTTGGTAGATATTAGTTAGCTTCAGCATCTCATGCTTTACTTTGCTTGTCAACTAGAAAATGTGGTGATGCTTTTGTTTGCAAAAATCAAAAAATGTGTGCTAATGACTCTCTTTAGATATCATCTGTTGAACTGATCATGTCATGTATCTTAGACAGTATATCTTTTGCTATACCTGTTAGATGGTGTAATTGTAGTTAATCATATCTAAGAAGCATGCTTTTTACACTCCACCTGCACCCCATTTGCATTCATGGCATATTTTGAGGGGGAGCTGCCTTTTAGGGGGAGTTTGAGTTTGTGTCTTTGTCTCTTTAGAGTGCATTTAGTCTCACTTGATGAGTTCAATTGTCAACAAGGGGGAGAAAATTTTGGAATTTAGGGGACATTTTTGGCTTTCTCTGGGATTTATTTCAGGGGGAGTTTTTTCAGTCACTTTTTCCTTTACTCTTTGGATATCCTTGTTGATAGTTCTAAGATTGCACTTGTTTTGAGTCTTTATTTGTGGTTAACCATAATGACCGTTTTCTTGCTTTGTTTGGCTTTTGGTCATTACGGTTAAACTTTTATTTTATTTTCTTCTTTCTATTTTGTTTTGTTTTTGTTTTTGTGTTTCCACATGTTTTGCAGGTTCTGAATAATTGCCGAAGAGGGTGTTGACAATGCACTCATCAAGGGGAAGATTGAGGAACCATGTTGAGGAGCATGGGTCTACATCAGAATCCGGGCACACCGCGGCAACGCCGCCACCCAAACCGATCACCTAAGTTGTCTACTTCTTAATTGGTTACACAGGGTTGGCCATCTATTTATATGGCCCTATAGGTAGAGTATTATACAAGGACTCTAACTATATCCCTAATACAACTCAAAGTCCAATCGTAACCAGATTAAACACCTATATTCGACACATATCTCTAATAGTAATAATCCATAATCAGAAAATTAAAGAATGGCTCCGTCAAATTTCTAAACAAACAATTTCAATGAAAAACATCCATTTAACTTGTTTACTACCCTCCCAACTTCACTTTTTTTTAAAAAACATAGTTATTACTACTAGCAAAATATAGAAAGAGAAAGAAAGAGTGTTGGACCGAAAACGGCGACCAGAGGGGGTGAATGGGAGCTTTTAAAATTTCAGGCTAAAAATAGCCTTTTGTTTTAATTCAGTCTCCTGCGGAACAGGCTTCGAACACACTCTTCGGAGGTCTGGTTCGGAGATATTTCACAGCTCTGAAACCAGGCTTCCCGAGGAGCAAAAGTTTGAAGTTAAGAAGACTTCGCTCCACCCACAAAACTAAAAACTCAACTCTACTAAGTCAGTGCAAGCTCCCTTCGCTAGGTGCCTTCGAGCAGACTTCACACTTCACCCTTCGCACGAGATGACTTCCCTCTGAGGACTTCGACAGGGGAAGAGAACATACTTTGATCTTAGCCCCGCACAGTGCTTCACTAGTAATCAAAGAGGACTAGCCTCCAGTTTACAAAGAGCAAACTCACACTGAAAATTACACACTTCACACGCACAGACTTCTCACACACTCCTCCAAAAACACCCCAGTGCACAAACTCGAACCAGGAAGAAGTGGAGTACAAAGAAATCAAAACATGTAGTGCAAAGCAAGCATACAAGTTCAAGAAGTAAATGGAAAACAGAATCAAAGTTTCATTGCTTGAACAGGGAACACAAAATGAACTCACAGACTGAATACAATTGTGGCGGCTAGCACAAGAGTTCTAAAAATGGCTGCTCAAAGTGTTACTCAGGCCTAGCCAGCCTTCACTATTTATAGGCACTATTCAGCCCTGTGAATAAACTATTTTACCCCTAGGGTTTACACTATTTTTGTCTCAGCAGAACGGGGGTACAGATGGTAGTCTACTTTATTTGGAGGCTTTTTTTGTCAGCTTCGTAGAGGAGACAACATCAGCTTTTGTAGAGCATACACGATCAGCCTTTGCAGTTTTGGAGTCTTCTGAAGCCCCCCTTCGCACGCAAAGAGTGCGGTAGCTTCGGCGAGAAACTTTGAGCCTCACGGCCTTCGCTTCACCGAAGTCAGCCTTCGATACAGTGACGGTTTTGAGCCAAAGCCGTCAAAGTCCTTGATCCTTCGCACCATCACCTCCAGAGTGGACCACCACGGCTTCGCAGCTACTCCCAGCTCAAACTTCGTCTGTTTGTGTACCGAAGCCATGCATGGCCAAAGTACCTCAAGTCAACTACACTCCGAAGCCCCACCTTCGGAGTACCACCCTTCGAAGTCCCTCCTTCGTCCAAGGCCTCTACATGAATCATTCCATGAGCACTTCGTCACAGTGTCTCTACCCGAGCACACTCCTCGATGAACCTCACCCACAACATGCTTTCGATGCACCTCGACTTCTGAGACCTCCGTCGGGTGAACCTTCGAGTGCCTCCATCTGGAGCACACTTCGAACACCTTGCCTCATTGCTGAGGACTTCGTCCACCATACTCCGAAGTCACTCCATTCGGAGTACCCTTTGAAGTGCCTCGTCTCTGAGGACTTCGTCTCGGGGTACCTTCAGTCGAAGCCACGCTCCGCACTCTCTGCCTTCGCTTGGTGCACCTTGACCTGAGGACCGACCTCGATCCCACGCAGCCTTCGTGACTGAGCTCCCCGCTCGCCTGGCATCAAGCCTCCCGCTTGATCCAAGTTCACTCGCTGCGAACTGTTCGTCGTCTCCGAAGTCACCTGCGCACTACAGACAAATAGACAAGTGTATCCAATACCCCAGAGACCTCTCCGGGTAAACAACCTCCGGTACACACTCCGATGTACCGCCCAAAGTACCGAACCCTTTGGTACGCATGTCATCGTGCTCTGTTGGACCCCTCCGACAGACACACTCCGCTGCAACAGCCACAGCAACTGAACCCACTGAACCCTTCGGTGAAACAACCTCCGAACCCCTTCGGAGGGACCCCTTCAAATCAGAAGGTAAAACCTGTCAATCACGCATCACAGACTCCGAAAGCAACCCTTGGTTTCTCAAAGGGTATTAGACAAGTTACATAGGGTTGGCCATCTATTTATATGACACTATAGGTAGAGTATTAGACAAGCACTCTAACTATATCCCTAATACAACTCAAAGTCCAATCATAACCAGATTAAACACCTATATTCGACACATATCTCTAACCATAATAATCCATAATCAGAAAATTAAAGAATGGCTCCGTCAAATTTCTAAACAAATAATTTCAATGAAAAACATCAATTTAACTTGTTTACTACCCTCCCAACTTCACCTTTTTAAAAAAACATATTTATTACTACTAGCAAAATATAAAAAGAGAAAGAAAGAGATAGAGACATACTAGTAGTATACTACATACATGTGTGTGAAACTGCAGTGAGAGGAGCGTGAGTAGTCTATTGTCACAAAAGCATGTCATGTATGTATGTTGATTACTTTTTATGAGAGCATGTATAATCCATATTGTCTATAAGTTTTGCCACATCATATATAGACAACTAAGGGGTATTTGGATCAAGGGGCTAAAGCAAAAGGGGCTAAAATTTAGTCACTTTAGAGGCTAAAAATCCAAACAGCAAGTCTAAAAATGGGCTAAAATTTTTTAGTCCATTAACCCCCAAGGAGGAGCTAAGAGGGGCTAAAATACCCCTTTTCACCTATCATAAATGTTTTAACCTTTTTTAATCCTTAGATCCAAACAGGGGTGACTAAAATTTTAGCCCCTATTTTAGTCACTTTGCTTTAGCCCCTTAAATCCAAACATGTCCTAAATAGACAACTTGTACAATTATTTATCTATTTGACTGTCTACAATCTATTTAATGCATACATGCAATCATTGATCAAATATGATAACATTTATATATATATATACCATTTTATTGCTTTTTTGTTCTTTATATATATTATTTTTAATACCAATTATATAGAAAACTGAAGTTTAATATTAAAAAAGAAATAAAAAATATATATAAAAAAAGAGAAACAACCAATGCTACACGGCAGAAAAGCCCGCCCCTATCTTATGGCTGTGTGAAAAATACCACAAAAAAATTTTAGACATTTAATTTTTTTGTTTTAACGTGTGCAGCTTCCTCGGAGCACGAGCTCAGGTGTCGTAAATGGATTCTTGTATAAATACTAACTCTCTTATAAATAAACATTTCATTTTGTTTCTCAAAGCAGAATAAATTAGAAAAAAAGTTGATTTCTTTATTGTACATAAGTCAAAACGATATATACACACACGCACACACCTGTGCATGGATGGGATAGCCATTAGCCAAGATGTGGCCACATAATTAGCTACAATGTGGCGCGCGCGCACTGCAGGACGAGGCCAGTAACACGTGCTGGAGCTGTCGGTTGTTCTCTGTACCAAGTTGGAGCAGCAGCAGCCGTCACATGCAGGTCCAGCTGATTGGCTGCATTGAGTGGCAAATGCTAGCTAGTGGCAATGGCAGGCAGCAGCCTGCTGCTCAAGTTGCAGCGCCCTAGCTAGCTAACCATCAGTAACCGCATGTGTCATGCCTCGTCCCTGTCGTCCCTCTGGACTCTCCTCTGCCGCTAGTCTCTACACTACTCTCTATTGCCACTGCCCACTGCATGTTTCAGCTGAGCTGAAGAAGTAATAAGTAATAACACACACAGTCAGACTACACAGGAACTGTAGCTAGGCAGGATCGATGTGTGCACTGTTGACACAAATGCTGTCACAGGTGATGTGTTCTTGCCATGGTTTACGTGGGTGGCTGCAGCTCGGACAACCGTTTCCATAATTTAGCTTGTTTATACACTATTGTCAATTTGGTTAACTATCACTCGTAAGTACTCCATCCTAAAATCACAGTCATTTTTTTAGCTTAGGCACATTTACCAAGAAAATGAGTAAAAAGACTAAAAAATGCCTCTCACTCGTCCCATCACATCCTAGTCCTCCGTCGCGCGCTCGCTGGCCCGCCTCTCCCTGTGCACAGATCGCTCGCCACCTCCAGGTGGTAGCTGCTTCCGCCACTCGTCGGCCTGATCTAGGTATTCGCCTGCCTATCCGTTGGATTCAGCCATAAATTGAGACTGTTGTGCATCAACCGTAAATTGAGTATTGATAGGAGTATGATAGGAGATAGTATCTATCGGAGGATGTTTTTCTACGTGATGATCTATCTCAAGGAGTGGTGGGTTGCCTCCTCGTCGCTGTGAATCTTCACCTCGCCACGCTGCGATAGCATACATAGCTTTTGTCAGGCGCGCATTCCATCTTTTGAAAAGATAGGCTGCAGGCAGCAGGCGCATGTGTAGTGCGTCTCTACCGAGGTGACAACAAAATCACAGCGAATTCTCTCCTTTCGTAGGGTCATCAATCAGTCTGACGACTCCTTTGTGTCCAAGTTTTTTCTTTTGAAAAAAAAACACAGGATTCAGATTCCCAACGTTTCAAGCTGTACTGTTCATGTCTCCCAATCAATCTCACTACAATCTCATCAGCTAACTACTGTCATCTTGATAATTTAGAGTATTGTTCCAATGTACACAATCAGACTAAACTACTGATATTAATACTCGTTTTTAAGTAGAATATTTGCTCTTATACCATAAAGTTGGATGATGTTTACTAATCCTGCCATGTCACGTACACGTGTATGACAATCGAGGGAGAAATAAAGGAATCTGCAGAGGCCACGCGGCTGCGAAATGCAGACACGGATGCTTTGCTGGTTGGTGGGGATCAGAGGTGAGGAACAGGATGATACTTTTGTGGCCATGCATGCACACAGCTGATCGCCGCACACGCGCGAAAAATTGCCAAGAGATGGAACACGTATGGCAGCAGCTTTGTGCGCTATGCATGGTGAACGCGGGTGCCGGGTAGACGAGACGCCCCCGTCACCGCCGTGAGGCAGCCTAACCTAGCCAGTAGCCACTGTTCTTATGCTTCTCACTGAGACTGAGACAGTGACTCGAATCGATCGGTAGTCTGCCTCTTGTCTCGCGTCCTCGTATAGTTTCATTCACTCCTAGTCCTACTCTAACGTCTTTCCCTTCTCTCTCTCTCTCAGGGACCCGAGAGAATGGCAGCGATCGAGTCGATCTCTCGGGATTCGGAAGAGTGTACAAAATACAAAAAAAAACTTTAAAAATCGAAAAAAAACGTATAACAAGATATGTTAGTTTTAGCCCAAACATAATCACTAACTAGTATAACAATATCACCGTCGAAGTCGATCCAACGGGAATCGAATTCTGCCGTGGACCAACTCCTCGATCCCCCTCTTGCATTTAACGAGAGTCAAAGGGGTTAGTTATTTGGTTGCATGTATTTCCAATCAGGGGACGGAGCTCAGTGGAGCGGGGTTCCTAGGAACTTCCGTCCAAAAATTTTTTTAGTGTATATTGATGAATTTTTACCCTTTGTGTACCCCCTTAAATTAAATATGATGTACCGTTTAAAGTGGTGCACCCCCTTTAATTTTTCTCTAGCTCCGCCACTGTTTCCAATGGCAGAATTTTGATTTCATCCGATCTAAATTATATATTTGTAGCGAGCTTTAATTTGGACACCGCGGAGGCACAAAGTTACGCATATTTTTTCCCACTTTCTCATGTTACAATGTCATTCTGGCTTGACTACTCTTGGAATGAAATGTATATTAAAATGATTAAATATAATATATTGATATTGATATTTCAAATATAGTATATATAGTTTGAATACAATATAATTTATAGCTTAATATAGATAATATGTAACATATATATATCAAAAAAATCAAAATATAATTTTGACCTAAACGGTCGTTACGTACCAGTATGACTGGTATTGAAACTAAAATAATACGTAACTTAATATTTACCGGTTTGATTTGAGTAACAAAATGGTATGTACCGACCATTCTGATACCACAACGGAATTGATAAGCTTGCTTGAAACACTAGTCGGATAGTAACTAGTTAGTTGGACAGTGGTAATCTATTCGGTTGTTGTTATTATCAGTTCAATTTAACTTAACTATAACATGCAGCTCCTATTGCCTTTAACTTAACTATTAGTCGACGATTAACCCCAAAACTGCAGTATTATTGTAACTGTGATTTTGTTAAGCTACACTATACACCGTTTATAGAATCGTACTACACTACTATACACCATGATCATCATATATGCATATGGATTGATTAATTAGTCTATATATATAGTGCTGCTGCTGGCTTATATTAGCTTCTAGTATGCGCGCTACCGGTAGCGTGCCATGCATGCTAATACTCCTATGCACTGTAATTGGATTAGAAGGCTCTAATCGTTTTAAATTAGAGATGGGTGGTACATGCCGTTTTGATGCTTAGTGCCATGCATCAGCACATGCTCATTTCGGCCTAAATTATCTGCAGAAAGTGACCTGTGATCTGAGAAGTAAATTTAAAATATAGCTAGCTGTGGTGCCGGTTGTGCTATCTCACCCAAAAAAGAAACTTGCATGCTTGTTCGTATTATGCACGGATGGAATCGTAATTTGGCAAATCAAGTAATTAAGATGTTAAATGTGTGTGATGAGATGGTGAGCTTAGCTAGGGTAAATACAATGCACGGGCTGCGCTAGAACAATCCAACAAACTTCTGTCGGTCAAAACCGACGGAAGAAGTTAAATTCCGTCGGTAAAACACTAATTTTCGTCGGTTTCTGGCTGAGACGTATCGACGAAAATTGACTAACTTTTGTTCACTAGATGCGGTCGACGGAAGTTATACAGCTAAAATTTCAGAACAAGCATCTATATGAGGTTCTAGTGCTCTGCACCTCTATCTACTATATATACCAAAGTATATGTTTGTTGTATGTTGTCTATCTTATTTCCTTTATTTGTATACACGTACATATAAAGTTCCATTATGACTCACCATGGAGCCCTAGATGTCCGAAAGATACACACCAGATCAATAAATAAACAACTCATCTCTTCTAAAATAGAATAAATAAATGTAGGTCAGCCAACTCATTTAGGTTAATTTCTTATTGACTGTTGTTATACATAAGTCCAAAATAATGTGTATAAAAAATCAAACAGATTACATTCAATTGTTTCCTCTTGATGAGAAGATACATACATCTGTAACAAACTAATTATAGAATCTGAAGCTGAAACAAATAATCTAAATTATAGACGTAGATTTTAAGAATTAGTAGTTGCAAAATATAGAAATAAACTAGAATCCAAAATCTAGAAAACACCGAATTATCTATATTCTTAGGTGCCAGATACTCAAATCAGCTACCTACTCAGACCAATCAGCTAGATACTCATACAAACTAGTTACTATAGAAATCTCTAGCCAAAACAAGCAGGCCCTAAAACCAGGGCTAGCAATGACAATAGGTTTAAAACTTGGGGGTGTTGAGGGAAATAAGTTTTCCCTTAATCAGGGGCCAAATAACGTCAGCCTTCGAAGACCTCGGGTTCAGAGCCTGTCAACTGGCGAAGCTTGAGGACGAGCTCCAGCCCCTCCGACGAAGTCAACTCCAAAAACAGCCAAGACTTGCTCCTCTGGAGCCAAGCCTCCGAGACCCCTTCGGTCCCCTTCGAAGCCCTCTCCGGAGCCTTTTGAAGCCTTCTCCGAGAGCTGCTTCGGGTCCACTTCGGAGCCCGCTTCAGGGTCCACTTCGGAGCCCGCTTCGGGGTCCGCTTCGGAGTGCTCTTCGGAGCCCTCTCAGCTAGCTCTAGCTGAAGCCCTCTGGCAAGTACTCTGGACTAGAAGAAATATCCAAGCATCGCTATAATATAAAGCCATACCGGGGCCCCTCGCCCCTGGTATGTTGTATACCTGCTCCAGAAGTGATGTTTATCTACTGTATCTGTAAAGTCAAATGTATAGTAGTATAGCCTTTTCCCTTCTTACCCCTATAAAGCCTATGGCTTGTAGAGGGCAATTAGGTCTTTTTCTTTGGCCTGCGTGCCTATAAAAGCCGGGCCATGCCCTTGTAATAGGGGCACATGTTCAGTAGAAGCAAAATAATGTCAAATCCACTGTAAACTGGACATAGGGCTATTGTCCCTCCGGGGAGGCCTGAACTAGTATAAACTCTCTCTCCCACTATGAGAACCCTTCGAGGTTCATTATATACACCATACACCACTACATAAAAACATGTTGTAACTAACACAATTGTTACAATAGTTGGTGCCGTCCGTGGGGAGCTTATGTACTAAAAGCTAAGTTCTCTGCCACTGCCTGTATTTTGAAGTACGCTTACGAAGGGGCCTTTGGAGTCCCAGGATTCCGCGCATCCTTCGGCAAGGGACTTCAAGTACAATTCGAAGGCTTTTCTCGCCTTCCACCACCTCCCGCGCCTCGGAGTGCACCCTTCGGCAAGGGGCTCCGGGCGCTCACCGAAAGCCTCAGAAGCCCTAGGGGCTACTGAGAAACCAAGGGTGGTTTCGGTGTTGTGATGAGTGATTGACAGGCTTTTACCCTCTGTTCGAAGGGTACCTCCGAAGGGGCTTCGGAGGTGTTTGCTTGCTGCAGCTGTGCAGCGGAGTGTGCTTGTCGGAGGGGTCCGACAGTATGCGATGACTGGATTCGTACCGATGGCTTCGGTACTTTGGGCGGTACACCGGAGTGTGTGCCGGAGGTTGCTAACCCGGAGAGGTCTCCGGAGTACTGGATACACTTGTTTGTTTTTCGGTGGTGCGCAGGGACTTCGGAGGCGACGGACAGGGTTCGAGCCAGGTGAACTTGGGTCAAGCGGGTGGCTTGATGCCAGGGGAGCGGGGAGCTCCGTCACGGTGGCAGCGAAGGTGGTCCGGGTCGGTCCTCGGGTCGAGGCGTGCCAGGTGAAGGCAGAGAGTGCGGAGCGTGGCTCCAGCTGAAGGTACTCCGAGACAAAGTCCTCGGAAGTGAGGCACTTCGAAGGTACTCCGGATGGAGTGACTTCGGAGTTGGTGGACCAAGTCCTCTGCGGAGGCAAGGAGTTCGAAGTGTGCTCCGGAGGGAGACACTCGAAGGTTACCCGACGAAGGTCTCAGAAGTCGAGGCGCATCGAAGGCATGGTCCGGGTGAGGCTCGTTGAGGTGTGTGCTCGGAGTGAGACACTGCGACGAAGTGCTCATGGAATGCTTCATGCGGAGGCCTTGGACGAAGGAGGGACTTCGAAGGGTGGTACTCCGAAGGTGGGCTTCGGAGTGAGGATGACTTGTGGTGCTTCGGCCATGCATGGCTTCGGTACACGGACGAACGGTGTTCGAGCTCGGAGTAGCTGCGAAGCCATGGTGATCCACTCCGGAGGTGGTGGTGCGAAGGCCCAAGGGCTTTGACGGCTTCGGCTCAAAACCGTCACTGTATCGAAGGACTTCTTCGGCGGAGCGAAGGCCATCAGGCTGCTGGCTTCTCGCCGAAGCTTCCGCACCCCTCGCGTGCGAAGGGAGGTTCCAGAAGTCAACACTGTAAAGGCTGACACTGTCTGTTCTGAAAAAGGCTGACACTGTCCCCTCTGCAGCTGACAGAGAAGCCTCCAAAATAAAGGTGGACTACCTTTTGTACCCCTTAGTTCTGTAGAGACAAAATGGATGTAAACCCTAGGGGTAAAGTAGTCACTTCCTTAGGATGAAGCCGTGGGCTATAAATATGGGGGCTCGGTAGGTAACAAAGAGAACACTTTGAGCATTTACTGTTGAGCTCCTGTAGACAGACCTCGCTGTATTCATTCTGAGTTCAATTTATTTCAGTGTTCCTTGTTCAAGCGGCGAAGCCCTGTTTTCCTGTGCTTTTGCTTGAGCTCGCGTTGCATACCTCGCTAGTTTTAGTTCACCGAAGCCTGTCTTGGCGAAGGGTGTTTTTCTCGCGAAGTGTGCTTTTCAGTGTGCTGTCGCTCTGTGTAACACGAGGCAAGACCTCGCGGCTTACTAGCAAAGCCCTGTTCGTTTCCCGTAGTGCTTCTTGTGTCGAAGCCCTTAGCGTAGTCCATTTGCATGTGCGTGTAGACCTTCGTGTACGAAGCCCAGCACTAGTTGCTGTCGCCAAGTGCTTGGTCGAAGTTCTCAGAGGGCTGTCCACTCTTGCGAAGGGTGAAGTGCGAAGTGTGCTCAAAGCACCCTGTGTGCGGAGCCTGCACTGACTTAGCAGAGTTGTTTTTCGAGGGTTGTAAGTGGAGCGAAGTCTTCTTGACTTCGAACTCTTGCCACTCCGAAGCCTGTGTTCGAAGGTGTCGAAGTACCTCCGAACCAGACCTTCGAAGGCTGTGTTCGAAGCCTGTTCCGCAGAAGACAGAACAGACCCGAAGGCTAAGTTTTAGCCCGAATTTTTAAAAAGCTCCCATTCACCCCCCTCTGGTCGCCGTTTCCGGTCCAACAATTGGTATCAGAGCAGGTTAAGATCACCAGTTGACCTTAACCGGTTTTGTGATCTGTTGGCGACATGGATAGAGGCAGTAAAATTCCTCTGTTCGATGGGACAAATTTTGCATACTGGAAGGTGCGCATGGAGGCTTACTTGTTAAGCCAAGGAAATGCAATTTGGGAGATTGTGGACTCACAATACTCCATCCCTGATACCCGCACCACTCAAACCGAAAAAGATCAGTATATTGCCAACTCGAAGGCAAGGAACATACTGTTCATTGGTTTGAGTCGGAGTGAGTTTGATAGGGTGCAGCACCTTAGGACTGCTAGGGAGATTTGGACAACACTCACTGTCTTTCATGAGGGCTCTGCTCAGATCAAGGCCAGGCGCCAAAGCACCTACAATCAACAGTATCAGCTGTTTGTGCAGGCACCTGGTGAATCTGTAGATGCCATGTTTTCTCGCTTTGACGCGATAGTGAGTAACTTGCGATCCAACGGGACGCTTGCTTACAGTGATCACGACAGGGCTATCAAGCTTCTCTATGCTCTTGACCGTAGCATATGGGAGGTGAAGATATCCAGCATTGAGGAGTCCACAGGCTATGACACATTGACCTGTGATGAACTCTTTAGCAAGCTGAAGTCCACAGAGATTGCCAAGGCATCTCTTGCAGTGCACAGAAGCTCTTTGCCACAGCCATTGGCATTGGTTTCTAGCACTAGCCGTGGCACCACTGCAGAACCAAGCACATCAGGCACTTGTGTTCTTGCAGATGGTTTTGCTTTGTCCTCCCTGGTCTCCGTCACAAAGGAGCAGGTGGATACTCTAGCTGATGATGAGCTTGCTCTCATTGCCCGGAGGTTCACCCGCTTTCATCATGAGAGACGGGATCAGAGGAGAAGTGGTTTTAGTGGCTGTTATGAATGTGGCGACACCTCTCACATTAAGGCCAATTGCCCCAAGGTCAAAAAGAGAGATGAGAGTGACCGCCCCAAATTTCACAAAAAGGAGAGGAAGCCCTTTGTGAAGGGCAAGCGCGGCAAGATGGCTAAGAAAGTAGCCAAGGCCGCTTCCAGAGCATTTGTTGCTGCTCTCAGCGACATCGACACATCCTCGACTGAGGAGTCGAGCTCTGAGGAGGAGGAGTCCCCAAGGAAGGAGGACAAGAAGGATAAGAAGGGACGTGACTTCACCGGCCTTTGCTTCATGGCCGACAGCGATCACAGCGGCGATGAGCTTGACTCATCTGAGGTAAACCTATCATCTGACCAGCTTCTAATTAAATTAGATGAGCTGAATGAAGTAGTGCTAGGTCAAGATAGATTACTTGTGCAAGCCGCTAGAGAAAGAAAAGACCTTAGACTTAGGCTAGAAAATATATCTACTGAATATGTCATGCTTAAGTCTAAAATTGATGATGCTGAATGTGAATCATGTTCTGTTGTCATGAGTGAGCTTGCTCAGTTGCGTTCTGTTCATGCTCAAACTCTTTCTGAGCTTGAGACTGCACAGAAGCAGCTTTTGGAGGTGGATTCTAGACCTCATGATGTTATTGATTGCATGAACTGCTCTTTATTACGCGATAGCATTAATTTACGTGATAAGCATGTTCATGATTTGGAGGCTAGATTGGAGAGGGACGGTAGTTCTAAGGATGTGCAGCCTGTGTGTGACACATGCATTACCCTTAAGGACCAGCTAGGCACTGTTAGAGAGCAAGCTGAAAACCTCATGTCTGAAAATGAATACCTTCTTTCTGTGGTGAATAAATGCACTGAGGGAAAGGGTAGGATGGATTTGCTCTTGGCCAAGACCAAGTTGTGTGCTGACAGAGCCGGGGTAGCTCTAGGATTGGGTTTTGAGAGGATAGCTTCAGACAGTAAGGCCAAAACTGTTTTCACCTCTCCCACCACCCTAGAAAAAGAGAGAGCTCTGTTGAACACCCCATCAGCCAAAAAGCCTACCCATCCACCAAAGAAAACCACTCCTCCTACCAAGAAAAATCCTCCCAAGAAAACCACTCTAAAGATACCCAAGGAGCCTGTGAGAGTTGCTCCTGTGACCCATGAGAGTGCCCCAGGAGAGTGTTTCATTGTTCTTATTGTCAGCGGGTGGGTCATTTGATTGGTTTCTGTTTCCGTCGCATCAAGGATGAGCGACGTGCACAGGCGATGAGCTATCAGGACATGCATTACCCATCTTTAGGTATGCATGAGTCTGAGTATTATTCTCGTCCTGTTTTCGAGGCTCCTCGCGCTTCTCGGAGAGGTTTTGCTCCTCGAGGTCTTCACCATGTTCCATATGGTGGTAGACCTCGGGCTAGCAGATTTGTACCTCGTCAGAGTAGGAGACCTCGACATGTTGTTCTTTCACAGCATGTAGGTAGACCTCGCACTTTGCATCATTCTGATTTTCATGTGCGTAGACCGTCTACTTTTACTGTGCCTACTACTCGTGTCACTCAGTGCTGGATGCCTCGTCATTATTTTACTCACCCCAGCACTGAGCGATCGAGACGTTTTCATCATGTGTAGGCGACAGGTCGAGGCTTGGAGGGCACGTGGATCATGGACTCCGGTTGTTCGCGCCACATGACCGGAGATGCAAAGTGGTTCTCCAGCCTCACCACAACCAAGCAAAGGGAACATATCACCTTCGGAAACAATCGAAGGAGTAGAGTGAAAGGTAAAGGTGTGGTAAGGATTAACACGAACTTCACTCTCAAAGATGTTTCTTTGGTTGAAAACCTGGGATACAATTTGCTGTCTGTATCTCAGTTGCTTGATGAGGGCTTCGAAGTGCGATTTCATCGCGATACTTCGCAAGTGCTCAATTCTGATGGCGTTGTGGTGTGTAAGATCTTTAGGGTTGGGAGAGTTTTTGGAGCTGATTTTTCAGAGTCGTCTGGTTCTTCTCATTGTCTTGTTGCACATTCGACTTCTGAGCTTTGGAAGTGGCATAGGAGACTAGGGCATATGAGCTTTGAGTTGCTCGCTCGTTTGAGCGCCCTAGGCTTGATCCGAGGATTGCCCAAGCTCAAGTTTGAGAAGAATTTAGTTTGCGCTCCTTGTCGACATGGAAAAATGATTGCCGCTTCGCATTCGCCAGTCACCATAGTGATGACTGAACAGCCCGGAGAACTTCTCCATATGGACACTGTAGGTCCTTCTCGGGTTAGTTCTTTAGGCGGGAAGTGGTATGTACTTGTTATTGTCGACGATTTCTCTCGCTACTCTTGGGTCTTCTTTCTTGCCAGCAAGGATGAAGTGTTTTCACACTTTCGGAGCTTGGCTTTGAGACTTTTCACTGAACTCCCTGGTGCATTAAAATTCATTCGAAGCGATAATGGCACCGAGTTCAAAAATAGTCTCTTTGTTGACTTTTGCATGGAGCATGGCATAGAACATCAATTCTCTGCTCCGCGGGTTCCTCAACAGAACGGTGTTGTTGAGAGGAAAAACAGCACTTTGGTTGAGATGGCTAGGACGATGCTTGATGAGCATAGGACTCCTAGAAAATTCTGGGCTGAGGCCATGAACACAGCATGTTACATCTCAAACCGAATTTTCTTGCGCTCAATTTTAAACTTGACATCTTATGAACTACGTTTTGGGAGACAGCCCAAGGTTACTCATCTTCGAGTTTTTGGCTGTCGCTGCTTTATCCTAAAACGTGGTAACTTGGATAAATTTGAGTCGCGATCTTCTGACGGGATCTTTTTGGGTTATACTACTCATGGTCATTCTTACCGTGTTTATAACTTGGAAACTAACACTGTCATCGAGTCATGTGATGTGACTTTTGATGAATCAACCCCCTCTGTTAGTTCTGCTCTTGAACAGGCAAATGAACACGACATGGAACAGACCTTGTTTAAAGAAGAAGATCCCGGAGAATTCGAGGATGATCCCCTACTACCCTCGACATCGACCCCCGAAGCTGACCCCGCTTCATCTACTTCGGCACGAGGTCCCGAAGCAACTACCTCAACATCGGTCATCTTGGACCACTCCAACGCACAAGTTGAGGGGGAGACTGCATCCCGCCGCGAGGCTCCACATCATGTTCAAAGGATGCACCCTCCCGAGCAGATCATTGGTGAGCTTGATCAAAGGGTAACACGTTCTCATGCCCATTTCACTAATGCTGCTTTTGTTGCTTCTTTCGAGCCTTTAGATGTTAGTCATGCACTTTCTGATTCTAGTTGGATCAATGCCATGCATGAGGAACTTGAGAATTTTGAAAGAAACCAAGTCTGGACTTTAGTTGATCCTCCACCAAATGTTCATTTCATAGGAACAAAATGGATTTTCAAAAATAAACAAGGGGAGGATGGGACAATTGTTAGAAATAAGGCTAGACTTGTAGCTCAGGGCTTTTCTCAACTAGAAGGGTTTGATTTTACTGAAACTTTTGCACCTGTTGCTCGCCTTGAGGCCATTAGGATTTTGCTTGCCTTTGCGACATCCCGGGGATTCAAACTCTATCAAATGGATGTCAAAAGTGCTTTTCTTAATGGCTTCATAGGTGAAGATGTTTATGTAAAACAACCCCCTGGTTTTGAAAACCCCAAGTACCCACATAAAGTCCTTAAACTTCATAAGGCTCTTTATGGACTCAAGCAGGCCCCTCGGGCGTGGTATGATAGACTTAAGTCTTTTCTGCTTGAGCGAGGGTATTTGATGGGCTCTGTTGATAAAACTTTGTTTACTCTCAAGCATGGCAAAGATTTCCTCCTAGTGCAGATTTATGTGGATGATATCATCTTTGGTGGCTCTTCTCATGCTTTGGTTGCCGAGTTTGCAGATACCATGAGCAGGGAGTTTGAAATGTCAATGATGGGTGAACTCACCTTTTTCCTTGGTTTGCAAATCAAGCAAAGCAAACAAGGTACTTTTGTCCACCAGACAAAGTACACCAAGGACCTGCTCAAGAAATTCGACATGTCCGATGCGAAGCCCCTCGCCACCCCGATGGCTACATCCGTAGCATTGGACCCTGACGAAGATGGAGAAGCCGTAGATCAGAAGGAGTTCCGAAGCATGATCGGCTCCCTCCTCTACTTGACTGCTACGAGGCCGGACATACACTTCGCAGTATGTCTGTGCGCTCGTTTTCAGGCTTCACCACGAGCCTCGCACCGCCAAGCGGTTAAGCGCATCTTAAGGTATCTCAAACACACCCTTGAATTTGGCATATGGTATTCATCGTCTTCATCTTTATGTCTTAGAGGTTATTCAGATGCGGATTTTGCTGGGTGTAGAATTGATAGGAAGAGTACCTCTGGTACTTGTCATTTTCTGGGTACTTCTCTGGTTTGCTGGTCTTCCCGCAAACAGTCTAGTGTTGCACAATCGACGGCTGAGGCCGAATATGTTGCTGCAGCTAGCTGTTGCTCTCAGATTTTGTGGATGGTTTCCACTTTGCAGGATTTCGGGTTAGATTATAAGAGTGTTCCACTTTTCTGTGACAACACTAGTGCTATTTGTATTGCAAACAACCCGGTTCAGCACTCCAGAACCAAACACATTGATGTACGGTATCATTTTCTCAGAGATCACAATGAGAAGGGTGATATTGAACTTCAATATGTTGATACCCAACACCAGCTTGCCGACATTTTACAAAACCCCTCGATGCTTCTCGATTTGCTTACTTGCGTGGGGAACTTGGCATTTGTCACCCTTACGGCATTTTGTGAGGGGGAGCTGATTTTAATTGTCTTGCATATGCTCATTATGTGTGGAATTGCACTTACATCTTTTGCTATTGTATGCCTGCTTTTAATTCAAAGAAATCATGACAGCTCAGCTCTATGAAATATGTCTGGAACATTGATTATGCATGATGTCTTCTTTTCTAAAATCAAAACTTGCTCACCGCATAATCTTGTATCTAGCTTGTTTAGGCTGGACTGCTTTTAGCTATCTGTTATCTACTTGACAGCAAAACACTGTTCCTTGGCTGCTAAAATTTGCAACTTGAAAAACGTTTTCTTTATTCATGGATATTCATCAAAATATGTCATACATTTGAATCAAAATCAAAAATCCATGATTTGCCTGGTTTAAATGAAAAGATCCAGGAGGGTTTGTTTGTCGCACTACTCTATTCTAGACTGCTTACCATTGCACCTTGGTCTGAACTGGGATAGTTTAGTGTATGCCAACATCACCGCCTTAAGCTTCAGATGGCTTTCTTGCCTAGGCTTGGCCTGATTGGACAGTATAAGGTGGACAAACAAATAACCCCTGGCATTAAGAAAAAGAACAACAAATTTAATTGATCATCAAAGTTGCTTTCTCAGCTCCTTTTGAACAAGACTTGCCTGTCTCATGTAGAAATTGTTAGCTTTGCGCAGTCCTTGCCTTCTCATGTCTAACTACTATGATTAAGTGGTGATGCTTTTACTTCAAAATGACAAAATCACATGCCATCATCTTGTTTCACAGATTGTTAAATTGAGCTGAGCACATGATCTTTTGTGTTAATTTTGGCATATTTTTGCATTATATGTCCTTGCAATTCTATTCATTTCGAAGCTTTGCATCTTTTGAATGCTCCTTGATGCTTGCATTGCCAAAGGGGGAGAGCTTTGCGATGTTCTCTACCGTAAGAAGCATAATTTCTTTAGGGGGAGAGTTTCTTGACATAAAGGGGGAGAAAAATTTGCTCAACTCAGGGGGAGTTCTTATCAAGGGGAGATTTGCCAAAAAGGGCTTTTACTCAAAGGGTTTTTACTCTTTTACAAAGGGGGAGAAAAATTCTTTTATCAAGTGACATGCTTTGGCTCTTTTCTGAGTTTTTTATGGTCACTTGTGTGCTGAAAATTTTAAATTTTCTTGAAATTGGATTTGGTTGTCAATGCACTCATCAAGGGGGAGATTGAGAAACCAAGGGTGGTTTCGGTGTTGTGATGAGTGATTGACAGGCTTTTACCCTCTGTTCGAAGGGTACCTCCGAAGGGGCTTCGGAGGTGTTTGCTTGCTGCAGCTGTGCAGCGGAGTGTGCTTGTCGGAGGGGTCCGACAGTATGCGATGACTGGATTCGTACCGATGGCTTCGGTACTTTGGGCGGTACACCGGAGTGTGTGCCGGAGGTTGCTAACCCGGAGAGGTCTCCGGAGTACTGGATACACTTGTTTGTTTTTCGGTGGTGCGCAGGGACTTCGGAGGCGACGGACAGGGTTCGAGCCAGGTGAACTTGGGTCAAGCGGGTGGCTTGATGCCAGGGGAGCGGGGAGCTCCGTCACGGTGGCAGCGAAGGTGGTCCGGGTCGGTCCTCGGGTCGAGGCGTGCCAGGTGAAGGCAGAGAGTGCGGAGCGTGGCTCCAGCTGAAGGTACTCCGAGACAAAGTCCTCGGAAGTGAGGCACTTCGAAGGTACTCCGGATGGAGTGACTTCGGAGTTGGTGGACCAAGTCCTCTGCGGAGGCAAGGAGTTCGAAGTGTGCTCCGGAGGGAGACACTCGAAGGTTACCCGACGAAGGTCTCAGAAGTCGAGGCGCATCGAAGGCATGGTCCGGGTGAGGCTCGTTGAGGTGTGTGCTCGGAGTGAGACACTGCGACGAAGTGCTCATGGAATGCTTCATGCGGAGGCCTTGGACGAAGGAGGGACTTCGAAGGGTGGTACTCCGAAGGTGGGCTTCGGAGTGAGGATGACTTGTGGTGCTTCGGCCATGCATGGCTTCGGTACACGGACGAACGGTGTTCGAGCTCGGAGTAGCTGCGAAGCCATGGTGATCCACTCCGGAGGTGGTGGTGCGAAGGCCCAAGGGCTTTGACGGCTTCGGCTCAAAACCGTCACTGTATCGAAGGACTTCTTCGGCGGAGCGAAGGCCATCAGGCTGCTGGCTTCTCGCCGAAGCTTCCGCACCCCTCGCGTGCGAAGGGAGGTTCCAGAAGTCAACACTGTAAAGGCTGACACTGTCTGTTCTGAAAAAGGCTGACACTGTCCCCTCTGCAGCTGACAGAGAAGCCTCCAAAATAAAGGTGGACTACCTTTTGTACCCCTTAGTTCTGTAGAGACAAAATGGATGTAAACCCTAGGGGTAAAGTAGTCACTTCCTTAGGATGAAGCCGTGGGCTATAAATATGGGGGCTCGGTAGGTAACAAAGAGAACACTTTGAGCATTTACTGTTGAGCTCCTGTAGACAGACCTCGCTGTATTCATTCTGAGTTCAATTTATTTCAGTGTTCCTTGTTCAAGCGGCGAAGCCCTGTTTTCCTGTGCTTTTGCTTGAGCTCGCGTTGCATACCTCGCTAGTTTTAGTTCACCGAAGCCTGTCTTGGCGAAGGGTGTTTTTCTCGCGAAGTGTGCTTTTCAGTGTGCTGTCGCTCTGTGTAACACGAGGCAAGACCTCGCGGCTTACTAGCGAAGCCCTGTTCGTTTCCCGTAGTGCTTCTTGTGTCGAAGCCCTTAGCGTAGTCCATTTGCATGTGCGTGTAGACCTTCGTGTACGAAGCCCAGCACTAGTTGCTGTCGCCAAGTGCTTGGTCGAAGTCCTCAGAGGGCTGTCCACTCTTGCGAAGGGTGAAGTGCGAAGTGTGCTCAAAGCACCCTGTGTGCGGAGCCTGCACTGACTTAGCAGAGTTGTTTTTCGAGGGTTGTAAGTGGAGCGAAGTCTTCTTGACTTCGAACTCTTGCCACTCCGAAGCCTGTGTTCGAAGGTGTCGAAGTACCTCCGAACCAGACCTTCGAAGGCTGTGTTCGAAGCCTGTTCCGCAGAAGACAGAACAGACCCGAAGGCTAAGTTTTAGCCCGAATTTTTAAAAAGCTCCCATTCACCCCCCCTCTGGTCGCCGTTTCCGGTCCAACAGCTACAAGGCGAGCTCTCTTCAACCGCGCGAAGCCGCTCGGCCTCCAGACCAGTCAAGCTTCTGAAGGTATGTACACAGCTCGAAGCCCTGCTTCGTTCTACAAAGAAGCAGAAACCTAGCTTCATTCCATTAAACCCTGGAAGCCTTGCTTCGCCTTATTAAAAACCGAAGCCTTGCTTCGCCTTGTTTAAAACCAAAGCCTCGCTTCGCTTTGTAAAAACTGGAGCACTCCTCCAAATGCTACACAGCGCCTCTAGGCCCGTAGCAGTGGACTAAAGGACTCCGGGTGACGGCCCGATGCGTCCGAGATTCTGGGCTCTGGCCTGATGCATCCTAGGGTCGAACGTGACCCAGAGTAGTAGGTGGCTCACATTATCACAGTATCGGTGAATCCACACCACCCATTCCATTCTCATTACAGAATCAATCTCAGAAGCCTTGCTTCGCCATCTAAACACGCTAGGAAGCCTTGCTTCGCGTGTTGAAATCTAATCTAAAAATTAAGCATACTGAATCCATGCTTCACGCATATTTATTATTTAAAATCAAGCATGTTGAAGCCATGCTTTGCTTAATTTGAATGTCTCTGAAGCCTTGCTTCGCTTCAAATTTAAGCGTTCGAAGCCCAAAAGAGGCCTCTGAACGACACGATTTAAGCGTCCGAAGCCGCCCAAGGCGCACTCCTTCGCATTTTTTAATTGCGCGCACCGGCAACGCCCAAGTTCCTAACCGCCACGTGCAAGGGGGGGCCGAGGTATGTATGTGAAGTGTGCGAATGAAACACGCGGGATGAGCGTGACAAGCTAAACGTTTGGAGCACGCAATACGTGTGAAGCATGCAAACGAAGTATGCGTGTATAAATACAACACAAATTCCATTCATTGAATGCAAAAGCGAAGTATGCTACAGGTACACTTTGAAAACTAAAAAACTACAAGTAATTTGTATCTAAGCCTAGGAAAAAGCGAGCTCGAGGCCCCGACATACTCGACCCTTGCTTGCCCTTTTTCCGGGCAGGGCCCCTCGGCTGGACGAAGCCCCGTCAGAGCCTAACCTCCCGCGGTCGGACCGTCCACACTTCGAAGCCCGCAGAACTTGCCTATCTTTTTGCAGGTCGGCCCAAGTCTGAAGCGCAGGCAGTGCCGCATCGAAGGTGGAAAAGTCTAGGGCTTCGTTGCCTTGTAAGGCTGTACCCGAAGACTGCACCCCCTTGCCACTTAAGCCTACTTCAAAACCGCTTAAGTCTGGTGAGGATGAAGAACTCCAAAGGGGCTCCGTCTTTACGGTAGCCAGCAGCTCCTGGGCTACTTTGGGAATAGCTTCGCCCCTAGGACCCCTCGGAAGTTTGAACCGAGGGGGGCCTTCGGACCTAGCTACTTTGAGCACCACCCAAAGCTAGTGAAGTTCTTCTGAATCCTCAAGCATTTCGAAGTCAACATCCAAAGGCTGATCCTGGGCAGGTATAAAATACCTCTGCATTTCTATTAATAAACTGACAAGTCATTTACAAGCCTACGAGTACTAATTACAAAAGAGCCTAAGAAGGTCTACACCTTCGGTGGCAGAGGGTTCGACGTCGAAGGCTGAGCTGGCGAGGCCTGTGCCCTGGCTTGGCGAAGGCGGGAGACCCATTGAAGTTCGAGGACTGCTTCGCACCCTTCGGCCTTCCAGGGTTCCTGAAGCCGGCACCACGCCCCGCAGACCACCGAAGGAGGCAAAGCCAAGTGAAGACCTCTGAAGGCCATCGGCATGACCAGGGTCATTGCCTCGAGGTGGTTGCACCCCGTGTTATGAAGCATTAGCAGCACCCCTTGGCCAGCCACTAGCTCGGCCATCAGCGTGAAGCCCTTCATCGACACCTCCACTATCGCCACGGCCGTCTGAAGGAACTCGAGCCGGTCCCCGATGGGGTCTTGAGGATTGAAGTCCAGAGCTGGGCACTCGGTCCCCAAGTGCTCGAGGACTTCGGTCAGGCTCGAGGTGGCTTTGTCAACCCCTCGGACCACGAAGTCTTCCAGAGTTTGGCTAGCTACGCGAAGATCAGAACACTCCGCCGCCAGCTTCGCTCTGGCCTCCTCCGATGCTCGAAGCGCTTCTCGAAGCTTTTCTGTCTCTGAGGCCAAGGCTTCCTTTGCCTTAGCTGCCTCGGACCTCATCGCCTCTGCCGTTGCTTTGGCTTGCTTCCGCCTCTCGGTCTCCACTGAAGCCTGGCGCCGAAGGGCGTCACTCTCCTCCATCAAAAGAGCTTCCCAGTGGCCCACGAAGGAGGCCACTACCGCGGTGTTCAATGCAAAGGCCTGACAAGATTCAAGAAATCTTCAGTATTGATAAAAGAGCTAAGTACCACTCGAAGTCCTTGTGAAGCTTCGCTCACCTAAACGATGGCTTCATTGGTGTTCGCGAAGAGGTCGAAGTGGCTGGCGCGGCTAAGTTGCGCCACCAAGTCCCCCTTCGCCGCAGCAATGCAGCCGTCATAAAAGGAGTTGATGGCCGCCTTCGTCGCAGGTCCCCTCGGAAGCAGGGGCCGGACCATGAGCGTCAGAAAGGTCCACTACCTCGAACACCTCTTAGTGTTGCTCCTGAGGGGCCCCTCCTCCGCGGTTGCCCCCTCGTCCTCTTCGGAAGAAGAGCTCTCAGACTCTGAGCTGCTATTGCCCTCACTGTTGCTGCCCTCGCTATTATCGGAGGTCCCCTCTGACTCTACCACGACAGGCCTCACGTCATCGCTAGCACCTGAAGAAAAGTACAAGTCAATACGCATGAATTTAAAGAGAAGGGTGATCAAGTGTCTACCTCTGTCAACATCCTCTACGCCCGAAGAGATGTCCTGGAAGGAAGTGGGAGCGATGTGTGCCCCCTAGTCCCTTCACTGGGCTGGCTGGGCCCCAGCCTCTGCGCTCGAAGGGGTCGCTGTCGCAGCCTCCGGCGCCACCACTTCGGTCGCCGCCGTAGCCTCCGGTGCCACCACTTCGGCCATCACAGCAGGAGCATCCGCGGACTCCCCTCCAGTAGCATGGTTTGGAGCTGCACGCTCCGTCGTGCTAGGGGTTTCGTCTGCCGAGGGCTCCGAGCGAACTCTCGAGGACTCTGCGGACTTCGAGGTCTCGAGGTCTTCATCGTCCACCCTCTTCCTTTTTGAGCCGCTCGCCGAAGGTGCCGAGTTGGCGAAGTCTGGGAGTGTTTGGACCCCCTCGGTGCCGAGCCAGGTCCACACGCGGTTCCAACGCTCCCAAGACCCCACCATAGCAATCCTTCAATTTTGCTCGTCTGGTGTCGGAGCCCCCACGATGCTTTTGGCGGCCACAATAGCCTCATCCGGAGGCCGCACGCCGCGCGCAGCTTCATCAAAAATTCCAGATCAGCACAAGTTAAACTTTGCGAAGTATGAAGATGAAGAGTTCGAAGCCTTACCAAGACGCTCCGCGAACACTTCGCTTGGACCCTCCGAGCCTGGAGTCAAGAACAAATCCTCCAGCCAAGAGAGTGCGAGGGGGCTAAGTTGAAGGGTGATGAACTCTTCGGCTAAGTCCCTCATGCTCATCTTCGAAGCCACCCTTCGTAGGAGCAGGATCCTCGATTGAAGGGCCTCGAAGCTCGACCTCACCGTGCCTTCGGTGATGGTAGGAGATGAGCGTGTTGGTACTCCAAAGGGGGAGTCCGCGCTCACCGAAGCATAAAACCATTCTTGGTCCCACTTCGAGTACCATTTATTGTTGACGGCCCTCGCCGGGAAGTCATCCATGAACTCTCTGCGGAGCTGGAAGTTGGCACTCCTGAAGGCTAAGGCCCTCTCGACGCCATCTGCCCCCTTTCTCCACTTCGGCTAGCAGCTCGCGTCATGAAGGGCGACGAAGACGTCCGTGTGCCCCTCGCAGCCTTCGGCCCTCATGGCCCACTCAAAAATTGCAAGCCTCGCCACAACATTCAGGGACAGGTGAGGGAGCTCGAAGTTGTATGCCTTCAGCACCTCGCTCAGCATGTCCACCGCCGGCAGTCCGAGCCCCGCCTCAAAGAAGGCCTCGAAGACGACGACTTCATCGGGCTAGGGCCTCGGGATGGTCTCTATCTTCTCGGGCACTCGAAGCCGGATGCCCTCGGAGATCCTCCCCTTGCAGATCCGCTGAATGGACTCCTCCGTCGAGACCGAAACCTTCAACTCTAGAGTTTGTTCAAACCTGCCCGACGACGACCGAAGGTCCCTCGGCCCAAGGGGCCTCGCAGCAAGCTTCGCCGCCGCCGCTTGGGCCTAGACGGAGCTCGAGCTCGTGCTCGGGACCAAAGCCTTCTTCGACGCATCCTTCTTTGGCATCTCGTAGGGCTTTGGCGCGAAGGGCGCTAAAGGGCTTCGAAGTAGGCTGCGTTCGGAGCCGAAGGTGGAGAACAGAGAGCGAAGGTGGCTAAGGGCTGAAGCAGAAAGCAAGTGAAGGTGTGGGCGGAGCCGTGGTACGTTTAGCCCCTTTTATAGGTGGTAAAAAGCGGCCACACGCTCCGCACCGAAGTCTTTTTTCACCGGTTACCCCGGCCCCCGCAGTCTTTGACCGATGGGCCTAGGGTGAAAACTGAAGTGAATTGTCGCGCCCCCCGTGCTGCAACAGCCCGATTTCTAACCGTTGCAAGGTCGCTTGGGCTCCCCAAGGGCGTCCCGTCGTTCTGTACAAGCATTTATTGCCTGTGTGGTTCAAAGCCAGCCTTTGGCCCTGCGTTCCAAAGGCCTACCTTCCCCGAAGTCATTCTTTCAGGTCATTTGTCCCGAGGCGCACGCACCCCTTCGCTCCGAAGGGTTATGTGCAAGGGGCTACTGTTGGGGGAAATATGTTTTCCCTTAATCAGGGGCCAAATGACATCAACCTCCGAAGGCCTCGGGTTCGGAGCCCATCAACTGGCGAAGCCTGAGGATGAGCTTTGCCTCCACCGACGAAGTCAACTCCAAAAATAGCCAAGACTTGCTCCTCTGGAGCCAAGTCTCTGTGACCCCTTCGGTCCCCTTCGAAGCCCTCTCCGGAGCCTTTTGAAGCCTTCTTAGAGAGCTGCTTCGGGGTCCACTTTGGAGTGCTCTTCAGAGCCCTCTCAGCTAGCTCCGACTGAAGCCCTCTGGCAAGTACTCTGGACCAGAAGAAATATCCAAGCATCGCTACAGTGTAAAGCCATACCGGGGCCCTCGTCCTTGGTATGTTGTATACCTGCTCTAGAAGTGATGTTTATCTATTGCGTTTGTAAAGTCAAATGTATAGTAGTATAGCCATTTCCCTTCTTACGCTTATAAAGCCTACGGCTTGTAGAGGGTAATTAGGTCTTTTTCTTTGGCCTGCGTGCCTATAAAAGTAGGGTCATGCCCTTGTAATAGGGGCACATGTTCAGTAGAGGCAAAATAATGCCAAATCCACTATAAAATGGACGTATGGCTATTATCCCTCCGGGGAGGTCTGAACCAGTATAAATTCTCTCTCCCTCTGTGAGAACCCTTCGAGATTCATTCTATACACCATACATCACTACATAAAAACCTGCTATAACTAACACAATTTTTACAATAGGGGGCTTTTATGAAAACCCCACTTAGAAAGTAAACTCACGAAATCCACTCAAACCTAAATCCGTAAAACCCGTGGGTTTAAAACTAAACCCATGGCTGAACCTGTTAGGTACTTAGAACCCGTCGGGTACCCAAAACCCGATGAAAAACCCATGGGTTCAACAATTAACACATTAGCGGCAGAGAAAACAAAGCGGTAAAGGTCAAGGCGGTGGAAGTCGGGCAACATCCCATTGTTCACATTTATAAACTTCTACTTAGTACTATTGTCTTAAACTCATAATGGGCTAAGCTGCTAGCATTCTAGGGAAACCGGGAAAATTTAAAGAAATAAAAAAATTAACTAATCAGGCAAATCCATGAGTTTCAAATACCTGAACCCATAAACTTGTAGGTACAAATTTAAACCTAAACTCACGCTCATCTAGCGGGATACCAGCATGTACCCATCCATATCCACGGGCACCTATAGCTACATGCAAAATTGCCGTCCCTAACCAGGGCCAAATCGAAGTCGGTGCAATACTGCAATGGTGGTTGAAAGAAAGAAAAATCTAGGGATCTTCCTAGCTATCTATTACCCATCAGCCGGTACGTCGATGATAATAGGTTCATGAAATCACGGCAACTAAAGTGTTTACCACAATTCTCAGCTATCACGCTAGCCGAGAGGCTGCTGATAAAGCATGTTAAACTGTCGGTACAACCTGTCGTCTCGGGCCTTGTTGCTGGGACCGGTTCGGGTTTTGTGAGAACTGGTGAGATGAAAGCTCAGCTCCCGAACGATGGTGATATGATGTCCAAGAGGTGGCTGCTGGGAAAGCGGCGTCCGGCGACAACGACCGCCGGGGACGTACGTGCCCATGCCTGTCGGTCCACGCAGCTAGCGCAATCGACACGAACACTGTCGAGTCGCCGTCGTCGTCGTCAAATCACGTCGAGGTCGAGAGCGCGCGCGAGTCGACGACGTCGCCGTCGGATCGCCCGGCACCCGGCACCCGGCACCCGGCCGGCGGCCGGCCCGTACGTACGTCCGTCACCAACACACAGTCGATCGACACGACATGGCGAGCTAGTTAGCTTGTTACTCTCACCTGCACTGCACCACTTGAACAGCTAGCGCCGAGAAGATCAACCGAGCAGAGAGAGCGTGTCGATCGAATCGCGCAGGATGCATGCATGCTGCGTACGTATATGCTTTCGCAATTTGTGTGTAGCCTTGAATCTACTATCTATTATTTTAACCCAAAAGAAAGGGCCATATGTTAGGTTAGGGGTTTTAGCGTCGTTTTATAGAAATTAAACATACTAGTCTTGTTCTAAAGTCATGGGCCGAGCTAGCTAGGAGAGTATAAGATGGTTGATGCACAAGTGGTTCATCACTCCATCGACTGCCTTACTCAAGAGAGTGTAGAGCCCAACATGTCATGTGCATGGTTCCCTAAGCCTGTAGATCGTTCCAATTACCGAGTGATCAGTTACCATAGTTATCGATTAGATTATAAGTAACCCATATGATCCGAAAATACGGCCCTCGTGTTGTTTGATAAACATTGGTCATGCGTGGCAACTTGCAAGCATACAACTATAGAAGAGCTGAGCAACGTACTTGACAATTGACAATTGACAAAAAAATAATAATAACACAAGGTACAAGTCCACTTCAATATGATCATGCACTGCACCTCTTGAAAGTAAACCCTTCGCTAAACTACTTCTAACTAATATAAGCTGATCATTCAGTGTGCTAGCTCTGAACCATTTCTGAGGTGCTGCTTTCAGTGGGCACTGCTGATTTGAGCCACTTCAGTTTTTATGCGGCGGTCAATCAGAAGCATGTTTCTTTCAGGCTGGCACTGCCCATCCGATAGCCTGGTTCATGAGCACAGACAGCTCACTGCTCCTTTTACAATACATGACAGCCGAAGCATCAGGAATTCACGATTAGTTACAGTACATGACAAGCAAAAGAAAGCTTTGAGAATGTGATGGCCAACTCACTGCTGCATGCCTGCATATAATGCTAGTTCAGTTCACTTTGTCCACAGCATGGAGGAACGGACAGCATCCAGAGGAAACAAAATCTGAGAAGGTATTTCTTTTAACACAATGATTTATTTGCTATACCTTGGTACAAGAATCAAGATGGCATCCCCACAAAAAGGCTTTTATGTATATGCACAGGAAAATGCTTCTACAGACTACAACACAAATGTAGTTAGAAAAATCAGGAGGCAGTGCCACAACATGAACCTTGTTCACTGGCAGTAGACACCAGCAGAAAACACATTGCTTAATTAATCGGTCTTGCTCTGGTCTGCTAGATTGAGCTTAACCGGGCGTGCCTCATATCCTCCTCCCTTGCGGTTCTCAAGAGTGTACGGCATGTATGTTCCAAGGATCTTGTCCCACATGACAAAGAAGGGTTGTGAGAAGTTGTACTTGTTTCCGTAGAGCTGGTGGTGAATGTCGTGGTAGGCGCTGTTGTTGCTGAAGACATGGAGGATGTTCCCGGGGAGCCACAGACCGCAGTGATCATCGACAGTCTTGATGGTTGCGAATGAGAAGAAGAATATGGCTGTCTTCGGGGTCATTCCAACGATGAGGAAGGAGAGGGCGCCACCGATGGTGTCCAGGATGAGGCCCTCAAGGGGATGGTTGTAAAGAGCTCCAAAGGCATATGGGACTACAAGAGTGTGGTGCTTGGAGTGGACGTGCTTGTACAAGAACTTGTTGATGTGCATATATCTGTGCATGAAGTACTGCCATGTGTCCATAACAAACATCGCAATGGTGAATTGCACTGCTATCACCAGGGCTGGAGGTTGCTTCCTCACAATACCACTGTCATCACCAATTATCTACATTTTGGGGGGGAAATTCAGTATCATAAGTACAGTAATCATGTAAGAAATTTCATCAGGTAGAGCAAAAGATTGTTCAAGTAGAAACTTTCAGTGGCATTGGGAACCCCTGCATACAATTCAAACTATATTGTTTCCAGATCTTCAAATATCACCGTAACATAATTTTTTTCTAAATTGAATTCCCATTGTGACAGCTACATATCCAACACTGTTTACTTAACAGGTTAGCTTAAGAGTTGAGATTCAAAACAGAGAGAAAACTAGAAGCTCATGATCCCAACATTTTTTTTCTCCTAAAAATGCTACCACTCCACTAGCCAGCCATTCCAACAAGAAACTCACTGATTTCACATTCATTTAGCATTTTTTTCATGTTTCAAAACTGTGCATAATGCAATGCGCAGTAATAGGATATTGTCAAATCCATCGTAAAGCTGAAGTTTTTCATGGCAAGAACTATCAGACTAACAGCGAGACAATCTCAGGGGGATTGTTACCGTGAAGAGGAGGAGCGAGACGGCGATCTGGAACCCCTGCTGGACGAGGACGCCCTTGACGACCGTCCACTTGGAGACGACGTTCTTGGTCGCCTCCTCCCCCTTGGGGTGGAGCCTGTAGCCGTCGATCCCCATCCCGTCGAGCACGATGTACAGCGCGGAGTAGAGCCAGTACACCGCAATCGGCACGAAGGTGCCGAGCAGCTCGTCGGAGACCGCGAATGCCATCTCGGCGATTTGTCCGCTCCCCTGCAATCTGAATCTTCACCTCCGCGGCTTCCGGCGGCTGGACGGACTGCCACTCTGAACAACAAGAACGAATTGGGGAAACGCCGGTAAAAATCCCAAACCTTGGGATCAAGGAACAAATTCTTAGCCACTGTATATACAATCTGAATCCTAACAGGAAGGCATTGGCCTCAGGCACCGGCGCATCAACGCCAAGAACCTCAAATGCGCTGCCCAGGAGGCGATTCCTCCGCAAGTAAAGCAAATTCCTTGGAAGAAACTGACGAATCGGCTCGGATCTTACCAGGACGATGCAAAGAACAAGCCAAGAAGACGCCTTTGGCTGGTTTCTTCGGCTGCTGCTGCTTGCTTCTGCTCCGAGGTGAGTGGATAGCTTCAGGCTGCCTCTCTAGCAAGTACTTATAGCAAGGAGAGGCCGGCAACGCTGGCTGGGCTGGGTCTGAGAAAGGCAGCTCGACCGGCGAATCCTACAAAGACTTTTTTTTGCCGGAGCTGAGACGTACTCGAGGAAGACCGGCGGCGAGAAGGGGAAGAATACAGGAAGCCGAGCCGCCCCCTCCGATCTGTTGCGGTTTTGACTTCCTCTGTCACGAGAAAAAAACATCAAGCAGCGCCGAGAAGCAGCAACCTGCTGGGTGCTGGCTGGCCGGAGCTAACAAAACCGTGGTTACCGGATAACTGTAGTTTTTTTTTACGAATCGTCGGTTGACCAGTAGTTAGTGGTAATCAGTTTGGTTTTAACTAATGGTCGCCGGTGACAGCCAGTTTTGGAAATGCTGCGGCTAACTGGCTAGCACACAGATTACACGAGATGGGAGCGGATTCTCTTGAAGCAGATGAACACGTTGACTCTTCCATTTTGATGTTTTGACCAGCTGTTCCTCTCAAGCTGTCCTGTAACCGTACATCTTGTTTTTTGCTAGTTCGCTACCCTGCAGAGCCGGTGAAATAACTGTCAGTTTTCTTAGCTTACAAGATCTCACACACACAGATATATATATATGTATATATGTATATGTATATGTATATATATATATATGTATATTTATATATATATGTATATTTATATATATATACTAGTCAGATAACTTTATTTTTCAACAAGGTATTTGTGTAAAATTCATATTTCTGCGTGATTTTTCAGAAATCTAAGGGTTTTTATACAATTTTCGTACATCTGCATAAAAATAAAGAAATTAAAAAAATTTAAATACAAAAAAATCTTTTTTTCTTCTTTCTCACGTTTTCTTTTCAGTTCGCCTGCGGCGCATGCGGCCAGGCGGTTCAGCGTATGCGGCCAGGGCAGACGCTGCGCGCGCTGCGTAGCGAGCAAGCGGTTGCGCGCAGGGCGCAGGCGCGCCAGGTGTGCGAGCGAACCGGTGGTTTTTACGAGGTATAAGTTTTAACTAGTTTTTTAGGGATGTGGGAAAGGCACGCACGTGGACACGAACGGAGACAGAAACGGCAGACGAAGTAGCCGTATTATATTAGTTTATATATATATATAAGGTGGGTTAGAGGTGAGATATAGAGATCTTAATAATTAGTTAGAAATAAATTAGATGATCTATTGGTAAAACATTGAATTCTTTTAACCGTCACGGTTAGATGTATCTTAAAATTTATCTACAATGTTATGTTTAGAATCCACCGTAAAAAAATGAATGATTTTGAGGTTACACAAGTCCCAAACATTTGTAGTTCAGCAAATCGTCAAAACTATAAGCAGCGAGGATGAGATGGAAACAGGCGATTGATGAGACTTGAGAGCCACATGTCACGTCTGTGTTTCAGATTTTTGGCCAAATTGAGAAGAAACAGGGCATGGAACATCTTAGGATCATATCACTCCACATGAGATTTTAAGATGGATCTCTCCACCCTTGATCGTCCCATCCTATCTATCACACGAGAACTACCTAGTTCCCCTCATCTTCTACCGTGATCTAAATCATTAGTGAACCAAAAATCTATATACAGAAGCCCACTCAAAAATCTATATATGTTTGCAAATTTATAATCGATACACATCGAATAGTTGAGGTAACAAAATATGTTTTTTTCTCAATGTTAATGGAGAGAACAAAGAGGAGGTCATCATCATAGAAACGTGTACGGAAATCGCCGGCAAGTCCGAAGGCCAACCAGTTTGGACCAAATTGCACGGAGATAACAGGAAAATAACCTGCTTCAGCTTGACCTCCAATCTCTCAGCGGCGCTGTACGAACGGGAACACTAACATGTCCATTTGTATTGTCACCTCTCCTTGCTCAAGGTCTCAAAATTGACTTTTGGCTTTGCTTTGGACTGGCAACACTGTACCTCTCGTCGAGAGTTTGTATCATAAAATAAAGTACTTTAAATTATTATTTTTAGTTCAAAATAGAACCAGATTATTGAGCCAAATACCCTTAATTCACCTACAACTCTATTGCTCTAGTTTCAATAATATTATATCTAAAGTTGTACCAAACATGATCTAAATCATAAGAAAATAACTTTTACTTGTAGCCACTCGTGTTGAACTAGAGCTATATATGCAGAGCTCAGAGAGGAATTATGTGTGTGATTTTGAGAAGCATGTGATTACGTGCGATTTTGGACGACTGATCCACAACTAACTTCTATTAATTAGATTAGTGATGGTACAAATGTCGCCAAGCTAGAGCTTCAAGTCATGGGTCTACTCCCCGGTCTCTCGACGGTAGAAAGCCAAAGTTGAAGCATAAAAAGAACTCCGACAATTCTGGTGTTGAAAATAACCTCAACTATAAATTATGGTCACAAAGGTGGTGCTAACGGCAAACCCATACACCCGAACGGACGTCACGGCTTAGGTAGGATTGCAGATGAAGCATACTACCAGTTCTTGTCAATTTAGCAAGGATTAGAGGAAGCCATTGTTTTCCGTCCCAGTGGAACACAGTGTTGGCATGAGGGTAAAATGCATGCAATACTTTCCACTAGAATCCCATTGAAAGCTCAACAGAAATTCTCATCGTTTGCATCCCAAATTCCCAGCTCCACATGCAACCAATTGTGAAAAGTATGAAGTATTCGACTAACAAGGAGACACTCATTTTTTTTCCTGAGATGGTCCTAATAATGAAACCTGATATATGGCTGTAGTAAGTCCTATAGATACAAAACGAGAGCCTGATTACCCTCGCAAAATGCCACAACCATAACTCCATAAGAGAGCGGCCACACGCCCACAGAATAAAAACAGGTTTAAAATTCATGGACATAACTTGCACCACAATTCAACAGCTTGGGTGAACCAAGGTTTGGACCCTGGATGACATTGTGAAGTGAGCAGGTAAACGAGGACAAATACATAATTAAACAGTAACATAAACGGTTCCAGAATTTCCTAAGGTTTAGGTAGGAGTGTAGGACTTCCTACCAAAATTGCACCGATGCAGCTGGCAGTATAACCGGCTCTGGGCACATCATGGTAAATTCAGAGAGCACTGATCAACGATACAATGGTGCACCAGAGAAGGAATAGAGTGATGAAACAGGCACATCAGGTGCATTATGCCTTGTAGATGCATACCTCTGGCTGGTTTCAGAATATATGGGGTTAGGAACCCGAACCTCATAACCAGCTGTCGGATAGGGTGGGAGGTCCACAGCATGAGTGATAATTTGGTCAGAATGGTAGGGATCCTCCACATGGGTAGCACGAGCAGAAATTTCTCCAGGACGGTACAGATCATCCACACGAGCACCATAAGCAGCAATCTCTCCTGGACGGTAGAGCTCCTCCACACGAGCACCACGTGGAGCAATCTCTCCTGGACGGTAGAGCTCCTCCACACGAGCACCACGTGGAGCAATCTCTCCTGGACGGTAGAGCTCCTCCACACGAGCACCACGTGCAGCTATCTCTCCTGGGCGGTAGAGCTCCACACGAGGACCACGAGCAGCAATGCCATCCATCCACCTAAGGTCCTCCACATGGCCAGAACAATCAGATATTTCGGCTGTCAGACTGAAGTTCAAGGAAGTTGTTATCCAAACAATATATGGTTAATGATTCTAAAAAGAAAATAAAAGTCTAATAATGAGTTAATGTCCGATAGTTTTGAGGTAGCATTCAAATGCAAACCTACAGCACAAATACATATTTAATCTAGATGAAACATTGACATTAATTATTACTACTATAGTGCATAAAATATGTCTAATTTGCTTTCACTAGTGGATTCATAGTTTATCAAACTAACATAGAGTGCATCAACAACATGACAGACCAAGCCCAAGGGCCTAACTCTTCATAGCCAAAAAACTATTGTAGTTCTTTCCAGTGATCTGTTGGCAAAACCATTATGTAACACATGTTTTCAGAACAAATTTCCCAACCATGGCAAATTCAAAGTTTACCCAATATAAGGCATGAACAGTGTCCCCACACTGTACTATAGCAACAGTTTAGGGATTGTTAGTTTAGAGATAAGATTATGTTGCTTATTTTATAGTTCAGATTAGGTTTCTTGTTTTAGATATAAGATTAGATTGAGTTGTAATCTATTTCCTAGATTTTAGAGATTAGTTTCTTGAGAGTCAAGTCATGTCATCCATAAGGATGGATTGTATCTCTAATTCTCTATTTCATTAAGCAATGAAGAATTAGTCTAATCTCATCGCAATGTTCATCATCCCCATCGAAGGTCCTCCTCTTATCCCTAGCAGACAACACTGCCCAGATATCCTCCTAGGGGTGTTTATCTCATCTTGAATTTGGTTCATGACATCTTGGTGTCAAAGCCAATCACCATTGCTTTTGGTGCTGATCTTAAAACTATGCAATTATGTCATGGTGAGCCATTTATTCTACCCAATTACTGAGAAGGTACTCCATCAAGTGTTTGATGTCTATGGTGTCGAGAAGATCCACCTCGAGCTAGGAGGGCTTAGAAACCATGATAATCTTATATTTGTTTTTAGTTCACAATAATATAGTAAGCTGAAGTGTAAAAGGCTTGTGTCATAGCTCTATTAGGCATCATGTTAGGGTTAAGATCCCACTGCAACTCGAGGACGAGCTGCTGAAAAGGAGGGGTTTAAAGTCATGGACATAGGCCTAGAGGCCAAGGCACACAGCCTAGCCCAATATAGAGATAAGATTAAGTTGAGTTGTAATCTATTTCCTAGATTTTAGAGATTAGCTTGTTGAGAGTCAAGTCATGGCATCTATAAGGATAAATTGTATCTCTTTTCATGAAGCAATGAAGAATTAATCTAATCTCTCCATAATATTCACCATCCTAATCTAAGGTCCTCCTCACATGCCTAACAGCTGATGTCGCCCAGCTTGCAAACCAAAGGTGTTTTTCCCATCATGAATTCGGTACATTACAATCAATGGCATGTGCAACCAGGCCCCACCAATTATCGTCAAAATACTACTGTGGCATTTCTAGTGTTAATGAAACCATCATGTAAGATGTTTCAAGAACATAGTTAACATTAGGAATAACTTGAATATAAAATTAAAATAACACAACCTTAAAAGTATTTACAAGGTATTACTAAGATCACACCAATTCCTAATGAACTCCCAAGGGCAAACACAAGTCAATGTCAAGCAACCAATGGAACTTCTTTTTCTGATTTTTGAGAGCTATCTGTACAAGGGAACAGTTTAAATGAGCTTACAAATGGGTCATCATGTATGCATGGAGAGTGCATTAACCTTTCTTGGAGGCTAAATAATTTCTTGGGATCAAAACTGTTTTCTGCTGTATTGGTTTTTGACACATTGCTTGCAAACAGAGTTACACAGAAGGACAATACAATTCCTCATCTGTATGCACATATTCTTTTTATACATTTCCAATTCCAAATATTTTAACTAGACATGGTATTATTATCAAATATTAGAATTGTATTGAACAATAGTACAATACTAAAATAAATGTTATAAAAAAATCATGTGGTATATCTTAAACATCAAGATCACTATCACAAATATGTGTGGATTAGGAAAATTACAAACACTTCCATTGAATTGAATAAATTGACAATATTAAATTGCACTTAAAGGTATGAGGGATAAGAGGGGTGGAGAATGCAGTTAGCAATTATCTAAGAAAGTGCTAGCACAATAACTACTCTATTTAATATCAGGAAATTGATCATGTTCTGTTCACATAAAGTATGAATTAAAATGTGATAGGTTGCTAAATGCATACAGAAATAGTAACACATCCAAAATTTTCTCACAGGGTATAGTTACAAAAGGGAAAGAACATGGTTTCAACTTTTCAACAATCTATCTAAAAAATAACTGCCTGATCAATTTCATGTCAATTTTCAAACATTTGACAAACCAATGGAAATATCAGCTTAAATTAGCCGATTGCCTAAGTATTTTCCTAGCTCCAAACACTATGAAATTCCAAATGTTCTACTCTTTTTAAGCCCAACGGCAGTCCAACATGGAAGAGAGAAGCACTCAGTAAAAAAATTTAAAAGACATGTCGAGATGATAAATATGGCCCATATCTTGAGAAAGCTTAATGCAGGATGATAAATATCGCCCACAGATTGAGAAATCTTAATGCAGGATGATAAATATGGCCCAAAATTGAGAAAGCTTAATGCAGGATACTAAATATAGCCCACAACTTAAGCTTAATATATTAACTCACCGGCCAGGCAACGGATTCTCTCGAGAACGATAATACGGATCATGAGATAAAGGAGTCAAATTGTGGTAGTGCACAGGTGGGGCAAGCTGAGGCTCTGGGACAGAAGACATATGATTAGGCTCTAGGGCAAGTGGAACACGGCGAGACTCTGTGGCAAGAGGAATATACTGAGACTCAGGTGCAATAAGTGTTTGCTGATAATGTGTGTGGGGACCATCATGGACATTAGACAAAGCATGGCCAAGCCTATAATCCACTGGTTGTTGAGTAAAGTGTGTTGCCCTATTTATGTCATCAGGGGGAGGAACATGCACAACAGGCAAAGAAGTTCGTCTTTCTTCATATTGATGTGGTTGTGTTCTTCTTTCATAGCGGTGCCTCTCTTCAAGATGCTCATTTGGAGCTGATTGAGGTACACTCACAGACTCAAATAGAGTTATTATCCTACGGACCTGCATAATATCATGTAATCCATAACAATAGGTACATATTAAAATTAAATGATGTGTTCTTTTCAAAAATTTATGTTTAAACAAAATTTCAAGGACACTCACTTGTGTAGAGTTGAGCTCTGGGTTGAACTTGGTCTTTGAACTGTAGTTTTCTTTGATGGCGTCCTTAAAACTGCTCTCAGGAAGTGGACGGCAATCTTTATCAATCTTAAATTTCACCTGTATCAATCACATAAAATATTTTTAGTACGAGAATATCAACTCTTCAACACTAACTACTCTAGCATGAGGCCCATTTTAATCAAGGAAAATAGATAAAAGTTTGTATATGTCATTGTGGAGTCAAGTTGAATAACCAAAATTGTCAAGGTTAGTTCGAATTTGCATGATACAATCTTGGATAACTACTTGAACACACAAAATTTCTTGACTTTACATCCAAAGGTCTGCCAAGTATGGTAACTTCCAATCAATCAACCAAAGCATGTAAACATTACAATCCTTTCAACTCATGAACTTTTCAACACTGTGTATTCCACTCCCTCTCCAAAGTATGTCTGGAGATACATGGACACAAGCACATCCTGTTATTAAAAAAACAGGGGCAGTGAATGTTCTGTTAGTAGCCTATCCAATGTTATAAAAGGCGCTAGGCGCTAGTCGGGCGGCGACCCGCCGCCTAGCGCCTAGGGGCGCCTAGGCGGCGCCTAGGTCCAACTTCCAACCATCCATATTACTAGTACTTTTCAGATCTCATTACTTTATTTTACTAGTTCCCACTTCATTTTGCTAGTTCTCAGGCAACTTTTCTTCTTCCCACCTGACTTTTCTTCTTCCCACACCAGACAGCAGCTGTCCCCCGCTGTCCCCTCCCCTTCCCTCCCCTCCACGACTTTTCTTCCCAGGAGGCCAAGAAACTGTGTTGCTCCAGCTCCAGGCGCTTCCCCTCCCCTCTCTTCAGTCTTCCCCTCCGGTCATGCCATGGTGGTGAAGAAGCAAGGAGGCGGCTATTGCGGTGCAGGACTTGCCGTGAGGAGAGAGTGGCCGCCGGCTCCCCTCCCGCCGCTGGATCTGGCGGCCTGCTCCCCTCTCACCGCCGCCTGCTTCCCTCCCATCACCGGATCTGGCCGCATGGCCTCTCCTACTGCCGAAACTGGCCGCCTAGCCCCTTCCTGCTGCCGGTTCTGGGCCGCCTAGGCACCGCGGTCAACGCCTAGGCGGCCTGGCCGCCCAGCCGGCCGCCGAAGGGCTCCGCGCGGCGCTGGGGTGGCGCCCAGCGCCTAATCCCGCCTAGGCGCCCGCCTAAACCCAATTTTTAGAACACTGAGCCTATCAGGCACATTACTTCCACAGTGTAACCTTTTTTTATTCAAATAGGGACAAAGCATATCTAGCTAGTAGTTACAGCTGTTTGTAAAAGGTCACCAATGCAAATGCATAGTTTAAGCAATGGCTAATGGTAACATTTAATGCATACCCATAAGGACGTGTTCAATGAGTGCCAGGAAGTGAGGCTAAGAAGTTTTGGTCCCTCAAACCATGAGCTAGGGCACTGGGTATGAAATTTTGTATCAGCGGACTCAGTTCAGGGTCTGATGCCAAGAAAACAAAATATTACCTCACTTTGTACTTTGACGCATGCATGAGCCAATTGGAGACACTAAACCTATTTTCAGCTTTGTTTTGTTTTAAGTAAATGATGGGTCCCACAAACAGGTTGAGAAGCAGCGTCTAAAACATTGTAAGAACTAAGAAAAAACAGGTTCTAGTACTCGCTTGATGTGGCAGTGAGATAAAAAAACATAGCCCCTCTCACATTATGCATGCCCTGACAAGTGCTTTTGAAAATGAAAAGGCCATCTGGATTTACAACAGAGCTCATTGGTTCTAAGAAACAGTGTTAACAAGGACGACACTATTTCTACTCACGTCAATCATACACCGTGGTCTCACTCTTAATCAACCTTTGAAACAATACACCCATAAGTATAAAAGTAGAAACCCCCCAAAACCAATTTCCCTTCTACTTGAAAAACATATGCACAGCATGAATTAAATATGCCACCCTTAAGAAGTGTCTTCAATTGTTTGCCACTCTAGTCCACAGTCATAGACTCAAATGATCCCACATATCATCCAGACAAGTGGCGAATAATTGAATACCACACATTTAAAAGTGACAAATGATTGAATCTCCCAAGTTTGTTTACCACAATGGGATAGCAGAATTACCTGTGCAGGGAATTTCCCACCGAATGCATCCCGGACAAGGTTCAGCCCACCCTTTGATACCGCCTTGTACACCCCATACAACAGCTTCAAGTCAAAATCAAAGAGGAACAACTTCATCCCTGGTCTGATCTTCTCTATTGTTGCAATTTTCCCCTTAGGGTACCCAAACAAGCGGTTTTGGAAGCATTCGGGTTTAGTTTGGGCGTTGCACATGAATATAAGTCCTCCATTACTGTCAAGCCTCTCTTCCTTCTGCCTTCCTTCCTTCTTTCCCTTCTTATCATTCATAGCTTTTTCTCTTTTTCTCTTCTTTGTGGAATAACTAGTGCTGTTATCAGCACCCACACCATTATTGGTGGCAACTGCAGCATTAGCATTAGCCTCAGTCAGCTTTGGTTTTGGCTTTGGCTTTGGCGTCGATGCTTCAGTGGTAGCTGCCACTGGTGTCAACCGAGCAGATGGTCCATCAGCAGCAATGGTGGCTGGATGCAGCGATGGAGCCACAGGCTTGCCACCAACAGCTCCCAGAGATTTGGCCTCTTCAGCAGAGTCAGCTGCTGCTGCTGCCGCCGCCTTCTCCTGGCCGACCTTCGCCTTCCCCATTTTCAACTTAGATTTCTTGAGCGATCCATGGGTGGAAGGGCTCCCCATGGACAGCCGAGTCACCCCACCGGTGGCGGCCGCCTTGGCCGTGCCAGCGATTTTAGGCCTGTTCATAGGGGCTGGACGCAGAGATGAAGCCACAGGCGATGCTTCAGCATTGCCACCAACAGCTCCCAGGGATTTGGCCTCTTCAGCAGAGTCGGCTGCTGCTGCCGCCGCCTTCTCCTGGCCGACCTTCGCCTTCCCCCTTTTCAACTTAGATTTCTTGAGCGATCCATGGGTGGAAGGGCTCCCCGTGGACGGCCCAGCTGCCCCACCGGTGGCGGCCGCCTTGGCCTTGCCAGCGATTTTAGGCCTGTTCATGGGGGCGAACCTAACGTAGGGCAAAGGGAAAAAACAAACCTGCCATTAGAACCGCAGCACGCACTCATCGAAGAAGCGAAATCGGCATGAAACTAGATGGTTAGTTGCCGGGAAGAATTCAATCTGAGGCCCGGTGGATCTCAAATCTACTGCTGAATCGGAGGAGCAGAGGAGAGAAGATGATACCTTCGATTCGACCCGGGCCGCGTCGCCTCTGGCTCCAGACTTGCTTGCGGCGGCGCGCGCGTTGATGCCGCACCGTGGATGCCGGCCGCGCAAGCGAAGAGGCGAGGCGAGGCGAGGCGGGGGAGATGGCCGGCGGTGCCTCCGCCGCCAGGGAAACGGGCGAAAGAATTTTTTAGGGTTTTTTTTAGGATTTTAGGGTTAAAATACACAAATGGAGAGAACGGAAACGAGTGTGTGTGTGTGGGTTGGGCTGTACGCCGTTGAGGCCTGCGGCTAGGCTTGGGATTTAGGTTGGGCCCATATGTCATACATATCTGCACCATTCCTACCACGATAGGTTGGGTCCACACGCCAGTCACAGAGAATTACAAATCTTCATAAACTATATTGTTCGACGTTATGCCGTTCCATATTTTTTTCTCAATTCTTATTTTTGTGAAATGTTTTGACAACATAGTTGTGGTGTTTTGAAAATTACTCTATTAAAATCTTAACTATCCGTCCAAACCAAAGTGATGTTGGTGAAGATGTTACTAGAGAGAGAGGAAAGATTTGTGTTTTCTTTATTAATATACCTACCTAACTCTCTTAACTATTAGACTATGAATATTTAAAAATATATTCTATCCTCTTAAATATTAAAAATTATTTAAATAATCCTTATGATTGTTTTATAGGTTTGTTTATATAATGTGGCATGCTATATAAGTGATGACATATTTCTGACTCGGCAAATAATTGATAATCTAAGTAATCATCCATATCGGTGATGAAAAAGTCGGTTGGATCACCAATTAATTGTCTAGTTAATCGGTGATCGGTCAGACTCCATTTAAATTTCCATATTATCGACACATTAATCGATGATCAACCTTGATTAATCGTTTTCCCATCACCCACTGTCGGATGTGCACCACCACCACCGAATTCATGTCCCTACCGCTCGATCTTCACCCCTGTCACCTAGATTTGCAATACCACTGTTGGATCTACGTCGTCACCGCCGTCGCGCTATGGCGCCCCGATTTATCGAAATCAGAACATTATTGAATTTCGTAAGAAAAACAATAATACAAGAGGTTCATCATGCGACAATCGTACATACGACAGTATTCATGGTACGCAGACCATATTTATTACATCAGAGTTTAATAAGAACAATAATAAAAATTTAAATGCATGACGAACGTCTTCTTCAAGATCTTTTCGCTTGACTGGGTCGCTACTCCAGACCGTCTTCGTAGTAGGCATCCTCTGAGGTGTTCAATGGGTATGAGTACAAAAAGTACTCAACAAGCCACCGCAAATACAAGTAATAATGCAAGATAATAACAAAGGAAGGATAAAGGCTAAAAGTGCGGAAAAGTACATTTTCAGTTATTGCTTTTAGTGTAGTCAAATTTTATCATGCGGAATAATAAACATGAACATCAATAATATCATCTAACTCGAGGAGTACGTTTTACCTCCTCGCACAACAGTCCTTACATGTCAAACCATCATGCACATACATATCACAAGTAATCTAACTGTGGGATGTCACGCAACCCGCCCTTGACCGTGGGCTCGGCTTTTCGAAAAAATTAATGACTCTGATCAGAGATGTACTACTGTACCCACAAGGCACGCACTCATCCCAAACACCAAGGTGTAACGAGATGACGAGATGACCCATACCACGGGAACTCGTGCCAAAACCTCAGCATGAAATGCTCCAAGCGATAACCACCCGCTCTAGGTTTCGTCGGCGCGCCGGGCCGCATCCCGGCTAACGTCGCACCCCCTTTTGCGCCACGTCGGTACAAGCCACCTGCAGGTGCTGCTTGACCCATCTCCAAATGGTGGCCTCGGTTTGGAACACTCCATACCTTAGTTAGGACTTACCCATTAGACTTGTGGTTAGTACGGAAGTGTATTGCAATGGATCCCGCAGACCAGTCCGTATAGTGCCCCGGGTGCTACCGACCAATGCCCTAGCTTGCACCCGGAACCCACCATGCATTCACTCACAACCACAACTCCGACACCGACAGAATTCCAAAGATGAGAATAACGGGGATCATATAGTAGAACCAATCGCTATGACTCATTTTTAATCCTATAGCAATCGTGTCAATACATTGGACACTAGCTAATAATACTAATCATATGGTGACAGGGAGTTTAGGCTAGAGAGCATGGCTTGGGTTGCACATCAAGGTCGGGGGATCCTAATAAATATATGTTGTTGAGAGCTTCTAGACCCTCCATTTTGATGGTTCCCTCAGTTTAGAGGGAGCCGGCGCCGGAGTGCTCTTAACATCTCCCCAAGGTGAAGATTTAAAGTACGTCCTCCACCTGTGCTTCACTGCGACCAACAACGTAGCCGAGTATGAGGCCCTGCTCCATGGACTCTGCATTGTTGTCTACCTCGGGATTCGACGGCTACTGGCATTCGGAGACTCCAGGCTGGTGATCAGCTAGGTGAACAAAGATTGGATTTGCGTCAACGAGAATATGGATGCTTACTGTCATGAGATCCGCAATCTGGAAGGCAAGTTTGATGGCATGGAGTTCCATCATGTCCCCCGGGATAAGAACTCGGCCGCCGACGCACTAGCGAAGCTCAGATCATCGAGAGCGATAGTTCCCGAAGGAATATTCCTTCAGGAGCTGTCGAAACCATCCATCAAGGAAGAAATCCCATAGCCTCCTGAAGTTGAAGCTATATCAGTTGTCGTAATCACCACTAGAAGTGAAGAAGAAGAATATTGGCACCAACATCTGATTCATTTTATCCTCACCGAGAAGCTTCCCCAAGACAAATACATGACCATCTGATTGTACAGAAGAAGAAAACAATATGTCCTGATCGGGTCGGAGCTGTTTAGAAGAGTCGTCTCCACCCAGGTCTTGTTGAAGTGCGTTGACAAGGCCAAAGGGTAGAAGATCCTGGAGGAGATCCATGCCAACACCTATGGGAACCAACGCAGACGCCCGTCGACTGGTACACAGTTGCAAAGGGTGTCAGTTCTTCGCCAATCAACACAACCTCCCTACACAAGCTCTCTAGACCATACCATCGTCTAGGCCATTCGCTTGCTGGGGGCTGGACATAGTAGGGCCATTTCCAAAGGTGCCACAGGGGTATGATCATCTTTTCGTGGCCATTGGCCAAGTTCTCCAAGTGCATAGAAGTCATGCCGCTGAAGGTCATCACAACTAAAAAGGCAGTGGAGTTCATTGAGAGCATAATCTACCAGTTCGGGGTCCCGAGTTAGATCATTACAGACCTTGGGACTTAGTTCACGACCGATGATTTTTGGGACTTCTGCGAAGATCGATGCATTGAAGTCAAGTGCACCTTAGTTGTGCACCCTCGAGCCAATGGACAGGTCGAGCGTGCCAACGGAATGATTCTGCAAGGGCTTAAAGAAAGAGTGTTCGATCCTCTACACAAATATGGCGGCCGCTGGATGAAGGAATTGCTCGCTGTTCTTTAGGGGCTCCACACATAGCCTAGCAGGGCCACCGATCAGACCCCGTTCTTGCTAGTGTATGGGACGGAGGCCATCCTCTCGGTGGACATGCTGCATAGAAGCCCGAAGATACTACAGTATGTTGAAGGGGCCACCAAACGTACTCAAGAAGAAGACATCGGCAGTCTGAAAGAAGCTCGACTAGCTGCTTCACTACAGACCGTCTGGTACCAGCAAGGCCTCTGGTGGTACCATGACTATAACGTTCGCCAACGCTCTTTCCGAGTGGGTGATCTGGTCCTGTGCCGACTCCAATCGGTAGTCGGGACCCACAAACTCTCGGCTCCACGGGAAGGGCCCTTCATTATCGCCGATGTTATGTGCCCTGGATCTTGGAACATCGAACACCTTAGGCAATTTTATCCCTAAGCGAGATAAGTATTTGATATTATTTCATAATAAAGACATTTGCATTCCTACATATTGCGATTCGCACATTTTAACTTCTAACCCGTTCTAGCCTCGATGCCATGAGCAGCTCTGGCTCGGCTACGATGTTATTTCTACCTGCCTCCACTCTAGTTTCGCGGTCATGATCCACTCTGACTCATCCTTAGCCGAGATGTATCCATTCTAGCCTCGATGCCACGATCTGCTCTGTCTCATCTACAACGTGATTTACCGATTGCCTCTGTTCTGGTTTCGAGGTCACGATCCGCTCTGACTCAGCCTTTGCCGAGATGAATATTCGCCACCACTTTAGCCGAACAGCTACAATCCGCTCTAGCTTGGCTAATGTCAGATCGAAGAGATGTTGTGTTCCTCTTCGTCTGAACTCTCGGAGTTCAAAGCCTGCTTAGCACTCGGGCATCTATGAGTCAATCACTCTGACTAAAGCAACCAAGATCCACTCTAGCGTAGTCATTGTGAGGGTCACACTTTTGCCGAGGCTCTAACAAGCGCTGCCTTTGGACGATTGTTGATACTCGCCCTTGGCCGAACGTGATGCTAACGGATCTAAACAACGTGCACGTGGCTTAAGCTCCCTACGTTATACAGACCTTAGCTACATTGATTAAGCTGGGCGGGTAAAGACTAAGAATGAAGAAATCTTTATTACATTATGATGAAATGTACATGTACAATGATTTCTTCAACTCTATTTTTATCTGCTTAGCGGGATCAGGGGTGATAGAGAGGTGTCGATCGACTTCCTAGGGTGAGCTACCGTCCAAGAACAACTAGCCCTGGTCCGTCGATGGGCGAAGCCGGCCGACGAGGTCTGGAATGACCTCGTCGCTGCCAAGATCAGGCACCATGCCCGGGAGGATAGGACACTACCACCTCATGAGATCCATACCGCCCGGCCCAAACAACGGCCGCGTGGGTGGTCTCAGAGATGGCAGTCCTCCACAACTTCCTAGAGGTGTGTCCAAAGAAATCGTTTTGACTTATCTAGACCGTCTTGAGCACCGGTGGAGGCCGTGGTTTTCCTCCATGATTGCAGTGTGTCAGTGGAGCCGCAAAACCACGGTAACATCTCACTGAGAGATGATCCATAAGGTCACCGCATGGGCTTGCAGTCCCATCTCTAAGACGTCGGTGATCTTCAAGAAGATAAGAATGGTCAAGACTCCAGTCATGAAAAGCTAATGAAACAATCAACAAAGTGAAGATTCACTTACCCAAAGTCTTGAGGCTATTGATAACCCTTCATGAAACCATCGCACCACACCATCAAAAGGGTTGAGCCCCTTGATGAAGACAAGAGTCAAGGCAGAGAAGATGTTCTACGTCGTGATACTGAAAAAACTGAAGCCAAACGACCCTATTTATAGGCCTAGGAAGAAGGCGGGGAGGCGAGTCGCCAACACGCTAATTAAAGCGAAACACCGCTGATGACACACGCAAAATCACTCTGCCAATCACCATATCGTGACGGTCAATATAAACTACCATGCAGGAAGGATCTACCGCATAACGTGCACGTCACCTCAGCGCCGTTTATGGCTTCGCCATAATTTTCTCCACGGAATTCCTCCAAACGGAATTCACGGGATTTAATAATCCCACCACCATAATGGCCCGGGGCCACCAAGATAAGTCTCCAACTCTCCATGTTTCAAATTTTGATTTGATACATCGTTCAAATTTGAGATTTGTTTATTTATAAGCACCGTTATAGGGGCAGTAGCGTCTTTCTCCCACTCTGAACCCATGATTCGTTCTAGCTAAGTCATTGGAGGGCCCCTATGTTCCCGAGTGCTTAACAAATTTGTGTCTCTTAAGAATTCCCATTGGGACCTGCCACGGTCTTCCTACTCTGTATTCACGATCAGCTCTGGCTGAGTTAGTGAAGACCTCTCCGGAATGCTTAACGACTTCCCTCTTTTAGCAATCTCCTCTACGGGATTTTACGATCACTCACCTTGTATCCACGATCATCTCTGGCTGAGTTGGGTCGATTGGGTCCAAGAAGAGTTGCCTCTGTCGACTGGTCCCTTTGGTTACACAACCTATAATGGTGTAGTTCAAAAAAACGTGTATGCGGCATGTGTTATCCGTGCGCTAATGAGCTAGCACCATGGCCGAATGATCACAACCAGTCGGATTGCATACAAAAATATCAAAAGTAACCATGTAGAATCGTATTACATGTCTTGCAAATATCTCACATATATTTTTGTCACTCGGTGGGTGCAGGAGGAGCAAGAGGATAATACTCAATGTTAGCGGTTAAGGCGTCAGTCACTTCCTCGACCTCGGCATATGCTCGTTGGGCATCGGTTTCACTATAATGCACTGACCAACCCTCCTGGACAAGATCCAGTCGGATGGTCGGGTACAACGCCCGGATGACCCCCATCACATGAGTAGCCGATGTCTTCACGAAGTCCTGAGCTGACTTCTTCAGCCGACCCTCAGCACCATTCAGCCGAGCAAATGACTCATCCATCGACCACTGATTGCTCGGGGGCTCATCATCAACCATCTGGATCATCGCCTCCACGCATGTTCGATAGGCATCCAACTGCCTCTGGGTGCTCGCTAGTCACCACTCCAAGTCTTCGAACTGAGCGGTAATCCGATAATGCATCCTATAGAGCAAAGAAGAATTTTGAAGACAAAAATTGATGGAATTCATCCTGGGAGAAAAAGAGCTTAGAAGAAGCCTATACTTTTGTACTCACCACACCATTTCTGGGCCGAAGCCTCAGACTCGGTGAGCTGCTTCTTCAGCTTCTCCAACTCGGCAGAAACAACATCCCTCTCGGTTGTCGCAGCATCCGCCGAACATTGTGCCTGGCCAACAGTTTTCTCTAGACACTCACTCGATGCCAACAGCTCTACAAGGACAAAAAAGACCATTGCTTTGGATCCACCGATAATATTATTGACGAAAAAATGATACGTACCAATGGCCTAGAGGTCGAACTGCTCACGAAGGATTCAAAGCTCCCCTCGGAGACCATCATTCTCCGCCTCCAGCCTCCATAGCTCATCGTCCTTCCGGGATAACTCGGCGTCCCAGGCGTCCAGCCGCTCTCCTATTTCAAGAGTCGCGTCCTGCATGGATACCCGAGTTAATACGCGCACCAAGATACACAAACCTTTTTTGCAGGGGATCTCACCATTGCATTCCGGTTGTGATGCTCGATCGAATTCAACCGCTCGTCTATGGCCACCGACCCTTGCCGAGCGAGAGCACACCCAGGAGGTGGTGGCACCATCTCTACCATGGCAGGAGGAGCAGAGCGCTCTTGCACCGGCACGGTAGGCTCTGCTACGACCACCCCAACAGTTGTCGGCTGGCCCTCAGACCTTCTCGGCGAAGATGGTTGGGACCCTACCGTGCTTGACTCGCCCTTAGGTGACCCTGGTGGTGCCATATAGACCACAATGGTGGTGGTCGTATCAATGGCACCAGTCACCTCGACCGGGCTCGGGTCAGGCAAAGGCGATCCTCCGACCCTATCAAGCAAAAGATACGATGGCGATCATGAAGAGACATTCGGGAAGATCGACTACATCGACAAAATGTCTTCACCACTCCAACTGCTGGAACACCGCCTTCCTCATCCGTGATCTAGATCTCGCACCAAAAGCAAAGCCGGTCCGCGGAGCCGAGCGCCGTGGAGAGAGGGGCGGAGTGGATGTCGAGGATGATGGTGCTGCAACATCAACTGCCTCGGACGCTTTCTCGGAAGTGTCCGAGTCGGCGTCTGGAGATGAAGTGATCTTCGGAGGCCCCTCGGCCTGCCGCCGCCTCGCCTCCGACTTGGAAGCACTCCGAGTCGCACGATGGCTCGGTGGAGTCACGGCCCGCTTCTTCGCCTTCTTCGCTAAGGGGGAGCAAGCCTCCTCGCTCTTCCTCTTCCGATCGGGTGCATCGCCATCCGGCCCAGCGCGCTTCTACCTAATAGGGCAGGGGTTCTCTAGTAGTGGAGCCAGAGAGACCAAAGCGACCCAACTCTACACAAGATCACATTCAAGACCTGGAGATCAATCACAACTTTTGGCGATGAAGAAATAGAAGGAAACAACATTACCTCCGGTCGAGGATAGTTGAGGTGGAAGGGATGGCAATGGGTAGTTCTTTAGGCATCAACCTTGCTGTTGAAGACGCTTCGCGCCCTCGCCCTTGCCTCCTCCAACGGCATCCCCTCAGCCAACTCCCTGGTCGGATCATCGAGTCATGTAAACGCGTATCCCGAGTAGTGCCGCTGCTTCAATGGCGCTACTCGATGAAGAAAGAAGTTGAGCACAACATGGAAGCCCAAGAGACCCCTCTCTCGAAGATGATGGACAAAAGTCACCATCTCGTCAACCTACCAATGTTCCTCGACCGGTCACCGGTTGGTCTAGGCAGTAGTCACTAGTGGCACCTGATCAATCACTAGAGAAAGGGATGGCTCGTGGTTGGCGACATAAAACCAACCCGAGTGCCACCCCTTGTTTGAAGAAGGGAGGGGGGTAGAGATGTACTCTGCCACCTTCCCATCATGAAGTTGAAGCCATCATCCACTGATCACTTTGCTCCGAAGGGGTTGCAAGCAGAAGAAGTGGCAAAAAAGATTGAAATGTGAATCGACCCCCAGAAAATATTCACACAACTGCACAAAGATCGCAAGATGAAGAATGGAATTGAGATTCAGATTACAGAGAGAGATGTCATAATGATGAAGGACACCTCAAAAAAAGGATGCGTCGGCAACCCGAAACCACGAAGAAAGAAGGAGTTGAAGACCACGATCTCGTCGGGGTCTAGAGATGAAAATGTCTCGCCGTTGGTCGCTCACCACGATGAGATGGCCTTTAGTGGGATATCGTCCCGATTCTCCAGTGCATGTACTGCCTCTTCTCCCATGGAGGAGACGCGAAACTCTTCCAAGCGGTCCACCGGCTTCCGAGGAGTGCCCACCGCCATTGGAGTCGTAGGTGCCCTTTCCAAAGGTTTTAGGCTGAACAGCCTCTAGGCTTTGTGGTAGCAAACTACGTAGTTGCAGTGCGGAAGCTTTTGAGAGGCGCTAGGAGATCAAAAGATGAAGCAAAAAAGATGGAGTACTACTTCTAAGCGCACCGGAGAAAGTTACTTATAAACTTTCCTCCCAGTGGTTCCCCATTGTTGACAGTAGAAAATGGCATTAATGGTCAAGATTGTCAAGATATTAAAAATTGGTACTTTTGGGCTGAAAATATGCAATTCCTAGCACAGGCCAAAGCCCTGAAGTGCCGAAGGTCCATCCACATAGGGCTTCGGCTGCCCCTTCGGTGGCCTGCTTCACCGGTAGGCCTGCCAAAGGCCCACTTCGGGTAGGCCTGGGGGTGAATCTATTAAGGTTTTAGGTTGTTTTGATCCCTAATAAAATCTTATCTATTTTAGGCCGAATCCTAATCATGTTAGAGTTAGAGTTGTAGCCAGGTACGTCAAGACTAGCCCCTATAAATATAGGGGTGAGGCCGATTCAAATGATCAATCTCTAGAGCTCAATACTTCAAACCCTAGTTTTGAATCGTATGTCTACTTTTCATCTACTTTTCATCTACTTTTGCACCTTAGTTCAGTCCAACTTCGTGGGTTTGCGCTGAAAGCCCTACGTGCATCACGTCTTAACCGTGGTAAGCCTTGTTGATTCGCCTGTGAATCACCCGTTTAATCCACATAACAGATTTTTATCATTTTTATCGGTTTTCTCGCTACTCTTCGGAATTCGGTCTCTAGGCCGAATTGTATTTGATCTAGTTTTGCAGAGATCTCATCCTTAAATTCTTAGCCAAGGAGTTTGGGGATAATTTTCGCAAGTTCGATAGGTCATCGGAGCCCAGGGCGATCAGATCGGAGTTTGTCGGTCCGACCGACAATACTTTGCCGATACGACAGGGCGTTGCCGTGCTGAGCCGTCAAGCTATTGCTGGCATGGTGCCCGCTGCCCTCTGCACCATGCACGCCGAGGCCGCACGCCCGAAGTCATGCCCTGGTTCGACCAGTGTCCCTTCACCAGTCCGACCGGATCCCTCCACAGAAATCTGCTCCGCGCCGTAGCACACTTCTCACCGGGTCCCATCATCAGTGCGCTCGTCGGTCCTACTGGGCACACTTCACTGGTCCGACCGAGCTCCCTCCGCAATTGAAACACCTTGCACCGGAGCCACCTCAAACCGAACCCCACGGCATCGGAGCCCTCGGTCTGACCAAGGTCTCGCCATTGGTCCAACCGGGCATCCTTTGCCGGTCTGACCGCCTGGGGGACACTTCGCATCATGACGTCGAAGAAGCCTTCGACGAAGCCCCTTCGCACCAGTGTCGGTCTGACCGAGGCTTGTACCCCAGTCCGACCGGCTAGCAGGCCAAAGCCTCACTCTTTTTCGGTAACATTATCTACACCGTGTGGTTCGACCGGCTTTACCTAGTCGGTTTGACCGACTATTCTGTTTTTCATCTAATCGGCTTTAGTTGGCCTATTAAATCTGACAATAGTCATTTTCAGTTAATTAGGTTATATTTCTGTGATATATTTGAATTGCCTAGCGACTCCGTTTTCTCCTTACCACTTATTAAGGATTGTCGGAACGTGACGTCAACATCTTGCGACATTTTTGGATCGTCGAACCGGCGCAAGCGCGGAGTCTCTCTTCCGTGTCAACACTCGTCCCGAAGCGTCACGACTGCCAAAGCGGACGGGTCGTAGAAGCACATTTTTGTCATCAATTGCGCCAGCACGGTTCCCATGGATCTCTCAGGAGGTCCTAATCCATGTTCCAGAAGACGAAGCAATCAAAAAGCAAGTGAAGCAACATCACCAACTGCCGCCTCCCCACACGGTAACTTCCGCCCGTAGGGAGGCCACACGGTTTCAAAATCAACTACTCCAATGGTAACTCCCTCAATGAAGATGATTTGAGACTGAAGTTCATTCTTCGAAGGAACTTCAGCCTCAGGGGATGCACTCGGTAGGTGAACCTGGGCGGTGCACCGATCGAAAGCATGATTACATCAAAAGGTACTTGGAGCTCTTCCTGCCCGCTTAGAGCACGACGCACGCCGAAAAGAGCTCGAGGCTGCTATTGGGGATATGATCCAGGGTACCCCACCGAGTGGTTTTACTCAGGTCGCTGACTGTTGGCTAGGCAATCCCACGAAGGATTTCCCGACCACCAAGCCTCCCACTCGGAAGCGAATGCGCCCGAGTGGTGAGACGCCAACGGTCGGACTAGGGCCATCCGCCCAATGGTTATTTCCAATCAATGTCAACGGTTACCCTCAATATTATCGTCTCTATGGCAGCCATTAGTGCCATTTAGAGGTAGTTATATTGGTAGTTATGCGGCTTTTTCCGCTGGCTATCAAGGTTGTGATTATTATTGTAATTCCCCAATCCTTGTCATATAAAAGGATTAGGGGAGGCCCAAACGTGGCACATCACTTCTTAGTATCCTCGCAACACACACCCGTGCTCACATCTGAAAGAGCAGCACCATTAGCGGAGACTAGCATTGAGGGATTGATCCATACAGATACCCCCATTCATCCATACACACACAGGAGTAGGATTATTATCCTATGGAAGGCCCGAACCTGTTTAAAAACTCTCCCATGTTTGTCCCCTTATTGTCTCGATCCACGTCCCGCCCCATTTGGTTGGGGTAACCATCGAATCCATAGCCACGACTCCTCCCCTCTACCGACAACGAATCACACTACGGGTACCCTTGGTAGGCTTGTCGTTCCCACACAACGATATGTGGTTAAAGGACTAGTGCATGCGTATATGAAGCTTTAGCGAAAATTTGATTTTGTATGCTTTCAGGGATCAATATGGGTTGTTAGGTACCGCTATTGATCAGTGAGCCGAAAAATGTTTCTAGGGAACTACCGTTTGTGTATGAACCTATCGGGTCACACACTTAAAGAGATGGATTAAGAAACTTGCTAAGAATCGGTTCTTGTGCAAGTGGGAGATTGAAGGAATTATGCCCAAGAAAATTCTGGATGGATTGAAAGTTTTGATTTGGAATCGAAAGTTCTGATTATTTTTTGAATTAGAAACCGAGAGCTCAAATCGGATGTTCCGATATGGTATTGGAAGTTCCAATAATTTATGGTTTGAGAAATCGAGAGCTCAAATCAGAACGATTTGGAATCAGAAGTTTCAATTATTTCTGATTTAGATATAGAGAGTTCAAACCAAAAGTTCCTATAGGGGTATCAGAAGTTTCGATAATTTTTCAGTTCACACCAAGAGTCCAGATCGAAAGTTACGATCTAGGATCGGAAGTTTCGAGGCATACAAAACATATTAGATTTGTTGGGCCTTAATGTAGATTTGAGCCCAGGGTACAAGCTCTATATAAAGAGAAGAGGAGGTCTTTGTACACATATCAATTGCTGATTAGATCAGATCTAGAACCCTAGTCACCACACCTCTCCTCTCCCTCCTCGATCTCAAAAGTTGAGATCGGTTCTCCCTACGGTTCTCATGGTCAGTGCTAGCACACCAACGTGAGATCAATCTCATCCATATACGTGTTGACTCCGTAGAGGTGCAGCTCAAATAGCGGCGCTCGTGGGCTTCTTCACATGGACATCACCGGTCTTCACCGATTGGATCATCGGGGAACGGACGGAGTAAGAAGAGGATAAGCGAGGACGTGCTTCCCTAACATCTTTTTTCGTTGCATTGGCACGTCTCGCGATAAAAGGTAACGATTCATGATCCCTCACACGCATGGTTCTAAGGTTTGGGGGCAAAATTTTTGAAATTATTGGCTAGCGTAACTTCTCCATGTCCCAACATTTAGAGCTAGGGTTTTGACTAAAATTGTATGTTAAGTATGAAGACTCTAATATTAAATATACAATCGATTAATTGGTCAGCTGATTAGTTCAGTTAATCCTGATTAACTGATTAATCCATACTTGATGGTCGACCGATTAATTCAATTAATCCTCGATTAACCGATTAATTCATACTTGATGGTCGATTGATTAGCTACCGATCATGTTTTTCTAATGTTGATCCATATATTCACTTTTTAACTTGCATTGCTCATATGACCATATTGATCCATCAATCCATAGTCCAGACATCAAGTTTTAGTTTCTTATAATGCATCCAAAATGTCACAATCTTCTCAATTCCTCACAATTTTTTACCACGACCAATTCTTGATTCAAACGATAAATGCAAGACATGTGGAAACGACAGCATTGATCCGACAATAAATGATAAAAAATAATCGACAATCCAACAAAAAATTTGGTAGATAGATGCTACTCTAATCGAGCAGGACTGCAGGAGTTTCTAGGGCAAAATTTCTGCTCGAAGTTGAGAAAACAGTGGGATTATATTGTCATGAACACCCAAAAACAAGAGCAAGAAAAATTGCATGGGGTGCATACTTATGACTATATTCATTGTCCACTAATATAATGGCTAATGTTACTCTTTTCTCATAGGTGGTAAACCATCATTTGTTGTCATTTAAATTATATTAAAAGCGATTATTGTAGTATAATAAGGAATGCATGAATGTTTCCTTATTTTGGTATTAAATATTGTAATATTATATAATACAAACAGATTATGTTTCAATTTTGAATTAAAATTTCAGTGTACAAACCATAGTTTGAGAAGAAAGAATGAGTTTGTGACAAAAGTTTAATTAAAAAACATTCAATTTTATATAATTTGATACTTTAGAATACAATCACCTTTCTTGGGAGAAAGTTTTTTCACATCTATATTTATTTTGAATCATATGATTTTTTTTCTATGTTTTAAAATAGATTTTTGTAAAAAAATCAAACCTCAAGCTGGATGTTGCTTATTTGGTAGACATTTTCCTTGATTTCTGGTAGATTGCATGAATGATTATTCCAAGAAGCTTGATGTGGTGGACAAAACCTGGAACTGAAGCCAACATGTTGGTACAGGATGAAAGTTGAACATGATCTGAACATCTCATTTATTCACATTGCCAAAGATGCATACTGCTATTTGCCAGATAATCAAAATCTCTCTCTCTCAAAATCTCTCTCAAAATCTCTCTCTCTCTCTCTCTCAAAATCTCTCAAGACCTGAGATTCAGAAATTCTGTCATTAAACTACCTTGGCCAATCCAACTTTCTAAAAGGAAATGGAAAGATGACAGGTTATGTACACTGTTTTTCATGGCATGTCATCTTGTTGTTTTTGTCTGGTCTTGTCTTAAAGAGGTGATGGCCTGGAAAAGAATTCGTTATTCATAATTTATTTACTTTGTATAACAAATCAAATTATCTGAATTGGAAGTGTACAAATTCAGCTCTTGTACTTTACATATGATTTCTTATAATTTGGATTTGTTATTTTGGTATCAATCAATTATGAATAGATTTACATAGTTATGATTCATTTACATTACCCATCTAAAATGGATGTTTTTTTTTCATTTTTGTGTTTTATTTGAGAACCTCTTGAACCCCTTGATTTGATACTTTTTTTAAAAAAAATATGAATTCCTTGGTATTTCCACTATTAGAGATGTTATTTATCTCCTTCTGTTTAGTTTATTTCCTGCCTTTTATATGGCCAGCGGTTGAGTCATCCTGCCTGACTCTTTCCTTTGCGTAGTCTCCCAGATCTCCTCCCTGATTCTGTTGCTATAACTCAGGATGATGGACTCTTGGTTGAGGCCATATATATATTCATTGTAATTCTGTCTTTTGAAATATAGAGAAATATCTTCTATCGTGGTATCAGACAACCTTCACGATCCTACATTCCATCGCTTCCACTAAACTCCTCTCTGCGCCCCTATCCAGCTCATCACAGCCATGTCATCTGGCAACCCTCCGCCCGCTTCCTCCGCTGCTGATGGCGCTCAGCGTGTCGAGGACCTGGCCGATTGGGAGAAGGCCCGCATAGGCTCGCGTTCGCGCAGCTCTAGACGCCCTCACAAGGTAACATCAGACAGCTACCGACCTCGAGCGCGATACGGCCGCTACTCGCTCTGCTGCCTTCCCAACAGATGACAACGGTACCCACGATGACGATAGCGTGATCGACGACCTCGACGTCTCCAACTATGAGGCTGCCACAATGCCCCTGTCGACCATGTCCTCCCCGACAATGACTTCCCCAATGTGCCATCCTAGCGGCGCATGGATGTTGTCATCCTATCATGGGTGCTGGGTACACTCTCCCCGAGCTGATGGAGTATGCTCGCACGTGCAACGACACTGCTCACCGTGCCTAGCTTACCATTGAGGCGCAGTTCCTTGGCAACCGTGAGGCTCGTGCTCTCTGCCTCAATGCCAAATTTTGTGTCTTCATGCAGGGCGACCTCTCGATCGACGCCTACCGCCGGAAGATGAAAGGCATGGTCGATGCTCTCGGTGACATCAGTGAGATTGTCCACGATCGTAGCCTCATCCTGTTGATAGCAAAAAATGGCATCAATGGCTGAGATGGTGAAAATATCAGTTTTGATGATTTGGGCCAAAAAACACACATGTCTGAGGTTAGGTCGAAGCCCTACGGGCCGAAGGTCCATCGGGCCATGGGCTCCGAAAGCCTCTGGCCAGCCCACGGCCTTCGGCCAGGAAGCCTTCGGAGGCCCACGCCGCCGAAGCTTCGGCCCAAGGAGCAGGCTTCGACGGGCCTGGCCGAAGCCCACTTCAGCAGAGAGAGTTGGATACAATTCCGGCTGAGTTTTTATCTCTATCTAAGCCGAATTATAGCAGATTAGATCAGAAGTTTGACCCCTATAAATAGAGAGGCAAGGCTAGCGTAGAACCCCCTGAACACAATTCAAACACAAAGCCCTAGCTTTGATCGCATTTATTTACCTTTACTTTTTTGTACCTCTTCGTGGGTTTGCCTAGAAGCCCTCCGTCGGCCACTTCGGAAACAGTGGTAATCCTTGTTACTTCGTTTGTGAAGTATCCGTTAATCTACGTAATAGATTGTTATCGCATTATTACTTCGCCTGTGAAGTATCCGCTAATCTGCGTAACAGATTGCTACCTTCGCTACTAGTGCAACACTTAGCAGAATTCGGTCCTCAGGCCGAATTAGTACTTCAAACCCTATCTATTGCAGGTCACCTACGTTCGAAGCTACTTCGTCGGAGGCATTCGGAGCTGAGAGATCAGTTTCAGAGGTTGCCAGGACACCCTTCGTCGGGACTTCTGCTTCGACCGCACGCTTCGCCAGCACACTTCATCACGATAGGCTTCACCACGTTCATACCCCGCTCTGCACGAAGTCACGCCCGTGCGCGGCGTTCGGGTCATTATTTTGTACTTCGCTGTATCAGAGACTTTGCGCCGAACCCCGCCGTTCAGAGGTGATTGTCACGACCGGATCCATTCAGAGTTCATCTTCGACCAGACCAGTCCGAACGCCGAAGGCATCCTTCGACGAGACACTTCGCACCGGACGCGCGAAGGTGCACTTCGGCGACCCCTTCACATCACACCCCGAAGCAGACAGGCTCCGACCGGTTTGCTGATTTTATTCTGTTTAATATATTCTGTTGGACCGGAAACGGCGACCAGAGGGGGGGTGAATGGGAGCTTTTTAAAATTTCTGGCTAAAAACTTAGCCTTCGGTTATGTTCTGTCTTCTGCGGAACAGGCTTCGAACACAGCCTTCGAAGGTCTGGTTCGGAGGTACTTCGACACCTTCGAACACAGGCTTCGGAGTGGCAAAAGTTCGAAGCCAAGAAGACTTCGCTCCACTTACAACCCTCGAAAATCTACTCTGCTAAGTCAGTGCAGGCTCCGCACACAAGGTGCTTCGAGCAGGCTTCGCACTTCACCCTTCGCAGGAGTGGACAACCCTCTGAGGACTTCGACCAAGTACCTAGCGGCAGCAACTGGTGCTGGGCTTCGTACGCGAAGGTCTACACGCACACAAAAACGGACTACGATAAGGGCTTCGACACAAGAAGCACTACGGGAATGAACAGGGCTTCGCTAGTAAGCAGCGAGGTCTTGCCTCGTGTTACACAGAGCGACAGCACACTGTAAAACACACTTCGCGAGAAAAACACCCTTCGCCTAGACAGGCTCCGGTGAACTAAAACTAGCGAGGTATGCAAAGCGAGCTCAAGCAAAAGCACACAGAAACAGGGCTTCGCCGCTTGAACAAGGAACACAAAATAAATGAACTCTGGATGAATACAGTGAGGTCTGTGTACAGGAGCTCAACAGTAAATGCTCAAAGTGTTGAATGTTACCTACCGAGCCCCCATATTTATAGCCCGCGGCTTCATCCTAAGGAAGTGACTACTTTACCCCTAGGGTTTACATTCATTTTGTCTCTACTGAACTAAGGGGTACAAAAGGTAGTCCACCTTTATTTTGGAGGCTTCTCTGTCAGCTGCAGAGGGGACAGTGTCAGCCTTTTTCAGAACAGACAGTGTCAGCCTTTACAGTGTTGACTTCTGGAACCTCCCTTCGCACCGGAGGGTGCGGTAGCTTCGGCGAGAAGCCTGCAGCCTGTTGGCCTTCGCTCCGCCGAAGAAGTCCTTCGATACAGTGACGGTTTTGAGCCGAAGCCGTCAAAGCCTTTGGGCCTTCGCACCACCACCTCCGGAGTGGATCACCACGGCTTCGCAGCTACTCCCAGCTCGAACACCGTCCGTCCGTGTACTGAAGCCATGCATGGCCGAAGCACCTCAAGTCAACCTCACTCCGAAGCCCCACCTTTGGAGTTCCATCCTTCGAAGTCCCTCCTTCGTCCAAGGCCTCCGCATGAAGCATTCCATGAGCACTCCGTCGCAGTGCCTCTCCCCGAGCACACTCCACGACGAGCCTCACCCGGACCATGCCTTCGATGCGCCTCGACTTCTGAGACCTTCGTCGGGTACCTTCGAGTGTCTCCCTCCGGAGCACACTTCGAACTCCTCGCCTCCGCAGAGAACTTGATCCACCAACTCCGAAGTCACTCCATTCGGAGTTCCTTCGAAGTGCCTCACCTCCGAGGACTTTGTCTCGGAGTACCTTCAGCCGGAGCCACGCTCCGCACTCTCTGCCTTCACCTGGCACGCCTCGACCCGAGGACCGACCCGGACCACCTTCGCAGCCACCGTGACGGAGCTCCCCGCTCCCCTGGCATCAAGCCACCCGCTTGACCCAGGTTCACCTGGCTCGAACCTTGTCCGTCGCCTCCGAAGTCCCTGCGCATCACAGACAAGCAAACAAGTGTATCCAGTACTCCGGAGACCTCTCCGGGTTAGCAACCTCCGGCACACACTCCGGTGTACCGCCCAAAGTACCGAAGCCATCGGTACGAACCCTGTCATCGCGTACTGTCGGACCCCTCCGACGAGCACACTCCGCTGCACAGCTGCAGCAAGCAAACACCTCCGAACACCCTTCGGAGAACCACCTCCGAAGCCCCTTCGGAGGTACCCTTCGAACAGAGGGTAAAATCCAGTCAATCACTCATCACAACACCGAAACCACCCTTGGTTTCTCAATCTCCCCCTTGATGAGTGCATTGACAACCAAATTGAAGTTCAAGAAAATGTAAAAATTTTCAGCACACAAGTGACCATAAAAACTCAGAAAAGAGCCAAAGCATGTCACTTGATAAAAGAAATTTTTCTCCCCCTTTCTCAAAAGAGTAAAAGCCCCTTTGGCAAATCTCCCCTTGATAAGAACTCCCCCTGAGTTGCAAATATTTCTCCCTCTTTATGTCAAAAAGAACTCTCCCCCTTTGTAAAAAAATGCCTTCTTGCGGCAGAGAACATAGCAAACTTCTCCCCCTTTGGCAATGCAAGCATCAAGGAGCATTCAAAAGATGCAAAGCTTGAAATGAATAGAATTGCAAAGACATATAATGCAAAAATATGCCAAAATTAACACAAATGATCATGTGCTCAGCTCAATTTAACAATCAGTGAAACAAGATGATGGCATGTGATTTTGTCATTTTGAAGTAAAAGCATCACCACTTAATCAAAGCAGCTAGACATGTGAAGGCAAGGACTGCGCAAAGCTAACAATTTCTACCCTAGACAGACAAGTCTTGTTTAAAAAGGAGCTTTGAAAGCAAACTTGATGAGCAATTAAATTTGTTGTTCTTTTCTTAATGCCAGGGGTTATTTGTTTGTCCATCTTATACTTTCCAATCAAGCCAGGCCTAGGCAAGAAAGCCATCAGAAGCTTAAGGCGGTGATTTTGGCATACACTACACTATCCCAGTTCAGACCAAAGTGCAATGGTAAGCAGTCCAGAATAGAGTAGTGCGACAAACAAACCCTCCTGGATCTTTTCATTTAAACCAGGCAAAGCATGGATTTTTGATTTTGATTCAGATGAATGAAATATTTTGATGAATATCCATGAAAAAAGAACACAATTTTTCAAGTTGCAAATTTTAGCATCCAAGGAACAGTGTCTTGCTGTCAAGTAGATAAATGATAGCTAAAAGCAGTCCTGCCTAAACAAGCTAGATACACGATTGAGCAGTGAGCCAGTTTTGGTTTTAGAAAATAAAACATCATGCACAATCAATGTTCCAGACATATTTCATAGAGCTGAGCTGTCATGATATCTTTGAATTAAAAGCAGGCATATAATAGCAAAAGAGGTAAGTGCAATTCCACACATAATGAGCATATGCAAGACAATTAAAATCAGCTCCCCCTCACAAAATGCCGTAAGGGTGACAAATGCCAAGTTCCCCACGCAAGTAAGCAAATCGAGAAGCATCGAGGGGTTTTGTAAAAATGTCGGCAAGCTGGTGTTGGGTATCAACATATTGAAGTTCAATATCACCCTTCTCATTGTGATCTCTGAGAAAATGATACCGTACATCAATGTGTTTGGTTCTGGAGTGCTGAACCGGGTTGTTTGCAATACAAATAGCACTAGTGTTATCACAGAAAAATGGAACACTCTTATAATCTAACCCGAAATCCCGCAAAGTGGAAACCATCCACAAAATCTGAGAGCAACAGCTAGCTGCAGCAACATATTCGGCCTCAGCCGTCGATTGTGCAACACTAGACTGTTTGCGGGAAGACCAGCAAACCAGAGACGTACCCAAAAAATGACAAGTACCAGAGGTACTCTTCCTATCAATTCTACACCCAGCAAAATCCGCATCTGAATAACCTCTAAGACATAAAGATGAAGACGATGAATACCATATGCCAAATTCAAGGGTGTGTTTGAGATACCTTAAGATGCGCTTAACCGCTTGGCGGTGCGAAGCTCGTGGTGAAGCCTGAAAACGAGCGCACAGACATACTGCGAAGTGTATGTCCGGCCTCGTAGCAGTCAAGTAGAGGAGGGAGCCGATCATGCTTCGGAACTCCTTCTGATCTACGGCTTCTCCATCTTCGTCAGGGTCCAACGCTACCGAAGTAGCCATTGGAGTGGCGAGGGGCTTCGCATCGGACATGTCGAACTTCTTGAGCAGGTCCTTGGTGTACTTCGTTTGGTGGACGAAAGTGCCTTGTTTGCTTTGCTTGATTTGCAAACCAAGGAAAAAGGTGAGTTCACCCATCATCGACATTTCAAATTCCCTGCTCATGGTATCTGCAAACTCGGCAACCAAAGCATGAGAAGAGCCACCAAAGATGATATCATCCACATAAATCTGAACTAGGAGGAAATCTTTGCCATGCTTGAGAGTAAACAGTGTTTTATCAACAGAGCCCATCAAATACCCTCGCTCAAGCAGAAAAGACTTAAGTCTATCATACCAAGCCCGAGGGGCCTGCTTGAGTCCATAAAGAGCCTTATGAAGTTTAAGGACTTTATGTGGGTACTTAGGGTTTTCAAAACCAGGGGGTTGTTTTACATAAACATCTTCACCTATGAAGCCATTAAGAAAAGCACTTTTGACATCCATTTGATAGAGTTTGAATCCCCTGGATGTCGCAAAGGCAAGCAAAATCCTAATGGCCTCAAGGCGAGCAACAGGTGCAAAAGTTTCAGTAAAATCAATCCCTTCTAGTTGAGAAAAGCCCTGAGCTACTAGTCTAGCCTTATTTCTAACAATTGTTCCATCCTCCCCTTGTTTATTTTTGAAAATCCATTTTGTTCCAATGAAATGAACATTTGGTGGAGGATCAACTAAAGTCCAGACTTGGTTTCTCTCAAAATTTTCAAGTTTCTCATGCATGGCATTGATCCAACTAGAATCAGAAAGTGCATGACTAACATCTAAGGGCTCGAAAGAAGCAACAAAAGCAGCATTAGTGAAATGAGCGTGAGAACGTGTTACCCTTTGATCAAGCTCACCAATGATCTGCTCGGGAGGGTGCATCCTTTGAACATGATGTGGAGCTTCGCGGCGGGATGCAGTCTCCCCCTCAACTTGTGCGTTGGAGTGGTCCAAGATGACCGATGTTGAGGTAGTCGCTTCGGGACCTCGTGCCGAAGTAGTTGAAGCGGGGTCAACTTCGGGGGTCGATGTCGAGGGTAGTAGGGGATCATCCTCGAATTCTCCGGGATCTTCGTCTTCGAATAAGGTCTGTTTCATGTCGTGTTCATTTGCCTGTTCAAGAGCAGAACTAACAGAGGGGGTTGATTCATCAAAAGTCACATCACATGACTCGATGACAGTGTTAGTCTCTAAATTATAAACACGATAAGAATGACCATGAGTAGTATAACCCAAAAAGATCCCGTCAGAAGATCGCGACTCAAATTTATCCAAGTTACCATGTTTTAGGATAAAGCAGCGACAGCCAAAAACTCGAAGATGAGTAACCTTGGGCTGTCTCCCAAAACGCAGCTCATAAGATGTCAAGTTTAAAATTGAGCGCAAGAAAATTCGGTTTGAGATGTAACATGCTGTGTTCATGGCCTCAGCCCAGAATTTTCTAGGAGTCCTATGCTCATCAAGCATCGTCCTAGCCATCTCAACCAAAGTGCGGTTTTTCCTCTCAACAACACCATTCTGTTGAGGAACCCGCGGAGCAGAGAATTGATGTTCTATGCCATGCTCCATGCAAAAGTCAACAAAGAGACTATTTTTGAACTCGGTGCCATTATCGCTTCGAATGAATTTTAATGCACCAGGGAGTTCAGTGAAAAGTCTCAAAGCCAAGCTCCGAAAGTGTGAAAACACTTCATCCTTGCTGGCAAGAAAGAAGACCCAAGAGTAGCGAGAGAAATCGTCGACAATAACAAGTACATACCACTTGCCGCCTAAAGAACTAACCCGAGAGGGACCTACAGTGTCCATATGGAGAAGTTCTCCGGGCTGTTCAGTCATCACAGTGGTGACTGGCGAATGCGAAGCGGCAATCATTTTTCCATGTCGACATGGAGCGCAAACTAAATTCTTCTCAAACTTGAGCTTGGGCAATCCTCGGATCAAACCTAGGGCGCTCAGACGAGCGAGCAACTCAAAGCTCATATGCCCTAGTCTCCTATGCCACTTCCAAAGCTCAGAAGTCGAATGTGCAACAAGACAATGAGAAGAACCAGACGATTCTGAAAAATCAGCTCCAAAAACTCTCCCAACCCTAAAGATCTTACATACCACAACGCCATCAGAATTGAGCACTTGCGAAGTATCGCGATGAAATCGCACTTCGAAGCCCTCATCAAGCAACTGAGATACAGACAGCAAATTGTATCCCAGGTTTTCAACCAAGGCAACATCTTTGAGAGTGAAGTTTGAATTAATTCTTACCACACCTTTACCTTTCACTCTACTCCTTCGATTGTTTCCGAAGGTGATATGTTCCCTTTGCTTGGTTGTGGTGAGGCTGGAGAACCAGTTTGCATCTCCGGTCATGTGGCGCGAACAACCGGAGTCCATGATCCACGTGCCCTCCAAGCCTCGACCTGTCGCCTACACATGATAAGAACGTCTCAATCGCTCAGTGCTGGGGTGAGTAAAATAATGACGAGGCATCCAGCACTGAGTGACACGAGTAGTAGGCACAGTAAAAGTAGACGGTCTACGCACATAAAAATCAGAATGATGCAAAGTGCGAGGTCTACCTACATGCAAAGAACGCAAAGCATGTCGAGGTCTCCTACTCTGACGAGGTACAAAGCTACTCGCCCGAGGTCTACCACCATATGGAACATGGTGAACACCTCGAGGAGCAAAACCTCTCCGAGAAGCACGAGGAGCCTCGAAAACAGGACGAGAGTAATACTCAGACTCATGCATACCTAAGGATGGGTAATGCATGTCCTGATAGCTCATCGCCTGTGCACGTCGCTCATCCTTGATGCGACGGAAACAGAAACCAATCAAATGACCCGCCCGCTGACAATAAGAACAATGAAACACTCTCCTAGGGGCACTCTCATGGGTCACAGGAGCAACTCTCACAGGCTCCTTGGGTTTCTTCTGCGTGGTTTTCTTGGGAGGATTTTTCTTGATAGGAGGAGTGGTTTTCTTTGGTGGATGGGTAGGCTTTTTGGCTGATGGGGTGTCTAACAGAGCTCTCTCTTTCTCTAGGGTGGTAGGAGAGGTAAAAACAGTTTTGGCCTTACTGTCTGAAGCTATCCTCTCAAAACCCAAACCTAGAGCTACCCCTGCTCTGTCAGCACACAACTTGGTCTTGGCCAAGAGCAAATCCATCCTACCCTTCCCTTCAGTGCATTTATTTACCACAGAAAGAAGGTATTCATTTTCGGACATGAGGTTTTCAGCTCGCTCTCTAACAGTGCCTAGCTGGTCCTTAAGGGTAATGCAAGTGTCACAAACAGGTTGCACATCCTTAGAACTACCGGCCCTCTCCAATCTAGCCTCCAAATCATGAACATGCTTATCACGTAAATTAATGCTATCGCGTAATAAAGAGCAGTTCATGCAATCAATAACATCATGAGGTCTAGAATCCACCTCCAAAAGCTGCTTCTGTGCAGTCTCAAGCTCAGAAAGAGTTTGAGCATGAACAGAGCGCAACTGAGCAAGCTCACCCATGACAACAGAACAAGACTCACATTCAGCATCATCAAACTTAGACTTCAGCATGGCATATTCAGTAGACATATTTTCTAGCCTAAGTCTAAGGTCTTTTCTTTCTCTAGCGGCTTGCACAAGTAATCTATCCTGACCAAGCACTACTTCATTCAGCTCATCTAATTTAATTAGAAGCTGGTCAGATGATAGGTTTACCTCAGATGAGTCAAGCTCATCGCCGCTGTGATTGTTGTCGGCCATGAAGCAAAGGCCGGTGAAGTCACGTCCCTTCTTGTCCTTCTTGTCCTCCTTCCTTGGGGACTCCTCCTCCTCAGAGCTCGACTCCTCAGTTGAGGAAGTGTCGATGTCGCTGAGAGCAGCAACAAAAGCTCTGGAAGCGGCCTTGGCTACTTTCTTAGCCATCTTGCCGCGCTTGCCCTTCACAAAGGGCTTCCTCTCCTTTTTGTGGAATTTGGGGCGCTCACTCTCATCTCTCTTCTTGACCTTGGGGCAATTGGCCTTAATGTGAGAGGTGTCGCCACATTCATAGCAGCCACTAAAACCACTTCTCCTCTGATCCCGTCTCTCATGATGAAAGCGGGTGAACCTCCGGGCAATGAGAGCAAGCTCATCATCAGCTAGAGTATCCACCTGCTCCTTTGTGACAGAGACCAGGGAGGACAAAGCAAAACCATCTGCAAGAACACAAGTGCCTGATGTGCTTGGTTCTGCAGTGGTGCCACGGCTAGTGCTAGAAACCAATGCCAATGGCTGTGGCAAAGAGCTTCTGTGCACTGCAAGAGATGCCTTGGCAATCTCTGTGGACTTCAGCTTGCTAAAGAGTTCATCACAGGTTAGAGTGTCATAGCCTGTGGACTCCTCAATGCTGGATATCTTTACTTCCCATATGCTACGGTCAAGAGCATAGAGAAGCTTGATAGCCCTATCGTGATCACTGTAAGCAAGCGTCCCGTTGGATCGCAAGTTACTCACTATCGCGTCAAAACGAGAAAACATGGCATCTACAGATTCACCAGGTGCCTGCACAAACAGCTGATACTGTTGATTGTAGGTGCTTTGGCGCCTGGCCTTGATCTGAGCAGAGCCCTCATGAAAGACAGTGAGTGTTGTCCAAATCTCCCTAGCAGTCCTAAGGTGCTGCACCCTATCAAACTCACTCCGACTCAGACCAATGAACAGTATGTTCCTTGCCTTCGAGTTGGCAATATACTGATCTTTTTCAGTTTGAGTGGTGCGGGTATCAGGGATGGAGTATTGTGAGTCCACAATCTCCCAAATTGCATTTCCTTGGCTTAACAAGTAAGCCTCCATGCGCACCTTCCAGTATGCAAAATCTGTCCCATCGAACAGAGGAATTTTACTGCCTCTATCCATGTCGCCTAAAGATCACAAAACCGGTTAAGGTCAACTGGTGATCTTAACCTGCTCTGATACCAATTGTTGGACCGGAAACGGCGACCAGAGGGGGGGTGAATGGGAGCTTTTTAAAATTTCTGGCTAAAAACTTAGCCTTCGGTTATGTTCTGTCTTCTGCGGAACAGGCTTCGAACACAGCCTTCGAAGGTCTGGTTCGGAGGTACTTCGACACCTTCGAACACAGGCTTCGGAGTGGCAAAAGTTCGAAGCCAAGAAGACTTCGCTCCACTTACAACCCTCGAAAATCTACTCTGCTAAGTCAGTGCAGGCTCCGCACACAAGGTGCTTCGAGCAGGCTTCGCACTTCACCCTTCGCAGGAGTGGACAGCCCTCTGAGGACTTCGACCAAGTACCTAGCGGCAGCAACTGGTGCTGGGCTTCGTACGCGAAGGTCTACACGCACACAAAAACGGACTACGATAAGGGCTTCGACACAAGAAGCACTACGGGAATGAACAGGGCTTCGCTAGTAAGCAGCGAGGTCTTGCCTCGTGTTACACAGAGCGACAGCACACTGTAAAACACACTTCGCGAGAAAAACACCCTTCGCCTAGACAGGCTCCGGTGAACTAAAACTAGCGAGGTATGCAAAGCGAGCTCAAGCAAAAGCACACAGAAACAGGGCTTCGCCGCTTGAACAAGGAACACAAAATAAATGAACTCTGGATGAATACAGCGAGGTCTGTGTACAGGAGCTCAACAGTAAATGCTCAAAGTGTTGAATGTTACCTACCAAGCCCCCATATTTATAGCCCACGGCTTCATCCTAAGGAAGTGACTACTTTACCCCTAGGGTTTACATTCATTTTGTCTCTACTGAACTAAGGGGTACAAAAGGTAGTCCACCTTTATTTTGGAGGCTTCTCTGTCAGCTGCAGAGGGGACAGTGTCAGCCTTTTTCAGAACAGACAGTGTCAGCCTTTACAGTGTTGACTTCTGGAACCTCCCTTCGCACCGGAGGGTGCGGTAGCTTCGGCGAGAAGCCTGCAGCCTGTTGGCCTTCGCTCCGCCGAAGAAGTCCTTCGATACAGTGACGGTTTTGAGCCGAAGCCGTCAAAGCCTTTGGGCCTTCGCACCACCACCTCCGGAGTGGATCACCACGGCTTCGCAGCTACTCCCAGCTCGAACACCGTCCGTCCGTGTACCGAAGCCATGCATGGCCGAAGCACCTCAAGTCAACCTCACTCCAAAGCCCCACCTTCGGAGTTCCATCCTTCGAAGTCCCTCCTTCGTCCAAGGCCTCCGCATGAAGCATTCCATGAGCACTCCGTCGCAGTGCCTCTCCCCGAGCACACTCCACGACGAGCCTCACCCGGACCATGCCTTCGATGCGCCTCGACTTCTGAGACCTTCGTCGGGTACCTTCGAGTGTCTCCCTCCGGAGCACACTTCGAACTCCTCGCCTCCGCAGAGAACTTGATCCACCAACTCCGAAGTCACTCCATTCGGAGTTCCTTCGAAGTGCCTCACCTCCGAGGACTTTGTCTCGGAGTACCTTCAGCCGGAGCCACGCTCCGCACTCTCTGCCTTCACCTGGCACGCCTCGACCCGAGGACCGACCCGGACCACCTTCGCAGCCACCGTGACGGAGCTCCCCGCTCCCCTGGCATCAAGCCACCCGCTTGACCCAGGTTCACCTGGCTCGAACCTTGTCCGTCGCCTCCGAAGTCCCTGCGCATCACAGACAAGCAAACAAGTGTATCCAGTACTCCGGAGACCTCTCCGGGTTAGCAACCTCTGGCACACACTCCGGTGTACCGCCCAAAGTACCGAAGCCATCGGTACGAACCCTGTCATCGCGTACTGTTGGACCCCTCCGACGAGCACACTCCGCTGCACAGCTGCAGCAAGCAAACACCTCCGAACACCCTTCGGAGAACCACCTCCGAAGCCCCTTCGGAGGTACCCTTCGAACAGAGGGTAAAATCCAGTCAATCACTCATCACAACACCGAAACCACCCTTGGTTTCTCATATTCCTTTTGGCTAATTGGATTATTTTGTGTGATCTGATTGCCTGGCGACTCCACCCCCCTTATCACGACTAAGGGTAGTCGGAACGCGACGTCGGTGCTGCGTCATGCTTAGGCTTGTCCCTAAGTATCCGCACACTTTTGGATCGTCGAACTGACCCAAGTGCGAGGGCACGTTATCGTGTCAACACATCCTCAATGTACTATGTGGCCTCAACGACAAATTCACCCACATGAAGGCCTACTTCAAGCGCTCCAAGTTGTTCCCCTCCTTCGCAGAGGTCCGCAATGACCTCATCCTCGAGGAGATCGACTCCAACATGCCAGCTTCCTCTCCGGCGACCGCCCTCGTCAGTGTCACCCCTTAGGGGTGGGCTTCGAGGGGGCCTTCCCCCACCGGTATCCCGCTGGCACCGCCCGACGGTTCCACCAACCAAATGGGGGAAGCAACAATACATGGGGAGGCCGTCGTCGACGTTGTGGTAACGATGGTGGTGGCGGAAAGTCAATGGCGTCGTGTCCCTCCATCTACAACCCTTGGACATGCCAAATCACCATGTGGCCCGGGCCACAACAGCGGAGTAGCCAGACCACTGGTCCTAATCCATGTGCACTAGCACCCGCACCGCAGGCTCTTATGGCTACCCTAACGCCCTACACCTTCCCATCGACCAACTATGCTCAGTTTGCTCCTATACCATTTATGTCGACACCTTTCGGGCCTGTTCAACAACCCTACATGTCATCTCCTCAACCAAAAACAGTGCCTGCTAACCCGCCATGGGCTGGAGGTTGGGATCAACAGTCCATCGCCAGTAACTTCAACACCATGACCCTCACTCCTCCCGGTATAACCGATTGGATCATGGACTCCGGCGCCTCCAGTCATATGGCTCATGACACTGGTATCATCTCCCGGTTCCACCCACCTCGCTCCTCCTCCATTATGGTTGGCAACGATTCTACTTTACCTGTCACAGCTTCTGGCCATTCTATTCTTATGTGTCCCTTTTATCTCAATAATATCCTTGTTGCTCCTAACATAATCAAAAACCTCATTTCTGTTCGTTAGTTCACTATTGAAAATAATTGTTCTATCGAATTTGACACGTTTGGCCTATCTATGAAGGATCTCAACTCCAGGAGCATGATTGCCAGGTGCAATAGTTCTGGCCCCTCTACACTCTCACCGTCCCAAAGAGTTTGTGGGGCGCCCGAATTTAATAAAATCCATATATTATTGAATTTCCTCAGAAAAATAATACTAACAAGATGTCCATCATGCGACAACGTACATACGGTCAATCATCCGTGATTCGTATACCAAATTATTACATAAGTATAAAATTTAAAAGAAACTATGAAAATAAAACTACATGATGAATATGCCTGCCAGTCTCACGTCCTTGACTGGGTCGCTACTCCAGACCATCCTCCTCATAGTACGCAGTCTCTGAAGTGTTTTCCAATGGGTATGAGTACAGAAATACTCAACAAGCCACCGAGAATGCAATAATAATGCAGGGTAATAACAAGGAAATCATAAGGGTTTAAAGTGCAGAAAAGTACATTTTTAAGTTGCAGCATTTAATGTGGTCAAATTTAATTGTACGGAATAATAAACATGAACCATGCAACCTCATCTAACTTGAGGGGTACGTTTTTCCTCCTCGCTTAACAGTCCTTACATGCTATGTCATCATGCAACACTCATAAATATAGACTAACTGCGAGATGTCACGCAACCTGCCCTTGACCGTGGGCTCGGCTTTTCGAAAAGATTTAAATTCTGATCAGAGGTGTACTACTGTACCCACAAGGAACGCACTCATCCCTCACACTAAAGAGCAACGAGATGACCCATACCACGGGAACACATGCCAAAACCTTAGCATGAGATGCTCCAATCCGATAACACCCGCTCTAGGTTTCACCGGCGCGCTAGCGTACTGGACAACGTCGCACCCCTTTTTACGCCACGTCGGTACAAGCCACCCGTAGGTGCTGCTTGACCCATCTCCAAGTGGTGCCTCAAAATGGAACACCCCATACCTCAGTTAGGACTTACCCACTAGACTTGTGGTTAGTACGGAAGTGTATTGCAATGGATCCCGTAGACCGGTCCTTATAGTGCCTTGGGTGCGACTAACCAATATCCTCGCTTGCACCCGGAACCCACATGCTAACATACTAAACCATAATTCCATATCTAATAGAATTCTAGGGGTGAGAGAAATCATGGGGATCATATAATAGAATCAAAGTATCTATGGCTCATTTTTATCCTATAGTGGTTGTGTCAATACATTGGACACTATCTAATAATACTATTATTATGGTGACAAGGAGTTTAGGTTCAATAGCATGGCTTGGGTTTGCACTTTCAAGGTCGGGGATCTAAATAAATATAACGTAAGGCTCCCAATTTGACTAATTTATTTATAACCTATGGGTTTTAGCGATATTTTAAGAAAACTAGGTTCAATATGCTCAAAAATTTAGTGTGGTGACTTGCCTTGTTCATCGAAGGGTGATGGTGGAACTTCCGGGTAGTATTCCGGATCTTCGACGACGTCGTAGTCTTTGCGGCACAAAAAACGAGAACAACAATCAATTTAAACATACAAATATAAACAGTTGTTGGACCGGAAACGGCGACCAGAGGGGGGGTGAATGGGAGCTTTTAAAATTTCGGGCTAAAACACTAGCCTTCGGTTTTAGTTCTGTCTTCTGCGGAACAGACTTCGAACACTACCTTCGAAGGTCTGGTTCGGAGGTGTGTTGACAGCTCCGAACACAGGCTTCGCAGGAGCAAAAGTTCGAAGCCAAGAAGACTTCGCTCCGCTCACAACCCTCGAAAATATACTCTGCTAAGTCAGTGCAGGCTCCGCACACAGGGTGCTTCGAGCAGGCTTCGCACATCACCCTTCGCAAGAGAGGACTACCCTCTGAGGACTTCGACCAAGTACTTGGCAGCAGCAACTGGTGCTGGGCTTCGTACACGAAGGTCTAAACGCACACTGACAGACTTCGCTAGAGTCACAGACACGATAAAAGCACGGGCTTCGATCAGGGCTTCGCTAGTAATCAGCGAGGTCTCGCCTCCTGTTACACAGAGCGGACACACACTGAAAAACACACTTCGCACAAAAACACCCTTCGCCTAAACAGGCTTCGGTGCACTACAACTAGCGAGGTATGCAAAGCGAGCTCAAGCAAAAAGCATAAAGAAGCAGGGCTTCGCCGCTTGAGCAAGGAACACAATAAAATTGAACTCTGGATGAATACAACGAAGTGTGTGGCTAGTACAGGAGCTCAACAGTAAATGCTCAAAGTGTTAAATGTTACCTACTGAGCCCCCATATTTATAGTCCACAGTTCACCCAAAGGAATTGACTACTTTACCCCTAGGGTTTACATTGGTTTTGTCTCTACAAAACTGAGGGGTACAAAAGGTAGTCAACTTTATTGGAGGCTTCTCTGTCAGCCTTTGCAGATGGGACAGCGCCAGCTTTTTGCAGAGCAGACACTGTCAGACTTGCAACCTTTGACCTTTCTGAAGCCCCCTTCGCACGCGAGGGGTGCGATAGCTTCGGTGAGAAGCCTAGAGACAGATGGCCTTCGCTTCACCGAAGTCAGTCTCCGATACAGTGACGGTTTTGAGCCGAAGCCGTCAAAGACCTTGGGCCTTCGCACCAACACCTCCGGAGTGGACCACCACGGCTTCGCAGCTACTCCCAGCTCGAACTCTGTCAGTCCGTGTACCGAAGCCATGCATGGCCGAAGCACCACAAGATAACCACACTCCGAACCCCCACCTTCGGAGTACCACCCTTCGAAGTCCCTCCTTCGTCCAAGGCCTCTGCACGAAGCTTTCCATGAGCACTTCGTCGCAGTGTCTCTCCCCGAGCACACTCCTCGATGAGCCTCACCCGGACCATGCCTTCGATGCACCTTGACTTCTGACACCTTCGTCGGGCACCTTCGAGTGTCTCCCTCCGGAGCACACTTCAAACTCTTTGCCTCCGCAGAGGACTTGATCCATCCAACTCCGAAGTTACTCCATTCGGAGTACCTTCGATGTGTCTCACCTCCGAGGACTTTGTCTCGGAGTACCTTCACCCGGAGCCACGCTCCGCACTTACTGCCTTCACCTGGCACGCCTCGACCCGAGGACCGGCCCAGACCCCTTCGCAGCCACCGTGACGGAGCTCCCTGCTCCCCTGGCATCAAGCCTCCCGCTTGACCCAGGTTCACCTGCCGTGAACCTGTCCGTCGCCTCTGAAGTCCCTGCGAACCACAGACAAGCAGACAAGTGTTTCCAGTACTCCGGAGACCTCTCCGGGTTAGCAACCTCCGGTACACACTCCGGTGTACCGCCCAAAGTACCGAAGCCTTCGGTACACACCCAGTCATCGTGTACTGTCAGACCCCTTCGACAGGTACACTCTGCTGCCACAGCTGCAGCAACCAAACCACCGAACATCCTTCGGTGAAACCACCTCCGAACACCCTTCAGAGGTCCAACCTCCGAACCCCCTTCGGAGGTACCCTCCTCCGAACACCTTCGGAGGTCCAACCTCCGAACCCCTTCGGAGGTACCCCTTCGAACCAGAGGGTAAAAACCTGTCAATCACTCATCACAAGCACCGAAACCAACCCTTGGTTTCTCAATCTCCCCCTTGATGAGTGCATTGACAACCAATATCAAATTCAAGAAAAATGAAAGAATTTCAGCACACAAGTGACCATAAAAACTCAGAAACGAGCCAAAACATGTCACTTGATAAAAGAATTTGCCTCCCCCTTTTCAAAAGAGTAAAAGCCCCTTCGGCAAATCTCAAGATAAAAACTCCCCCTGAGTTAATTTTCCCCCTTTGGCAACAGAGAACCCAACTTTCTCTCCAGCTCAAAAATTTCTCCCCCTTTAGGTATTTCTCCCCCTTTATAGCAGTTTCTCCCCCTTTATAGCAGAGAACGTAGCAATTTCTCCCCCTTTGGCAATGCATGCATCAAGGAGCATGTAAAAGAGGCATTGCTTGGAAATGAGCAGAATTGCAAAGACATATGAAGCAAAAATATGCCAATATTTAATACCAGTGATCATGTGCTCAGCTCAATCTAACATTCTCTAAAAGCATGATGAAGCATGTGATTTGATCATTTTTGAAATAAAAGCATCACCACTTAGTCAAGGAAACTAGACAAGTAAAAGTAAGGACTGCGCAAAGCTAGTCAATTTCTACTCCAGACAGACAAGTCCAGTTCAAATGGAGCAATGAAAGCAGACTTGATGATCAAAGAATTTTGTTGTTCTTTTCTTAATGCCAGGGGTTATTTGTTTGTCCACCTTATACTTTCCAATCAGGCCAAGCCTAGGCATGAAAACCATAAGAAGCTTAAGGCAATGATTTTGGCATACACTACACTATTCCAGTTCAGACCAATGTGCCATGGAAAGCAGTCTAGAATAGAGTAGTGCGACAAACAAACCCACCTGGATCTTTTCACTTAAAGCATGCAAATCATGGAGTTTTTGATTTTAATTGAGTGAATCGATTTGTTTAACACTTGATTAATATTCATGAGGATGTAGAACAATTTATCAAGTTGCAAGTTTTAGCATCCAAAGAACAGTGTCTTGCTATCAAGCAGAGAAAAGATAGCTAAAGCAGTTCTGCTTAACTATGCTAGATTCAAGACTAAGCAGTGAGCACGATTTGAAGTTGGAAAGAAAACATCATGCACATGAATGTTTCATATGAATTAAAAAGAGCTGAGCTGTCATGATTTCATGAATTATAATCAGGCATATAAATGCAAAAGATGTAAATGCAATTTCAACCCACAATTAGCAAATGCACATCCATCTAAATCTGCTCCCCTTCACAAAATGTCGTAAGGGTGACAAATACCAAGTTCCCCACGCAAGTAAGCAAATCGAGAAGCATCGAGGGGTTTCGTGAAAATATCGGCTAGCTGGTGTTGGGTATCAACATAGTGAAGTTCAATATCACCCTTGAGAAACCAAGGGTTGGTTTCAGTGTTTGTGATGAGTGATTGACATGATTTTTACCCTTTGTTCGAAGGGTACCTCCGAAGGGGGTTCGGAGGTTGGACCTTCGGAGGGTGTTCGGAGGTGGTTTCACCGAAGGGTGTTCGGTGGGTGGTTGCTGCAGCTGTGCAGCGGAGTGTGCTTGTCGGAGGGGTCCGACAGTACACGATGACTGGGTCTGTACCGAAGGCTTCGGTACTTTGGGCGGTACACCGGAGTGTGTACCGGAGGTTGCTAACCCGGAGAGGTCTCCGGAGTACTGGATACACTTGTCTGTTTTGTCTGTGGTGCGCAGGGACTTCGGAGGCGACGGACAAGGTTCGTAGCAGGTGAACCTGGGTCAAGCGGGAGGCTTGATGCCAGGGGAGCGGGGAGCTCCGTCACGGTGGCTGCGAAGGTGGTCCGGGTCGGTCCTCGGGTCGAGGCATGCCAGGTGAAGGCAGAGAGTGCGGAGCGTGGCTCCGGGTAAAGGTACTCCGAGACAAAGTCCTTGGAGGTGAGGCACTTCGAAGGTACTCCGGGAGGAGTGACTTCGGAGTTGGATGGATCAAGTCCTCTGCGGAGGCAAGGAATTCGAAGTGTGCTCCGGAGGGAGACAGTCGAAGGTGCCCGACGAAGGTCTCAGAAGTCGAGGTGCATCGAAGGCATGGTCCGGGTGAGGCTCGTCGAGGATATTGCTTGGGGAGAGACACTGCGACGAAAGGCTCATGGAATGCTTCGTGCGAAGGCCTTGGACGAAGGAGGGACTTCGAAGGGTGGTACTCCGAAGGTGGGGCTTCGGAGTGAGGAAGGCTTCGGAGCGAGGCTAGCTCCGGAGCAAGGTTGTCTTGTGGTGCTTCGGCCTGCATGGCTTCGGTACACGGACTGACGGAGTTCGAGCTGGGTGAAGCTGCGAAGCCGTGGTGGTCCACTCCGGAGGTGTTGGTGCGGAGGCCCAAGGGCTTTGACGGCTTCGGCTCAAAACCATCACTGTATCGAAGGCTGACTTCGGTGAAGCGAAGGCCATCTGGCTCAAGGCTTCTCACCGAAGCTACCGCACCCCTCGCGTGCGAAGGGGGGCTTCAGAAAGGTCAAAGGCTACAAGTCTGACAGTGTCTGCTCTGCAAAAAGCTAGCGCTGTCCCCTCTGCAAAGGCTGACAGAGAAGCCTCCAATAAAGTGGACTACCTTTTGTACCCCTTAGTTCTGTAGAGACAAAATCAATGTAAACCCTAGGGGTAATGTAGTCAATTCCTTTGGGTGAACTGTGGGCTATAAATATGGGGGCTCGGTAGGTAACATTTAACACTTTGAGCATTTACTGTTCAGCTCTTGTAGCCACATACCTCGCTGTATTCATCCAGAGTTCAATTTATTGTGTTCCTTGTTCAAGCGGCGAAGCCCTGCTTCTTTGTGCCTTTTGCTTGAGATCGTGTTACATACCTCGCTAGTTGTAGTGCACCGAAGCCTGTCTAGGCGAAGGGTGTTCCAAGCGAAGTGTGTTTTTCAGTGTGCTGTCGCTCTGTGTAACTTGAGGCTAGACCTCACTGCTTACTAGCGAAGCCCTGATCGAAGCCCGTTTTGCTTCTTGTGTCGAAGCCCTTAGCGAAGTCTGTCAGTGCGTGTTTAGACCCTTGTGTACGAAGCCCAGCACCAGTTGCTGCTGCCAAGTACTTGGTCGAAGTCCTCAGTGGGGTGTCCACTCTTGCGAAGGGTGAAGTGCGAAGCCTGCTCGAAGCACCCCGTGTGCGGAGCCTGCACTGACTTAGCAGAGTAGATTTTCGAGGGTTGTTAGTGGAGCGAAGTCTTCTTAGCTTCGAACTTTTGCTCCTGCGAAGCCTGTGTTCGGAGCTGTCGAAGTACCTCCGAACCAGACCTTCGAAGGTAGTGTTCGAAGCCTGTTCCGCAGAAGATAGAACCAAACCGAAGGCTTGTTTTTAGCCTGAAATTTTAAAAGCTCCCATTCACCCCCCTCTGGTCGCCGTTTCCGGTCCAACAACCCTTCTCATTGTGATCTCTGAGAAAATGATATCGTACATCAATGTGTTTGGTTCTGGAGTGCTGAACCGGGTTATTTGCAATACAAATGGCACTAGTGTTATCACAGAAAAGTGGAACACTCTTATAATCTAACCCGAAATCCCGCAAAGTGGAAACCATCCACAAAATCTGAGAGCAACAGCTAGCTGCAGCAACATATTCGGCCTCAACCGTCGATTGTGCAACACTAGACTGTTTGCGGGAAGACCAGCAAACCAAGGAAGTACCCAGAAAATGACAAGTACCAGAGGTACTCTTCCTATCAATCCTACACCCAGCAAAGTCCGCATCGGAATAACCTCCAAGACATAAAGATGAAGATGCTGAATACCATATGCCAAATTCGAGGGTATGTTTGAGATACCTTAGGATGCGCTTAACCGCTTGGCGGTGCGAAGCTCGTGGTGAAGCCTGAAAATGAGCGCACAAACACACTGCGAAATGTATGTCCGGCCTCGTAGCAGTCAAGTAGAGGAGGGAGCCGATCATGCTTCGGAACTCCTTCTGATCTACGGCTTCTCCATCTTCGTCAGGGTCCAATGCTACAGATGTAGCCATTGGAGTGGCGAGGGGCTTCGCATCAGCCATGTCGAATTTCTTGAGCAGGTCCTTGGTGTACTTCGTCTGGTGGACAAAAGTACCTTGTTTGCTTTGCTTGATTTGCAAACCAAGGAAAAAGGTGAGTTCACCCATCATCGACATTTCAAATTCCCTTCTCATGGTATCTACAAACTCGGCAACCAAAGCATGAGAAGAGCCACCAAAGATGATATCATCCACATAAATCTGAACTAGGAGGAAATCTTTGCCATGCTTGAGAGTAAACAGTGTTTTATCAACAGAGCCCATCAAATACCCCCGCACAAGCAGAAAAGACTTAAGTCTATCATACCAAGCCCGAGGGGCCTGCTTGAGTCCATAAAGAGCCTTATGAAGTTTAAGGACTTTATGTGGGTACTTGGGGTTTTCAAAACCAGGGGGTTGTTTTACATAAACATCTTCACCTATGAAGCCATTAAGAAAAGCACTTTTGACATCCATTTGATAGAGTTTGAATCCCCGGGATGTCGCAAAGGCAAGCAAAATCCTAATGGCCTCAAGGCGAGCAACAGGTGTAAAAGTTTCAGTAAAATCAATCCCTTCTAGTTGAGAAAAGCCCTGAGCTACAAGTCTAGCCTTGTTTCTAACTATAGTCCCATCCTCCCCTTGTTTTTGAAAATCCATTTTGTTCCAATGAAATGAACATTTGGTGGAGGATCAACTAATGGCCAGACTTGGTTTCTCTCAAAATTTTCAAGTTCCTCATGCATGGCATTGATCCAACTAGAATCAGATAGTGCATGACTAACATCTAAAGGCTCGAAAGAAGCAACAAAAGCGGAATCAATGAAATGAGCATGAGAACGTGTTACCCTTTGATCAAGCTCACCAATGATCTGCTCGGGAGGGTGCATCCTTTGAACATGGTGTGGAGCCTCGCGCCGGGATGCAGTCTCCCCCTCAACTTGTGCGTTGGAGTGGTCCAAGATGACCGATGTTGAGGTAGTTGCTTCGGGACCTCGTGCCGAAGTGGTCGAAGCGGGGTCGGCTTCGGGGGTTGATGTCGAGGGTAGCAGGGGTTCATCCTCGAATTCTCCGGGATCTTCTTCTTCAAAGATGGTCTGTTCCATGTCGTGTTCATTTGCTTGTTCAAATGCAGAACTAACAGAGGGGGTTGATTCATCAAAAGTCACATCACATGACTCGATGACAGTGTTAGTCTCTAAATTATAAACACGATAAGAATGACCATGTGTTGTGTAACCCAAAAAGATCCCGTCAGAAGAGCGCGACTCAAATTTATCCAAATTACCACATTTTAGGATAAAGCAACGACAGCCAAAAACTCGAAGATGAGTAACCTTGGGATGTCTCCCAAAACGCAGCTCATATGAAGTCAAATTTAAAATTGAGCGCAAGAATATACGGTTTGAGATGTAACATGCAGTGTTCATGGCCTCAGCCCAGGATTTTCTAGGAGTCCTATGCTCATCAAGCATCGTCCTAGCCATCTCAACCAAAGTGCGGTTCTTCCTCTCAACAACACCGTTTTGTTGAGGAACCCGCGGAGCAGAGAATTGATGTTCTATGCCATGCTCCATGCAAAAGTAAACAAAGAGACTATTTTTGAACTCAGTGCCATTATCACTTCGAATGAATTTCAATGCACCAGGGAGTTCAGTGAAAAGTCTCAAAGCCAAGCTCCGAAAGTGTGAAAACACTTCATCCTTGCTGGCAAGAAAGAAGACCCAAGAGTAGCGAGAGAAATCGTCGACAATAACTAACACATACCACTTGCCGCCTAAAGAACTGACCCGAGAAGGACCTACAGTGTCCATATGGAGAAGTTCTCCGGGTTGTTCAGTCATCACTGTGGTGACTGGCGAATGCGAAGCAACAATCATTTTTCTATGTCGACAAGGAGCGCAAACTAAATTCTTCTCAAACTTGAGCTTGGGCAATCCTCGGATCAAACCTAGGGCGCTCAGACGAGCGAGCAATTCAAAGATCATATGCCCTAGTCTCCTATGCCACTTCCAAAGCTCAGAAGTCGAATGAGCAACAAGACAATGAGAAGAACCAGACGACTCTGAAAAATCAGCTCCAAAAACTTTCCCAACTCTAAAGATCTTACACACCAAAATGCCATCAGAATTGAGTACTTGCGAAGTATCGCGATGAAATCGCACTTCGAAGCCCTCATCAAGCAACTGAGATACAGACAGCAAATTGTATCCCAGGTTCTCAACCAAAGCAACATCTTTGAGAGTGAAGTTCGAATTAATTCGTACCACACCTTTACCTTTCACTCTACTCCTTCGATTGTTTTCCGAAGGTGATATGTTCCCTTTGCTTGGTTGTGGTGAGGCTGGAGAACCATGCTGCATCTCCGGTCATGTGGCGCGAACAACCGGAGTCCATGATCCACGTGCCCTCCAAGCCTCGATCTGCCACCTACATATGATAAGAATATCTCGATCGCTCAGTGCTGGGGTGAGTGAAATAATGACGAGACATCCAGCACTGAGTGACACGAGTAGTAGGCGCAGTAAAAGTAGACTGTCTATGCACAGGAAAATCGAAATGATGCAAAGTGTGAGGTCTACCTACATGCTGTGATCGAACAACATGTCGAGGTCTCCTACTCTGACGAGGTACAAAGCTACCCGCCCGAGGTCTAACACCATATGGAACATGGTGAACACCTCGAGGAGCAAAACCTCTCCGAGAAGCACGAGGAGCCTCAAAAGCAGGACGATAGTAAAACTCAGACTCATGCATACCTAAAGATGGGTACTGCATGTCCTGGTAACTCATCGCCTGAGAGCGTCGCTCATCCTTGATGCGACGAAAACAGAAACCAATCAAATGACCTGCCCGCTGACAGTAAGAACAGTGAAACACTCTCCTCGGGGCACTCTCATAGGTCTTAGGAGCAACTCTCACGGGCTCCTTGGGTTTCTGCTGAGTGGTTTTCTTGGGAGGATTTTTCTTGGCAGGAGGTGTGGTTTTCTTTGGTGGTTGGGTAGGCTTTTTAGCTGATGGAGTGTCTAACAGAGCTCTCTCTTTCTCTAGGGTAGTGGGAGAGGTAAAACAGTTTTGGTTTTACTGTCTGAAGGTATCCTCTTAAAACCCAAACCTAGAGCTACCCCTGCTCTGTCAGCACACAACTTGGTCTTGGCCAAGAGCAAATCCATCCTACCCTTTCCCTCAGTGCATTTATTAACCACGGAAAGAAGGTATTCATTTTCAGTCATAAGGTTCTCAGCTCGCTCTCTAACAGTGCCTAGCTGGTCCTTAAGGGTAATGCAAGTGTCACAAACAGGTTGCACATCCTTAGAACTACCGGCTATCTCCAATATAGCCTCTAAATCATGAACATGTTTATCACGTAAATTAATGCTCTCGCGTAATAAAGAACAGTTCATGCAATCAATAACATCATGAGGTCTAGAATCCACCTCCAAAAGCTGCTTCTGTGCAGTCTCAAGCTCAGAAAGAGTTTGAGCATGAACAGAACGCAACTGAGCAAGCTCACCCATGACAGTGGTACAAGAATCACATTCAGCATCATTAACTTTAGACTTAAGCATGGCATATTCAGTAGAAACAGATTCTAGCCTAAGTCTAAGGTCTTTTCTTTCTCTAGCGGCTTGCACAAGTAATCTATCCTGACCAAGAACTACATCATTCAGCTCATCTACTTTAATTAATAGCTGGTCAGATGATAGTGGTACCTCAGATGAGTCAAGCTCATCGCCGCTGTGATCGCTGTCGGCCATGAAGCAAAGGCCGGTGAAGTCTCGACCCTTCTTGTCCTTCTTGTCCTCCTTCCTTGGGGACTCCTCCTCCTCAGAGCTCGACTCCTCAGTTGAGGAAGTGTCGATGTCGCTGAGAGCAGCAACAAAAGCTTTGGAAGCGGCTTTGGCTACTTTTTTAGCCACCTTGCCGCGCTTGACCTTCACAAAGGGCTTCCTCTCCTTTTTGTGGTATTTAGGGCGCTCACTCTCATCTCTCTTCTTGAGCTTAGGGCAATTGGCCTTAATATGAGAAGTGTCGCCACATTCAAAGCAACCACTAAAACCACTTCTCCTCTGATCCCGTCTCTCATGGTGAAAACGGGTGAACCTTCTGGCAATGAGAGCAAGCTCATCATCATCCAGAGTGTCCACCTGCTCCTTTGTGACGGAGACCAGGGAGGACAAAGCAAAACCATCTGCAAGAACACAAGTACCAGATGTGCTTGGTTCTGCAGCGGTGCCACGGCTAATGCTACAAACCAATGCCAATGGCTGTGGCAAAGAGCTTCTGTGCACCGCAAGAGATGCCTTGGCAATCTTTGTGGACTTTAGCTTGCTAAAAAGCTCATCACAGGTCAATGTGTCATAACCCGTGGATTCCTCAATGCTGGATATCTTTACTTCCCATATGCTACGGTCAAGAGCATAGAGAAGCTTGATAGCTCTATCGTGATCACTGTAAGCAAGCGTCCCGTTGGATCGCAAGTTACTCACTATCGCATCAAAGCGAGAAAACATGGCATCTATAGATTCACCAGGTGCCTGCACAAACAGCTGATACTGTTGATTGTATGTGCTTTGGCGCCTGGCCTTGATCTGTGTAGAGCCCTCATGAAAGATAGTGAGTGTTGTCCAAATCTCCCTAGCAGTCCTAAGGTGCTGCACCCTATCAAACTCACTCCGGCTCAAACCAATGAACAGTGTATTCCTAGCCTTGGAGTTGGCATTATACTGATCTTTTTCTGTTTGAGTGGTGCGAGTATCAGGGATGGAGTATTGTGAGTCCACAATCTCCCAAATTGCATTTCCTTGGCTTAACAAATAAGCCTCCATGCGCACCTTCCAGTATGCAAAATCAGTCCCATCGAACATAGGAATTTTACTGCCTCTATCCATGTCGCCAACAGATCACAAAACCGGTTAAGATCAACTGGTGATCTTAACCTGTTCTGATACCAATTGTTCGACCGGAAACGGCGACCAGAGGGAGATGAATGGGAGCTTTTAAAATTTCGGGCTAAAACACTAGCCTTCGGATTTAGTTCTGTCTTCTGCGGAACAGACTTCGAACACTACCTTCGAAGGTCTGGTTCGGAGGTGTGTTGACAGCTCCGAACACAGGCTTCGCAGGAGCAAAAGTTCGAAGCCAAGAAGACTTCGCTCTGCTCACAACCCTCGAAAATCTACTTTGCTAAGTCAGTGCAAGCTCCGCACACAGGGTGCTTCGAGCAGGCTTCACACTTCACCCTTCGCAAGAGAGGACTACCCTCTGAGGACTTCGACCAAGTACTTGGCAGCAGCAACTGGTGCTGGGCTTCGTACACGAAGGTCTAAACGCACACTAACAGACTTCGCTAGAGTCACAGACACGATAAAAGCACGTGCTTCGATCAGGGCTTCGCTAGTAATCAGCGAGGTCTCGCCTCCTGTTACACAGAGCGAACGCACACTGAAAAACACACTTCGCACAAAAACACCCTTCGCCTAAACAGGCTTCGGTGCACTACAACTAGCGAGGTATGCAAAGCGAGCTCAAGCAAAAAGCATACAGAAGCAGGGCTTCGCCGCTTGAACAAGGAACACAATAAAATTGAACTCTGGATGAATACAACGAAGTGTGTGGCTAGTACAGGAGCTCAACAGTAAATGCTCAAAGTGTTAAATGTTACCTACCGAGCCCCCATATTTATAGCCCACAGTTCACCCAAAGGAATTGACTACTTTACCCCTAGGGTTTACATTGGTTTTGTCTCTACAAAACTGAGGGGTACAAAATGTAGTCAACTTTACTGGAGGCTTCTCTGTCAGCCTTTGCAGATGGGACAGCGCCAGCTTTTTGTAGAGCAGACACTGTCAGACTTGCAGCCTTTGACCTTTCTGAAGCCCCCTTCGCACGCGAGGGGTGCGATAGCTTCGGTGAGAAGCCTTGAGCCAGATGGTCTTCGCTTCACCGAAGTCAGTCTCCGATACAGTGACGGTTTTGAGCCGAAGCCGTCAAAGCCCTTGGGCCTTCGCACCAACACCTCCGGAGTGGACCACCACGGCTTCACAGCTACTCCCAGCTCGAACTCCGTCAGTCCATGTACCGAAGCCATGCATGGCCGAAGCACCACAAGACAACCACACTCCGAACCCCCACCTTCGGAGTACCACCCTTCGAAGTCCCTCCTTCGTCCAAGGCCTCCGCACGAAGCTTTCCATGAGCACTTCATCGCAGTGTCTCTCCCCGAGCACACTCCTCGACGAGCCTCACCCGGACCATGCCTTCGATGCACCTTGACTTCTGAGACTTTCGTCGGGTACCTTCGAATGTCTCCCTCTGGAGCACACTTCGAACTCCTTGCCTCCGCAGAGGACTTGATCCATCCAACTCCGAAGTTACTCCATTCGGAGTACCTTCGAAGTGCCTCACCTCCGAGGACTTTGTCTCAGAGTACCTTCACCCGGAGCCACGCTCCGCACTTACTGCCTTCACCTGGCTCGCCTCGACCCGAGGACCGGCCCAGACCCCTTCGCAGCCACCGTGACGGAGCTCCCTGCTCCCCTGGCATCAAGCCTCCCGCTTGACCCAGGTTCACCTGCCGCGAACCTGTCCGTCGCCTCCGAAGTCCCTGCGCACCACATACAAGCAGACAAGTGTTTCCAGTACTCCGGAGACCTCTCCGGGTTAGCAACCTCCGGTACACACTCTGGTGTACCGCCCAAAGTACCGAAGCCTTCGGTACACACCCAGTCATCGTGTACTGTCGGACCCCTCCGACAGGTACACTCTGCTGCCACAGCTGCAGCAACCAAACCACCGAACATCCTTCGGTGAAACCACCTTCGAACACCCTTCGAAGGTCCAACCTCCGAACCCCCTTCGGAGGTACCCTCCTCCGAACACCTTCGGAGGTCCAACCTCCGAACCCCTTCGGAGGTACCCCTTTGAACCAGAGGGTAAAAACATGTCAATCACTCATCACAAGCACCGAAACCAACCCTTGGTTTCTCAACAGTACAATCATTTCATTTAAATTGGCTAAAGTTGTAGAAAAACAGAAGAGAAACTTCCTAAAATTGAAAAGAGGGATTTTGGAGTTAAAATGGGGTAAACTTGAATTTTTAAAGATTAAGACATTGCTTTTGGTTTTATTTTTGGATAATAATCAGTATAAACATGTCAAGTAAATTGGTCCAGAATGTAGATAATAAAATGGTGAATTTTCAAAAATTTAAATGGAAACATTTTGAGTTAATTTGAAGAAGTTATGAATTTTGGAAGTTTAAATCAATTTCTGGAATTTACTTTAAATCCTAAATAGTCGTCGGTACACGATGAGCCGAGTCCACCGTGAACCCGCGCACTGTGTGCGTGAGCCGGATCCAGTTCGGCCGTTGTATCAAGATCTGGTGGTATGGATTAAAACAACTGAATCGGTACGGATCTATGGTCCATATTTAATGAAGATCTAGCGGCTGAGAGCGTGCGATACCGCTTCGATTAGATGAGCGGTCTAGATCAAACCCGAGCGGGTTTTAATCTCGACCACTCAGATCTGATCGAACGGTGAAGATTGAATCCGACACGGCACGAGTAATTACCTGTGCCGGTCGTCTTTTCCGGCGACGACCGAAGGATGGCGATGAGCTAGCGGCGACAGCAATGGCCGACGGTCCTATTCGAGCGTAGAAATGGAAACATGAGAACAAGGGGAGCACGATGGTACCATTGTGGGGGCCTAAGGTTGTCGGGTGGTGGTCGGCGACGTGCGGGTGTAGCGGAGAGGTCTCGGATCGACGGCGGGACAGAGCTCCGGTGGGTTTCGACGGCAATGGAGGGTGGCTGAGGTCAGGGACGTGCTGGTGATCTCAACGGTGCGGTCGTCGATGGTGGAGGAGGGCTCCGGTGACTGAGAGCGGTGGCTAGAGTCCGAGCAGAGGCGTGGCGTTAAAAGTGGAATGCGGGCGTTCTGTTCGGGCGGGGCACAATTTCACGCGAGGGCCGAACGCGGTGGTGGCCGGGGGTCTTTGTAGGGGCGCAAGGCAGTAAAGATGGCAGGTGTATACATGGAAACCCGAGGAGTACTTTCCAAATTCCGATGATCTCTTTCCATGCATGCGCGTGGCGTTTCCAGGGCGATTACGCATCGGCGTTAAGGGGGAAACGGTCAGCGAATCACGAGGAGTTTAATGCCGACATCAATTCGATGGAAGGGGGCCGACAACGGCGGGGTCGTGGCGCTAGGGTTTCGGCCGACACAGTTTGGGGGTGGGGCGACGCGGGGAGACGAAGCTGACAGTGGGGGCCCACTGTTAGCGGGTGCATGTGGGCACAGGCGCGGCAATGGTCGGCGCTGACCGGTGGGGTCGCCTCGTCAGCGGGCTGGTGAGGGCTAAGGAAATTGGCACCGACAGGTGGGGCTAGGGGCTTGGGCGCGCGTGCGGAGAGGGGGAGGGGACACTGACGGGCGGGGCCCGCATGTTAGTGAGGGGCACGGGGGTGGAGTGGGCTGGGCCGGCCTGTGGAGGGAGAAAAGGGGAAAATGGAACAACACTATTGAAATATATTTTCTGAATAAAATAATTGCTGAAATTGGTTTAAAATTTATGGGCCATTTTCCAAGGTTATAAAAAATTGTAAAAATTCTCAAAAATAGGTCTTGGTCCTAAGATCATAACAAAATTTTCTTAGACCTTGGTTTGGAATATTCCCCTAGATTTTCATTTCTTTGGGCATTTTCAGCTTTATAGCAAATTCAAAAATAATTCATTTTTCTAAAAAGTATAATTAAATTATATTTTTACCTTTGAAAATTTGGGTTGTTAGAGAGTTCCACGAAGTCATACGCCATGGTGGATACTCCACCCTTCACCACTTGGCATTGTCGCCTTGGGCACCTAGGACATGAGACTCTCTCTAAACTCGCTAGTACCTCTACCATAAGTTGGACTAAAAATTCTAGTGACCCCCTTTGTCATGCTTGTCAGATCAGGCATCACATTAGATTACCATTTGGAACCTCCTCTTCATGAGCTATTAGGAATTTTGATTTGATTCATTGTGATTTGTGGACCTCTCCTATTACCAGTATATCTGGTTACAAATATTATATTCTTATTCTAGATGATTGCTCTCACTTTCTTTGGATGTTCCCTCTTCGGCTCAAATCTGACACCTTTTCCACACTAGCCAACTTGTTTTCTTATGTGAAGACACAATTCGTCTATACCATTCGGAGCATCCAGTGTGACAATGGTCGTGAATTTGACAATAACGCAACCCGCACCTTCTTTCTCACAAATGGAATCCTACTCTGAATGTCGTGCCCATACAAATCTTCTCAAAACGGTAAAGCCAAGCGCATGATTCGTTCCATCAATAATATCATATGTTCCTTGCTTTTTCAGGCCTCTCTTGCCCCGTCCTATTGGGTTGAAGGCCTCCACACCACCACATATCTCATCAATATTATACCCATTAAGACTCTAACGCTCGGTACACCACACTTTGCCCTGTTTAGCTCCCATCCCACATATGACCACCTCCGTGTGTTTGGATGTGCTTTCTACCCAAACATGTTCGCCACTGCACCTCACAAACTAGCTCCTCGGTCTAGTATTTGTGTTTTTCTCGACTACTCCAGCAACCACAAGGGCTATCACTACTGTAACAGCCCCAAAATTAAAAGGGAATAAAATAAAAGAATAAAAGAATTTCTGAATTTTGTTATTAATAAAAACCCTAAAAGAGCCCTATTAAAGCCAAACAGAGATAAATATTCAAAATTTGGACTTGAAAATTTTATGGGATAAACTAGAGGCCAAGAAATATTTTTGAGAATTTTTACAAAATTTTAGCAACAGTTCTTCAAACCTTAAGTGAATATTTGAATTTCTGGAATTAAATTAATTAGAAAAAGGATTTAAATTCTTATTGGGCCGAAACCCTGAATTCTCCCCCGAAGGCCTTTCGGCCCAGCCCAACGAAACCTCTCTCGCTGACAGGCGGGGCCAGCCTGTCGGCGCCAACGCCCTCCGCTTCCCCGCACTCGCGCCTGGCCGGACCCACTGGTCAGCCTCCGCCCGCGCCCCTTCAGTCGCTGCCAAGCCTGGCCCGCTTGTCGGTCCCTCCTCCCTCTCGCGCCCGCCGGCTGACAGGTAGTCCCCACCTGTCGGGACCTTCTTCTTCCTCGGAAGGGGATCTCTCCCCTTCCATTTTTAGCCGGCGCCCCCCCCTTCCGATTTTAGCCGCCGGCCACATGGATTCACCAAATCGACGCCCGAATCCTTCTTTCCTTAATCCGGTGATCATTTCCCCTCGGTACCCCGATGAGATCGTGCCCCTAATCATCGTCGGCATGCGCATGGAGGTTGGCCGGAGTAATTTTAGGGATTTCCCATCGGATTCCCTCTTTCGGCCTTCCTTTTTCACCACCGGCGAGCCCTTTATAACCCCCTCTCTCTCCACCGTAGCAAAGCCACGCCACCAGAGCCCCAATCCACGCAAACCCAAGGGCCGCAACCTCTTTTCTTCGGTTCCACTCCGGCCAACGATCACCGGCGCTCCGGGCCACCGCCGTCCTCGCCATCACCTTCGCCGGAACCGTCGACGCCCCGCCTACCTCGGCCACCTCCGCATTGACCTTGGAGATCACCGGAGCTCGCCGTCATCATTGAACCCGAGAAGCCCCGCCGCCTCCTCTCGTCGCCGGGTCGCCGCCGGTCACCATCTCCTGCCAACTCCGGTACGGTCGTGACCCCCTCCCCCTCCTCATTCCATTTTTGACGAGAACTAGGGCCTTAGGCCATCGCCGTCGCCGGTGGGGGATCGCCGCCGCTCGGCCGGAGCTGGAGACGATGGTCTCTGTCTTCCCCGTGCCGCGTGTGTGCCGGACGAGATCTCCGTCGTGCGATCGCGGATGGACGGCCGAGATTAGATCGGCCTCAGATTCAATCCTGGCCCTCGGATCACACTGAACCGGTATCCGTTGATCTGGGGCGTTGGATTTCATTTAAAATGCCGGGTTGATCTCAGACGTACACGCGTACCGGTTGGATTCCTTTTAATCACAGCCGTCCAGATTCACTTAAACGCCCCACCTCACCAGTGATCGTTGGATCTGGATCCAACGGTCCAGATCCAACCGGTGCAGCGCACAGTGCGCGGGTCCATGGTGGACCTGGCTCACCGTGGACCAGAGACTGATTTCTGGTTTAAAAATAATTCAGAAAAATAGTTTAAACTTCCAAAATTCATATCTTGCTCAAATTAACTCCAAATTTCACCATTTTAATTCTGGAAAATTTGTCTTTTCATTCTCTGCACTTTTATGCAATAAAAATAATATGTTTATTTGGCACATAATAATCTTATTAAATAATAAAGAAAAGTCTCCTTTAGGAAATTAATTAATATTGCAATAAAATAATTCAGATAAACCCTTAAAAATTTATAAATTAATTCCAGAAGACATAATAGTTCCATTTCACTGTTATTAATATAATAAAAATGGAATGACCATTTTTATCCATGCCATTTTATTTAATAACATTTCTAAGACCCCTTTTAGGACTTAATTAATATTCCATTTAAATAATCCAGAAAAATCCTTAAAAATATATATATATTAATTTCTGGGGACACAATGACTCCCTTACACTGTTTATAAGCCAATAAAAATATAATGATTCATTTTGCCCATTTCATTTTATTAAATAACATTTTCAAGGCCCTTTAAAAATAAATGATTAACTCATAGGATAAAGAGGCAACCCTTTACAAAAATATCATGAATACTTATTCAATAAATTCAGAGGACTTAATGAATTTATTCCACAGCTTTAATCCAACAAAAATAAACATGTTCACTATGCCCACTTTAATCTATTAATTAATATTGCAAAAGCCCTTGTAGGATAATTAAGTAATGCATATAATAGAAGTTAAACACTTTATAAAAATGACATGACAACTTATATAATAACTTCAGAAAAACCTAACCACTTGAGTTCACTATTTTTAATAAAATAGAATATTCGTCTTGTCCACTTTATTCCACTAAATAATATTGCAAAGGCCCTTTTAGGACATTTAATTAAGGCATTTAAGAAGAAGTCAACCTTTTATGAAATTATCCTAAAACTTACATAACAAACTTCAGAAGATCTAAATAACCTAATGTCACTATATTAATGCCATAAAAACATTAAGGTCATTTTATAACTTTTCACTTCAACTTTGAAAAGGGAGAAGTAAAACCCCCTTAGGAAGAATAATTATATCAAGCTATAAAAATTAAGGAATCTCATTAAAAATTAATCTTAAATGTTTAAGTAACAATACCCTAAAAAGTTAAGACTCTATCTCCTTTACTTAATCCAACATAAAAATGTATGTTAGTATGGTTGTTTGTTTTGGATTGTTTATTGAATGTTTTATTTACTTTTCCGTATCGAGAAGACTACGACGTCGTCGAAGATCCGGAGTTCTATCCCGAGGTTCCACCTTCACCCTTTGTTGATCAAGGCAAGTCATCGACCATCTCTGTGGAAACAGTTGATCATATTGAGCCCATGTTTTTATAAATTATCGCTATAACTCATAGGTTAATATTGCATTAGTCAAATATCAAGCCCTACACTTATATTTAATGGATCCCCGTCCTTGTGTGCAAACCCAAGCCATGCTTATTGAGCCTTAACTCCTTGTCACTCTACAAATATTATATTAGCTAGTGCCCAATGTACCGGCACAACTGCTATAGGATAAAAATAATGAGTCGTAGATAGATGAATTCTGGTATAAGAAATACCCCGTTATTCTTGTCTCTGGACTCTGTTGGAGTTGGCTAGGTTATAAGTATGGTGGGTTCCGGGTGCAAGCTCGGAAACTGGTCGGTCGCACCCGGGGCACTATAAGGACCGGTCTGCGGGATCTGTTGCAAAGCACTTCCGTACCAACCACAAGTCTAATGGGTAAGTCCTAACTGGAAGTGTGGAACACTCCGTCTCTCGGCACCATAGTGGAGGGGGCAAGGGGCTAGCCTGCGGGCGACTTGTACCAAAGGAGGCTCAAGGGGGGGTATGGTGGGGCACCGACGCGTCGGGACACCATATGAAACCTATAAGAGGGTGCTGTTGAGTCGGGGAAGACCATATGGAAGGTTTTGGCACGAGTTCCCGTGAAATGGGTCATCTCGTTACACTTTGGTGTAAGTGATGAGTGCGTGCCTTGTGGGTACAGTGGTACATCTCTGATCAGAGTAAAATCAATCTTTTCGAAAAGCCGAGCCCACGGTCAAGGGCGGGTTGTGTGACTACTCGCAGTTAGTTTACAATTGTTTGAAGGTTTGAGTTATTCATGGCATGTAAGGACTGTTGTGCGAGGAGGTGAAACGTACTCCTCGAGTTAGAAGATGATGATGCATACACATGTTTACTTTTCAGTACTAATAAATTGATCACATTTAATGCTTTACAAATATGCTGCTTCCGCAAAACTAGCCACTATCTCCCTTGTTATTATCTTGCATTATATTTGCATTCGGTGGCTTGCTGAGTACCTCAGTACTCACCCCGTTGACTTACAACATCAGAGCCCGTCTACTACGAGGAGGATGAAGGTCTGGAGTAGCGACCCAGTCAAGGCGAGACTGGAAGGAGGCGTTCATCTAGGACCCTTTGATTTATTAGTTTCTCTTCATCTTTATTCACTTTTGTATTTAATACGGTCTACGAACCGTGAATGATTGCTCGTATTTGTACGTGGTCGCATGATGAACGTCTTGTTTTATTGATTTTCTATGGAATTTCAATAAAGTCCTGATTTATTAAATCGGGGCGTGACAAGATGGTATCAGAGCCGACTTGACTGTAGGAAGCCAAACAGACCTGACCTTAGGACCTATATATATTCACTATATTTTACAAAAAAATTACTTACCCTCTCATCTTCTGAAGTTTTCACAAAAATTTCTCTCTTTTGTAGATGCCGGTTCATACCATGAGCGGGACTCTTCGTGATGAGGCCGGATTCATCCGCGAGCTTCGCGTGCTCGTCGACTTTTTGGGGTTTCCCCATGAGCCTGCGTTCCACGGGATCTTTCCCGATGCGAACGAGAGCTACTGCGAGGTCACGGTTGTAATCCGCCCCTCTTTCACGCAGCCACCCTTCTACACCCATGGAGTTGGAGGACCTTCATTCGTAGTGGCCAGCCAGCGAGCCGCTCTTCAGTCCCTCGCTGAGCTTCGACTGGTCTACGACTGCCACCTTCGCGACACCATCTACCGCTTCATGCCCATGCGTACACCAGGGAGTCACCGCAGCATCTACATCAACTCCCTCCCTCAGGACAACTCCGCCATCACCCGCACCATGAGACTCTTGGAGGCTATGGACAACCTTCATACAGAGGCCGTCCTCGACGCAGATAGCCAGCACGACACCATCGACTTCTACCGTCACTCATCAGAGAACCTGGCCCGCGAGAATGCTGAGCTCCGTCGACAAGTCCAGCAGAACCCCCAGCTGACTCTCGAGGTAGAGGAGTTGAGGCGTCAGAACGAGCTTCTACGCCAAGGCGCCATGGTCAATACCCAGCTCCGCCAGCAGCTCAAAGACTTGAAGAAGGATCTTGAGGAGATCGCACCTCTTCTGCCTCGCAAGAAGAAACCCCTTCGGATCCCCACCGTGAGGCCCAAGAGGATCTCCCACAGTGCTCCACTCGCCGGACCGTCAAGTTCCTCGACCCCGACCATCTCCCACGAGCCCGAGATCGAGCCGTCCCCTGAGCTACCGTAGACGTAGATTTACGGTTGATTGCTTTTCTTTCTACTTGATTGTATTACCATTCATGTCAAAAATAAGGCATGAATGAATATATAAATATATGTAATCGCAAGAACGATACATTTTGAAATAAAAACTTAATCCCATTTCCTCATATACCTACTAGGTCATAATCCCAACCTAAAGGAGAGAATCTACCTCTAGTCTCAACTCTACATAATTCATTCATCGCCATTCTGCAAGATCAACTCCAAACGTGAAGTCAAGACACGTTGTCAGGAAAGCCCTAACTTAGCCAAAGCCCAATCTATGCAAATGTAGACTTGAAGCCTACCTTTAACCTTCTACTTCTAGCCTTTCCGAATCTCGAGGACGAGATTCTTGTTAAGGAAGTTAGGATTGTAACACCTCGATCTATGCGAGGCATTAAAAATAAAATTTCCCCTTAATAAATAAATTTCAAGAAAAGGATTTAGTATAAATCAAGAAAGAGGAAAGTTAAAATATGGGCCTAAAAATTTCATTTAAATAACAATTAGCTAGAGTATTCTCCTAAAAATTCTCCTAAAGCATTAAATTGCATTCCAAAAATTTTCTTGAATTTTTGGTACCAAGGAATTCAATGAGACATAATCAACCTCACTTCATCTTAAACCTCTAACACAAATTAATAAAATATATTACAACACGAGTGTTGAGTGAATAAAATACATGATAAATCATTTATATTAAAAATAATATAGGGCATGAGTATGAAAGTAATAAGGGACTAACATAAAGCATCTAGGTCAAATTATCCATCTTAGGCAATAAAATCAGTAACAATTTCCCCTTAATGACGGCACCTTCTTTTTGAACCCTTCAACTTCAGGATGGCCAATAACCAAGGATCAGAAGTCCCACGCGACGGAAACACCTCAGGCAACCTGCCTCAGTGGGGTGCACCTGTACCTCAGCAGACCACTGTTGTCTATCATCCCACACTTGCGGAGGTAATGACAAAACAGAATCAACTGATCGCCACGCTGCTTACCCAGATGCAACAACTACGAAAACAGATGCAAGAGCAGCAGGCACAGTTGTTCCGTCTCCAACAACACCAACACGAGCTCTCCCTTCAACTAATCTACGGGGACTTCGCCGACTTTCAAAGATTGGTGAACGAAGCAATTATACCAGAAACCAGAGTGATTCCATCTCAAGCCCCAACCCCTGCCAAGCCACGAACCACCCTTGGAGGACCAAGCACAGACATCCCACCCCAAGCACCGCCAGCCGGAAGGACACCAGTACCAACTACCGGATACAAGAGGGACAGGAACGGCAAGCCAATTGTGTGCTACAACTGTCGCCAAGGAGGACACTACGCCAACAACTGCCCCTACCCCAAGCGAGTGCCATCCTCCATCCCAAATCCAGAGAAACATACGCCAGATCACCACAAAGGGAAACCAGATACAACCAAAGACACTCCCAATTTGATCTCAACCAACCCGGATCCAGAGATCACTTTGCCTACTTCTGATGTAACTCCTCCTCCTAACCCAGAGCACCAGTAGAACTCAGTCCCTTAGTTTTCCCGAGGTTCGCTTCGAATCTCGAGGACGAGATTCTCTGTAAGGGGGATAGGATTGTAACAGCCCCAAAATTAAAAGGGAATAAAATAAAAGAATAAAAGAATTTCTGAATTTTGTTATTAATAAAAACCCTAAAAGAGCCCTATTAAAGCCAAACAGAGATAAATATTCAAAATTTGGACTTGAAAATTTTATGGGATAAACTAGAGGCCAAGAAATATTTTTGAGAATTTTTACAAAATTTTAGCAACAGTTCTTCAAACCTTAAGTGAATATTTGAATTTCTGGAATTAAATTAATTAGAAAAAGGATTTAAATTCTTATTGGGCCGAAACCCTGAATTCTCCCCCGAAGGCCTTTCGGCCCAGCCCAACGAAACCTCTCTCGCTGACAGGCGGGGCCAGCCTGTCGGCGCCAACGCCCTCCGCTTCCCCGCACTCGCGCCTGGCCGGACCCACTGGTCAGCCTCCGCCCGCGCCCCTTCAGTCGCTGCCAAGCCTGGCCCGCTTGTCGGTCCCTCCTCCCTCTCGCGCCCGCCGGCTGACAGGTAGTCCCCACCTGTCGGGACCTTCTTCTTCCTCGGAAGGGGATCTCTCCCCTTCCATTTTTAGCCGGCGCCCCCCCCTTCCGATTTTAGCCGCCGGCCACATGGATTCACCAAATCGACGCCCGAATCCTTCTTTCCTTAATCCGGTGATCATTTCCCCTCGGTACCCCGATGAGATCGTGCCCCTAATCATCGTCGGCATGCGCATGGAGGTTGGCCGGAGTAATTTTAGGGATTTCCCATCGGATTCCCTCTTTCGGCCTTCCTTTTTCACCACCGGCGAGCCCTTTATAACCCCCTCTCTCTCCACCGTAGCAAAGCCACGCCACCAGAGCCCCAATCCACGCAAACCCAAGGGCCGCAACCTCTTTTCTTCGGTTCCACTCTGGCCAACGATCACCGGCGCTCCGGGCCACCGCCGTCCTCGCCATCACCTTCGCCGGAACCGTCGACGCCCCGCCTACCTCGGCCACCTCCGCATTGACCTTGGAGATCACCGGAGCTCGCCGTCATCATTGAACCCGAGAAGCCCCGCCGCCTCCTCTCGTCGCCGGGTCGCCGCCGGTCACCATCTCCTGCCAACTCCGGTACGGTCGTGACCCCCTCCCCCTCCTCATTCCATTTTTGACGAGAACTAGGGCCTTAGGCCATCGCCGTCGCCGGTGGGGGATCGCCGCCGCTCGGCCGGAGCTGGAGACGATGGTCTCTGTCTTCCCCGTGCCGCGTGTGTGCCGGACGAGATCTCCGTCGTGCGATCGCGGATGGACGGCCGAGATTAGATCGGCCTCAGATTCAATCCTGGCCCTCGGATCACACTGAACCGGTATCCGTTGATCTGGGGCGTTGGATTTCATTTAAAATGCCGGGTTGATCTCAGACGTACACGCGTACCGGTTGGATTCCTTTTAATCACAGCCGTCCAGATTCACTTAAACGCCCCACCTCACCAGTGATCGTTGGATCTGGATCCAACGGTCCAGATCCAACCGGTGCAGCGCACAGTGCGCGGGTCCATGGTGGACCTGGCTCACCGTGGACCAGAGACTGATTTCTGGTTTAAAAATAATTCAGAAAAATAGTTTAAACTTCCAAAATTCATATCTTGCTCAAATTAACTCCAAATTTCACCATTTTAATTCTGGAAAATTTGTCTTTTCATTCTCTGCACTTTTATGCAATAAAAATAATATGTTTATTTGGCACATAATAATCTTATTAAATAATAAAGAAAAGTCTCCTTTAGGAAATTAATTAATATTGCAATAAAATAATTCAGATAAACCCTTAAAAATTTATAAATTAATTCCAGAAGACATAATAGTTCCATTTCACTGTTATTAATATAATAAAAATGGAATGACCATTTTTATCCATGCCATTTTATTTAATAACATTTCTAAGACCCCTTTTAGGACTTAATTAATATTCCATTTAAATAATCCAGAAAAATCCTTAAAAATATATATATATTAATTTCTGGGGACACAATGACTCCCTTACACTGTTTATAAGCCAATAAAAATATAATGATTCATTTTGCCCATTTCATTTTATTAAATAACATTTTCAAGGCCCTTTAAAAATAAATGATTAACTCATAGGATAAAGAGGCAACCCTTTACAAAAATATCATGAATACTTATTCAATAAATTCAGAGGACTTAATGAATTTATTCCACAGCTTTAATCCAACAAAAATAAACATGTTCACTATGCCCACTTTAATCTATTAATTAATATTGCAAAAGCCCTTGTAGGATAATTAAGTAATGCATATAATAGAAGTTAAACACTTTATAAAAATGACATGACAACTTATATAATAACTTCAGAAAAACCTAACCACTTGAGTTCACTATTTTTAATAAAATAGAATATTCGTCTTGTCCACTTTATTCCACTAAATAATATTGCAAAGGCCCTTTTAGGACATTTAATTAAGGCATTTAAGAAGAAGTCAACCTTTTATGAAATTATCCTAAAACTTACATAACAAACTTCAGAAGATCTAAATAACCTAATGTCACTATATTAATGCCATAAAAACATTAAGGTCATTTTATAACTTTTCACTTCAACTTTGAAAAGGGAGAAGTAAAACCCCCTTAGGAAGAATAATTATATCAAGCTATAAAAATTAAGGAATCTCATTAAAAATTAATCTTAAATGTTTAAGTAACAATACCCTAAAAAGTTAAGACTCTATCTCCTTTACTTAATCCAACATAAAAATGTATGTTAGTATGGTTGTTTGTTTTGGATTGTTTATTGAATGTTTTATTTACTTTTCCGTATCGAGAAGACTACGACGTCGTCGAAGATCCGGAGTTCTATCCCGAGGTTCCACCTTCACCCTTTGTTGATCAAGGCAAGTCATCGACCATCTCTGTGGAAACAGTTGATCATATTGAGCCCATGTTTTTATAAATTATCGCTATAACTCATAGGTTAATATTGCATTAGTCAAATATCAAGCCCTACACTTATATTTAATGGATCCCCGTCCTTGTGTGCAAACCCAAGCCATGCTTATTGAGCCTTAACTCCTTGTCACTCTACAAATATTATATTAGCTAGTGCCCAATGTACCGGCACAACTGCTATAGGATAAAAATAATGAGTCGTAGATAGATGAATTCTGGTATAAGAAATACCCCGTTATTCTTGTCTCTGGACTCTGTTGGAGTTGGCTAGGTTATAAGTATGGTGGGTTCCGGGTGCAAGCTCGGAAACTGGTCGGTCGCACCCGGGGCACTATAAGGACCGGTCTGCGGGATCTGTTGCAAAGCACTTCCGTACCAACCACAAGTCTAATGGGTAAGTCCTAACTGGAAGTGTGGAACACTCCGTCTCTCGGCACCATAGTGGAGGGGGCAAGGGGCTAGCCTGCGGGCGACTTGTACCAAAGGAGGCTCAAGGGGGGGTATGGTGGGGCACCGACGCGTCGGGACACCATATGAAACCTATAAGAGGGTGCTGTTGAGTCGGGGAAGACCATATGGAAGGTTTTGGCACGAGTTCCCGTGAAATGGGTCATCTCGTTACACTTTGGTGTAAGTGATGAGTGCGTGCCTTGTGGGTACAGTGGTACATCTCTGATCAGAGTAAAATCAATCTTTTCGAAAAGCCGAGCCCACGGTCAAGGGCGGGTTGTGTGACTACTCGCAGTTAGTTTACAATTGTTTGAAGGTTTGAGTTATTCATGGCATGTAAGGACTGTTGTGCGAGGAGGTGAAACGTACTCCTCGAGTTAGAAGATGATGATGCATACACATGTTTACTTTTCAGTACTAATAAATTGATCACATTTAATGCTTTACAAATATGCTGCTTCCGCAAAACTAGCCACTATCTCCCTTGTTATTATCTTGCATTATATTTGCATTCGGTGGCTTGCTGAGTACCTCAGTACTCACCCCGTTGACTTACAACATCAGAGCCCGTCTACTACGAGGAGGATGAAGGTCTGGAGTAGCGACCCAGTCAAGGCGAGACTGGAAGGAGGCGTTCATCTAGGACCCTTTGATTTATTAGTTTCTCTTCATCTTTATTCACTTTTGTATTTAATACGGTCTACGAACCGTGAATGATTGCTCGTATTTGTACGTGGTCGCATGATGAACGTCTTGTTTTATTGATTTTCTATGGAATTTCAATAAAGTCCTGATTTATTAAATCGGGGCGTGACAACTACTTAGAACTATCATCCAACCGGATCATCATTTCCCACCATTTGGTCTTTGATGAAACAAGCTTCCCGCTCATAGGCTCTCAGCCACCAATCACTAACCTTGATTTTTTGTCTAAGTTTGATGCTTCGGTCTTTTTGGTCGATCCCTCACCTACAGGAAATCCTCTCGCCTCGCATGACGCCACCCTGGCCACTGCTGACCCACAACACTCGGAGCTACCAACCATGCCTCTCATGGTCCCACCCGCGGCCACGACTACCCCGACTGTGCCATGCGCTGCAACGGCTCCAACAACCACGCCACGCGTAGCAACCACTCCATCAATCGTGCCACATGTGGCCACAAATTCATCCCATGTACCTCACATGGACTCCTCATCAGCAACTCTCGGCATGTCGACTGCACCTTTGCTGGTCTATAGTCATCGCCCTTGCACTACCACTGTTGCGCCCACCTCGGCTTCCCTGCCCGTGGCTCCCGCTCCTACTCAATTACCACCGACTGCTATCCTCATCACCCTGATGGTTAACTAGCACAACATGGCCACCCGCGGAAAGTCCGTCTTCCGGTTGCCAACAACTTTCAATGCCATGGAGCTCTCGCCTATTTCGAAGACCTATCGCAGCGCCCTCGTCGACCCTCATTAGCGTCATGCAATGTAGGAAGAGTACAATGCACTTCTCTTCAACAACACGTGGGATCTCGTCCCTTGCCCTCCGACGCCAACATTGTCACCGGTAAGTGGGTTTTTTGACACAAGTTCCATGCTGACGGTTCCCTTGACAGATATAAGGCATGTTAGGTCCTCCGTGGCTTCAATTAATGCCCTAGTGTGGATTATGATGAAACATTCATCCCTGTGGTCAAGCCTACGACTGTCCATACTGCCTTGTGTCTGGCACTCTCCTAGTAGTGGCCGGTTCACCAGCTCAATGTCAAGAATGCCTTCTTGCATGGCACTCTCACCGAGACAGTCTATTGCTCCCAGCCAACAAGTTTTGTTGATTCTGCCTAGCCACATGTTGTCTGTCGTCTCAACAAATCCCTTTATGGACTAAAACAGGCGCCCCATGCTTGGTACAATCGCTTTGCTACCCACTTATTCCAATTGGGATTCATTAAGGCCAAGTCAGACACTTCATTGTTCATCTATCACCACGGGGCGGACCGAGCATACTTACTTCTTTATGTGGATGACATCATCCTCACTACCTCTAGCCAAGATCTCCTTCATCGCATCATCACTGCACTTCAAAAGGAATTCTCCATGAAAGACCTTGGTGTCCTCCACCACTTTCTAGTTATAGCTGTTTAGTAGTGTTCTGAGGGTCTTTTTCTCTCTCAATGGTAGTATACTCTGGATGTTCTTGAGCGTGCTGGCATAACCAACTGCAAACCATGCAGTACACCTGTCGACACACATGCCAAAGTCTCCTCCACTGCTAGCACACCTATTGATGACCCCACTCAGTACCACAGTTGGATTGGCGCATTGTAGTACCTCACCTTCACATAGCCCGACATCTCTTATGCAGTTCAGCAAGTGTGCCTCCACATACATGACCCCCGTGACATTGACCTATCCATAGTCAAATGCATCTTACACTATCTACAAGGGACGATCGGTCATGGTCTTATGCTACGACCATCGACTACATCTGCACTAATCGTCTACATCGACGCAGATTGGGCCGGTTGCCCGGACATTTGCAAGTCCACTTTTGGGTACACTGTGTTCCTAGGCGACAACCTAGTCTCTTGGTCCTCCAAGCAGCAGAACACAGTTTCCCGCTCCAATGTTGAAGCTGAGTACCGAGCAGTCGCAAATGGAGTGGCTGAGGCCTGCTAGCCCAGACAGCTGCTACAAGAACTCCATAGTCCCCTGACAAAGAGCACTTTGGTCTATTATGATAATATTAGTGTTGTCTACTTATCAACCAACCCGGTTCAACATCAACAGACGAAGCACGTCGAGATCAACCTTCACTTCATCCGCGAGCGCATCGCCATTGGTGATGTTTGGGTCCTCAATGTTCCAACGACACCTCAGTTTGTTGATATCTTCACCAAAGGACTTCCTACATGTGTTTTTGCGAGTTTTGCACCAATCTTAGCGTCTGTTGCCAACAACATCCTAGTTTGTTGATATCTTCACCAAGAGACTTTCTACATCCATTTTTTGCAAGTTTCGCACCAGTCTTAACGTCTGTCATATCGACATTCTGATTGCAGGGGTGGTATTAGAGATATTATATATCTCCTTTCTGTTTAGTTTATCTCCTGCCTTTTATATGGCCGGTAGTTGAGTCCGCTCTTTCCTTTGCGTAGCCTCCCAGATCTCATCCCTGATTTCGTTGCTATAAATCAGGATAATGGACTCTTAGTTTAGGCCCTATATATATTCATTGTAATTATGTATTTTGAAATATAGAGAAATATTTTATATCATCCACTAGTGATTCTCTTCTTTTGATGAACTTGGTGGTTCCAAATTTCAAATTTGGGTTTCTTTTTTGCTTTGCTGCGTTTGCCTGCTTAATTTGGTTATCCAGGAACATATAATCAAATCTGTGAAGGGAAATCAAGCAGCCAAGCTAAATGCCTACAATTACATCAAAACTAGAAACTAGTTAAGAGCATCTTCATTGTGGTTGTTATTTTTTACTTGATATTTAGGGTAATAGCAAGTGTCCCTATTCAAATTATATTTCTATTTCACTATCCACTACAATGTTTTTCATATTTTTTTAGACTAAACTTCCTATAAAATAGAGTAGCAAGAGGAATGAGAAATATTGGTGACTTCTCTAGAAGGAAGTCTTGATTGAAGTATAAGAAGACGTTTAAAATAGTAAGTCAAATAACAAGGACAATGAAACTGTTTTTTTGACCATACTTACTATAAAATAGAATAGTAAGTAAGATAGAGAACACAATAGAGATGCTCTTAGCACACCTATGCAGTTGAAATCTAGGTGGGTTTGGCATTTTCAAACCTCCATGCATGAGTGAGCTTCTGTCCAGCAACATCATACCTCAATAAAATACTCAACAACTATTGGTGCAACATTGACAAAGCAAAATGTCACTGAATCTGTAATTTTTCCCTTTTTTGATAGATACAATTGGGAGATAAGATAAGTTTGCTATAAATAATACAGGAACATTCCTCTACAGTTTCCTTCCAACAGACAGTCACATACTCTATGCTCTGATGGTCCAGTACATTTTAACTAACAAGATAATACTATCATAAACAAGCCTGAAAATCTACAAGGACATTGCTACCCAGCACAGTTGTACGAAAATGCTATAAAGGAAAAAATTTGTTGCGGATAACAGAGATAATGCTCATGTGATCTCTTCTGCTTCGTAGAACAACAGCATGTCAATGGATTCCTTATTCTTGGGAGTATTTCTTGAATTCCTTCAGAGACCAAAGTTGCATAGTGTCAGGAACTCCATTTCAGTGTCAACATACTTGGTCCACAGAGCTTTGTACTGGTTCAAAGCAACATCAAGCCAAGGCTTCATATTCCCATTAAAATGTATCACTGCAGCACCACCAATAACCTCAGGACTGATGTTTGGATTATACCCAAGGCCCATTACATGCCATGATTTGTCAAGTGCCTTTGTATTGCCGTCGAATGTCATCAGTCCGGCAGGTAGAACAGATGTGGGATCCCAGAGCGCACCATCCTCATTCTGCCATGAAAATATTGAAATAAATATTCATTCACATATCAGTGCCTGATTTGGTGAGTGCAAATGCATGCCAGTAAAATGCAATTATGGGTACCTATAAGCTTACATCATTTGCATAATTGCATGCATATATAGTTATACTACACAGGACAGGACAACGCAGGTCAAGATAAAACACAAACACAAATTGTACATTGAGGATTTTGTTATCTCAATTAGTACACGACAAGCCATTGACAACAAAAGCTTACTACCTTAAGGTTCGGCAATAAAACATCACATGCATGACAATAGGAACCTAGCAATGTGTCCATCTTATGTTTCATGGGCCACTAGTTAAGAAGTCAAGACTCAAGACCATGAAGTGCACAATCAGGTGACTTTTATACACTAAAAACTGATTATCATCCTTCAGATCCTAGTTTAAAGGATTGGGCCAGTGTTTGGTTGAACTGGAAAATCTGAAACCAGTAGGTTTGATGATTTGGTTTACTACAAAGATTGTTCTATTCATACATATTGACATGAAAACCAGGTGAACAAGGGTTTGCAATTTCATTTAAGGATAAAATTTTGACCCCCATTGGTAGAACAGTAATACGTGAAATTCAAGCAAAATTCGAACAAAAAATATCGAAAGAGTCCAAAACCTATTGAAACACTGACAGTTTTTGTTTTTGTTTTTGTGCGAGTTTGAAAATCACGAAATTCGAGCAAACTTTTGTGGAATTGTGAACTTATGAATGTAGTTCGGAGCATATGCAATATTAAAAATAAGAAAAATGGTAACGATAAAAGAACCAACATTAAGGTATAGTTTTAGATAATAGTGAGTTGTGAAACAGAAGAATTAGGAGTTCATGAAATATATGAGTATGACCACATTGTGGAATTGTATGGGTCAGTCCATCTACTTGATAAATATTTATGTATGTGGTTGATATCTGATTATCCATGCACAACTATCAGTGATTAATGATATGAGTTAATTGGAATGGTCACCCAAGAGATCACCAGACCAAGAGACCACATATTTCTTCCTTCCAAAATATTTCAAAAGGATCATGGTGGAGTAAAGATTCCTATACTAGATGCCCACTCAGGTTATTTACAAATGGAAGAAAAATCAAGGCTACTGAATCACATGATGATCAATTGCAAATAATCATAAGCAGAACTAATAAGGCTACTGAGTCCATGGCACTGGAGTACTGGACATCGAAAATAACTTATACTGACAGTTGCATATCAATCGCAATGTACGCTCAAATGCTACTGCTAGGCTCATCGTAACCAAAGATCACAGCAACTTACCATTTCCATGTACTGATGGAACAGCTCCGTGCAGCCATCTCGTCGCCATGCTTGGAGATCATACACATTGACCCCATATGCCCATGCACATGAGCCGGGATTGAACCGCTCCTGCACTATTTCCTGTGTGAAGTTGAGATACTTCCCATACCTCCTGAATCCCCCGAAGCACATCTCCACAGCACCATTCACCTTCCCATCCAAGTCGAGATGCCAAAGCCCTGCCAAATCCTTCTGCACCACCACATCGTCCTCTAAGAGCACCACCCTCTGCAGTGCCGGGAACATATCCGGCAGGTAGAACCTCAGGTAATCGAGCAATGCCACGTCCCTCTTACCAGCCTCGATCTGATTGAGCACTGGCGACGACGTTGCATTAAGGAAGGGGAAGTCGGAGTAAGCGAGGAGCTGGACGTGCACGCCGAGCGGTGGCGGGCGGCGGGCGAACCAGACGCGGAAGGCTGGCAGGTACATGGGCGCCGTGACCACGTGGAAGACATGGCGCGAGGGGTCGGCCGCGGCGCGGGCAGCTGAGGCCACCACGACGGAGACGGCAAGCACATTGTCAGAGAATACGGCGTAGTGATACAGCGAGGGGTCATCGAACTCGGGTGACGGGTCGGGATCGTCGGCGAATGCGGAGGGTTTGGTGAGGCGGGCCTCGAGGAGGCGCATGGCGAGGCAGTGGAGGGATTTGGGGGTGGAGCCCGCGGCGATGCGGGAGGACATGCGGCCCGCGCGGCGGGCGCGGGCGAGCTGCTCGCCGACGGCGAATACCGTGTCGGAGAGCTTCTGGATCTTGGACTGCGTGTCGAAGCTCTCCTTGGAGTCGGCGGCGAGGGTGCGGGCGAGCTTGATGCGGTCGCGCGCCTCCTTCTCCAGGGGCTTCACCGCGTCCTCGGGGAGGGAGAGGTGGGACGCGAGGCGGGACGAGAGCGCCGACAGGTCAGAAGACATGGTGGAGAAGGACAGCGACTGCGCGGCGGAAGCCTCCTTGAGCTTCCTCGCGTGGGCTGCGTACGCCGCGAGCACCGCGGCGTGGTCCGCCGCGTGGCGGCGGATGGCGGCGAGGCGGGACGGCGGGGAGGATGCCGAGGCGAGGGAGGAGCGGGACGAGGCGGCGGGCGCCGAGGAGAGGAAGAATGAGAGCAGCGCCAGAAGCATCAGCGTGAGGAGCGCCGCGAACGCCGCGCGCCGCGGCGCGGACGGCCGGAACGCGCGGCCGCCAGCCATCGAGCGGGCGGTGGGAGTGGCTGGCAGAGTAGGGGGAGGAGGGCGAACTGCAGCTGGTAGCGCCGCGTCCCGGATCTGGGACTGATGGCGAGGTGGGGGTGGGAGACGGGTCGGGCCAAGTGATCCAGTGGGCCCCACCTGTCAGTGGGCGCCAGTTCGGGTATCCGGACTTAACCGTGGGTAGGCTTGTCGGTGAGGTTAGTAAACGGGAGCCAAGATTTGATCAGTTGATTAACTGCAGGTGGGGTACACCCATGCGCCGAGAACTCAGTTTGTGCTAATGACATATGGGACTCACAGCATTAGGTCCACCTGTCAATGATATATTAAGCCGGAGAGTAAGTTGCTTTAAGTTGGAGACGGACCGTATCCTGCCAGCCTGGCTACGTGGACAAATGACAATAGTCAAAATCGACAGACATTGTGATCTCAATTTGAAACAATCAAATTCGAGCGCATTTCCTCCGATTCCTAAAACAAAATCGTTTTAGGATTATATCTATAGTTTCAAAAAATATTGTTTTATATTTTTATGTATATTCTGGATATTTTTACTTTTAAAGTAATACTCCTAGTAATTTTAAAGTAATACTCCTAGTAACTAATGAAATAGAGACATTATTAAATCTAGTTGGTATGCACCCTATTTAATATAATAAATAGGTAAATATATACACTATTAAATCTTGTTTGGTATCTGAAATTAAGTTTTGAAAACGATTTTTTTAAACCGGAGTGAGTAGTAATTTACTTTCAAATTTTGCGCAGACGTACCTGCAGCGAATGCATTTTTTGCTTGCCTTGTTCCTCTTCACTTATGCACATTACAGACAAGTTCATAACACATTTACATAAGATTTAATGGTTCAAATAATAAACAAAGGCCACTATCATTAACTATGGCCCAAAATAAACTTAACTCAGCCCACAATAATTAAGGGCCTATATGTCTTCAAAGCATAGCAAACAAATTATACACACGTATAATAATAATAATAATAAAATAAATAGATCTCGAACAGACGAACCTGAGGCCCATTGATAAATTTCTCTACACAAAAGACCATAAAAGATTTTAGCATGTAGTCAGCCCAAATTCTTGTAGATCACACGAGGCTGCATGTTATTGATTGACTCCGTACGTTGAAATCTTTGTTACAATTGGTCATATTTGTTTCATGAATGTAACTTATTTTTATAAGCCGAAACAAATAGATTAATTTATTAAAAACAGATTAGTTTATTTGAGCATCTTCAACAATACTTTAAATAACCCTCTAAAACAAAAGATTTCTAAAATTAATCTTTTCATCCTCTATTTTTAGAGAGTACAAATTTAGGTATTCCGTCGGAGAAAAACGCGTATAAATTAGGAGTCAAATTTTAGAGTTACTGTGGACAGGCTCTTATATCTGTTTATTATAATTCAGAGTACGGATTATAACCATATAGCTTTTATCTATAAGTTAAATTACTACAACCCCCGATCTGTAACAAATATAACCAAAAAGTATAGCCTTCTGGTTAGTGGTTAACTCTCTGTTTCAAAATATTGGGGACGTCTGTCCACCAAGTTATATATATATATATATATATATAAATGTTATCCTACACTACGGGTGTAGAATAGTTATTCTACCGACAAATCTACTACTGAGAAAAAAAAGTAGTATTTAATAGCTATTTTACTGAGAAAATCCACTGAAAGTAGTCGGTGTAAAATAGTTATTTTACACACGTGGTGTAGAATAGCGTTGCCGTGTATATATATAGATAGAGAGAGAGGATGAGCTGCAGAAACCTGTATGTATGACAGTTTGTGTGAGCACTGGATCTTGTCATGGTCCAGGTTATCTTATCGCTGTCTCGTTGCGGTCTAGTGCAATTTTGCAATTTTGACATCATAGCCACAGTACAGGAAACTGTAAATTTCAGTCGTTTTTTTAATTTATATCGGTATTTCAAAAAAATTGACGGAAGTTAACTAATTTTCGTCGATCTATCCAAGCCGATGGAAAATGTTAAGTTAACTTCCGTCGATTTTCACTGTGACTGATGGAAGTTAAGTTGGCTGATAAAAGTTACCGTTTTTATTTGCCTCTTGGCTCATTCTCTTGTCGATAACTGGGATATAAGTAAGGTTAACGCAATTAGGTATAGTTTAGTTCTTTAGTCTAAAAGTTTAATCCCGTCACATAAGATATTTGGATGTTATTTTGGAGTATTAAATGTAGATTATTTATAAAACTAATTTATAGTTGGTGGATTATTCATGAGACGAATCTAATAAGTCTAATTACGTCATGATTTGACAACGTGATGTTACGTTAAACATTTACTAATTATAGATTAATTAGGCTTAATAAATTTATTTCACGAATAATCCTATAATTTTATAATTATTTTTAAAATTAATTTACGTTTAAATTTTTAAATTGATTTCCAAACATCACGACATTGTCGGCAAAGACAACAGATCAAGCACGCGATGGAAGAATGAAAAAACTATAATCGGTTGATAGCTCGGTTAGTGGTGGATCCAAAATATGTTTCAGGGACTCAGATTTAGTGATGGAGAGAAACACATTTGAATAAATTTGCATCAAATAAATCACATATATATATATATATGAGTCCAATTTTTAGAGCATAATGCTCTTAGAATTTTTTTCCCACACTGTCGCCAAGAAGTAGAAGCATAGTGGAAAAAATCGAACCAACCAGCGGTTAAACAGGAAAAAAATAAAAAAAACGAGTAATTAACCGGTTCATTTTGTTAAAAGACCGCTTAAGCAATCAAACATGTAAAAACATGATGAAATGGACGTTTTTATTGAATCGGTGAACCAGTGCCAGTTTTAAAGAACTAGATGGTTCGGTGTTAACACACAAAAAAATTGTTTGAGAGGGATTAAATGTTTAGAATTTTTATTTATTTTTGATAACCACTCTAGCTTATTATTTAACATGTAATAACTAACAAAATTATTATTTATATAATAAGAAAATGATACTAACACTAAAAAAATAAAATGATGAGGATTTGCGAAGTGAGAATGCACAACCTAAAAACATCTTAAATAAATTTTGTTTAAAATATTTTAATATTTTAATTATTAAGTTATTTATGGATTGTCCTTAAATCATAATATTAAAATATAATTATAATGTTATATTTAAGCTGTATTTTTAATAACTAATTATACATATTTCTTATCCACTTATAATATTTTTATATTAAAATATTACAAAATAAATATAATATTAATAAACAAAAAACTGATGATTTAACCTATAAATCGATGGTTGGATCAGTGAAACGATAAACCAACATTTTTTTAAAAAAATAATATTTTTTTAAAAAAATTCAAATTTGTATGTCGGATTCAAAAAATTACAAAAATAGCATCCGGTTGGCTGACCATCGGCCGACTGGTGCTCGAAACGCGAAGCAGGGCGCCACGCCGTGCCCCGACTTCTGTGTGAAATTCTCATATTCACGCCGGTAGGTCTGATAGAGTCGAGGCTTGACCTGTGCTGTTCCCTCATGGTGTGCCTTGAGGGTAGCCCAGATCTCTCTCGCAGTGGAGAGATGACTCACTCGCTCAAATTTAGTGGGACCTAAACCAGAAAATAAAATGTTCACCGCTTTGCTATTGTTCACATGCTGGGCGATGATACCAGGAGAATCATGCTCAGCAACTGGCAATATGACAAACGTAGCGTGAACGCAAATGTCCCAGATGTCCGAGCTTTGGCTCATGAGATAGGCTCGCATGCGAGTCTTCCAATAATTATAGCCATAAGCTTCCAAGGACGGGACCTTGCCAGGAGACGTCATAGTCACTACTGGGGTTTAGAACCGGTTAAGGTATGGAAAAACCCTAACCTAAGCTCTGATACCACTTGTAGGACCGAAAGTAGCGACCAGAGGGGGGGTGAATGGGCGCCTTAAAAATTCTTTCGAATCAATGGCCTGCTCCCAACACCCAACGCACCTCAAAAGACTGTGCAGCAGAAAATGAACAGAAGGCCTAAGTCTAAAGGTTTCTAACCTAGAGGCAGCTGATGATAAACAGTGTAATGTTAAAGCAGTGCAACTAGACAGATGAACAAAGTGTAACAGGCCTAAACTTCTCAATGAAATGATCTAAGTATGCATAAGATGAAAAGAGAAGTTACTGTCCAAAATTGTCTCCTGTTCGGAACTTGGCGAAGCCCCCTTCGCACGCCGAGGTCTGCTTCGGAGGTTGGTGACGGAGTCTGTCCGAAATGTCAAAGGTGTCGCTGTCTAGCCTAGTTCGAAGTGGTAAGAAGCGAAGTGTACTTCGGAGCGAAGTAAAACAGTGCCGGAGCCTGGTTTGAAGTGTGTACTTCGAAGACAGGACTTCGAACACAGCTTCGAACCAAGAGCTTCGGAGCAAAGTGACAAAGTCGGAGCCTGCTTCGAAGTGAGGACTTCGAAGACAAAAACTTCGAACACACTTTGAACCGAGAGCTTCGAAGCACAACCTTTGAACAAAAAGCTTCGAACATACAAAACAGACGAACTACCTTCGAACAAAGAAACGAAGCCTGCCACGCGACAGAAAAGCAAGTCCGAACCCAATGCTCTACCTTCGAAAAGAGCAAGCTCCGAAAAGAGAGGCGAAGGGTGACACGCTACACAGAAATTAGAGCGAGGCCTAGCGGAGCCACAAGCTTCGAACCCAACCTCGAAACGTGTCGAAGTATGGACTTCGAACAGATAGGGTCGAAGCCCCTTCGCACTAAAGTTCGAAGTATGTAATGCTGTCAATCAGAAAACTGCTTCGAAACTTAGCAACACAGAGCACAAAACAAAGTCCGAAGACTGAGGCGAAGCCTTCAAGTATGGTTAGATCGAAGCCTACCTCACGGAGCTGAGGGACTTCGAACAAAGGAAAATGACTTCACTGAAACAGTCAAAAAGGCATTTACTCCATGCTGCTTCGATCAAAAAGCTGGGCAATAGAAGGTGAAAAGCTGGCAGCAAGTACTGTAGCTACAGAAGTAGTACTACTTGCAACAGCAAGAACTAGTACCCAGTTCGTGAAGAACAGAAGCAACAGAAGAAGCTTCTCCCCAAGAAATAAATTCACCAGCTCGTGCCCAAAGCATTAACTTCCCAAACCGAACAAAATGCAAGCAATAAATTCACCAGGGACCAAGGCATTTACGCATCTAAGAGATTTGAGCAAGAAAAAATGCATACACAGAGAGGAGCCAGTCCTGGCGGCGCACACAGGAGAGAGAAGAGAGACAAAAGTGACCCAATGGGAGGATTTGATTTCAGCACAAAAGGGTAGTCCAAACCCTAGGGATTGGGGTGCTATTTATAGGCAGCCCAACACTAGGAATATTCTACCAGCCCCTTAGGGTTTTACAGACTCAAAAATACAGAAAAAGACTCTACTGCCCTTAGGTATTTTTACAGACACAACTGACTGACTGTGGGCCTAGAGTAACGGATGACATATCCGGAAGCTACTCTTCTGGACAGTCGGATACAGAATCAACGGTTGTCAGTTTTACGCTGAAACTGACAAAGCCTCCACCAGCTTTGCACCAGGTACCCGGATTGGGCCGGCCCGACTCCGCAGCTCTCTCAGCCCGGCAATCGCTCACCGCCCGTGTACCTGAGTCAGTCCTGGTCAACAGCCCAGTGGGTCTTCTACTGCTTCTGGCCCATGTACCCGGATTGGGCCAGCCCGACTTCGCAGCCTCCTCTGCCCGACAGTCGCTCGCTGCCCGTGTACCTGAGTCACACGCGGCCCATGAAACAGCAGATCTCTTCTCTCCTTCAGTCCTCGTTGACTATCGTTGACAATGACTCATCACTTCTAGAGCCATGAGGCCCACGCTATTCAGCATGGCTCCTCAATCTCCCCCTTGATGAGTGCATTGTCAACATTCCTCTTTTCACAGCTCTTCAGCACCTGCGAACAAATGTGGAAACACGAAAACAAAATACAAGGAAACAAAGAAGAAGAAAAATAAGGTAAAAGTTTAACCCTAATGACCAAAAGCCAACCAAAAGCAAGAAACGGTCATTATGGTTAACCAAAACGTAAAAGCTCAAAATGAGTGCGATTGCAGAATAACAAGGATATCAACAGAGTAAGAACTCCCCCTTAAACTCTGATCCCAAAATTTCTCCCCCTTGTTGACAAGTGAACTCATCAAGCACTCAAAAGAGACACAGACTCCCCCTGAAATGCAACTCCCCCTCAAAATATGCAGTGAATGCAATTGGGGTGCAGGTGGAGTGAAGAAAGCATGCTTCTCAGATATGATTGACTGCAAATACAGTATCTAATAGGTATAGCAAAAGAGATACTGTCCAAGACACATGGCATGATCAGTGCAACAGATGATATCTAAAGAAAGTCATTTAGCACGCATTTATCAGTTTTTGCAAATAAAAGCATCACCACGTTTTCTAGTAAATAAGCAAGGTAAAGCACGAGATGCAGAAGCTAACTGATATCTACCAAGATAAGCATTGTTCAAAACAAAGTGCTTCAGCAAACATGTTATCTTTGAAATGCTCAGGCTTTTTCAAATTTCCTTTTTCATTTATGCCAAGGGTTATTTGCCTGTCAAGCCTTATGCTAACCGACCAAGTCAAGCCTAGGCCAGAGCTGGGCCATCAGAAGCTTAAAACATTGGTCTTGGCATACACTACATTGTCCTAGTTCATACCAAAGTGCTATGGTAAGCAGTCCAGAACAATGTAATGCGACAAAGCAAACCCACTTGGATCTTTGCAATTTAAGCATAAAAAGGCATGGAATTTTCATTCATTTTTGATTTTTATCATTTTTATAGCACATATTCCATGTTAAAGCATAAAGATGTCCAAGTTGCATATCTGCATCTATGTGATGAACTGGCTACAAGGCATGTAACAGATAGCAAAAACACTCAGCCTACGCATGCTAGTTACCAGAAGCAATGGTGATCATTTTTCAGGTTTAAAGCATAAAACCAATGTATATGACAGATATATCAAGTGAACTGAACCAAAGCATGATCATTGACAAGTAATCAAAAGCATGTACCAGCTAGACTAAGTAAAGCAGTTCAATCATATAACAGAAGCAGGCTCAAATGTGTGATATGTGAATATGTATGATATGAACACACACAAAAAGACTCAAGAAAAGAGTAAAAAGAAAACTGACGCAAAATATCCTAGAAAGGATACACAACACCCAAATCCCCTCGTAAACGCTCAAAAGTAGATTGATCTAGGGGTTTGGTGAAAATGTCAGCCAACTGATGATGGGTATCAACATGAATAAGGTCAATGACACCTTTCTCATATTGATCCCGCAAGAAGTGAAAGCGCACATCAATATGTTTGGTTTTTGAATGAAGACACGGGTTTTTCCCTACACTAATAGCACTAGTGCTGTCGCAAAACAATGGAACCCTGGTAGGAAAGAACAACCCAAAGTCTCGTAGAGTAGAAATCATCCAAACCATCTGTGAGCAGCAGCTAGCAGCAGCTACGTACTCAGCCTCTGTGGTCGAAAGAGCAACTCCAGATTGCTTTCGAGAAGACCAAGATACAAGGGAAGAACCAAGAAACTGGCAAGTACCGGAAGTCGACTTGCGATCCAACCGACACCCACCAAAGTCAGCGTCCGAAAAGCCAGATAAATCAAGTGATGATGATGCTGAATAATAAAGACCAAGATCAGGCGCATAGGTGAGATACCTGAAAATGCGCTTGACAGCCTGCCGGTGAGACGCGCGTGGTGAAGACTGAAAACGCGCGCAAAGTCCCACGGCGAACTGTATGTCTGGTCTTGTTGCCGTTAAGTACAACAGCGAACCGATCATCCCTCGAAATTCTCTCTCATTGACCTTGACACCGCTCTCGTCCTTGTCCAGACCCCCAGAAGTGCCCATCGGGGTCATCTGCGGCTTCAATTCACCACCAAAGTCAAATTTCTTAAGCATGTCACGAGTATACTTACCTTGGTGGATGAAGGTGCCGTCCTTGGTCTGCTTGATCTGGAGCCCTAGAAAGTATTTGAGCTCACCCATGAGGCTCATCTCAAACTCACTGTGCATCTGCTCAGAAAACTTGGACACAAGAGAATCAGTAGTACCGCCAAAGATAATATCGTCCACGTAAATCTGAGCAACTAAAAAATCTGAAACATCTCTGAGCAAGAAAAGAGTTTTGTCCACAGAACCCATCACAAACCCCTTCCCCAACAAAAATTGCTTCAACCGGTCATACCAAGCCCTGGGGGCTTGCTTCAACCCGTATAAAGCTTTATGCAACTTAAAAACATGTCGAGGAAACTTAGGGTTCTCAAAACCGGGGGGTTGCCTAACATATACCTCCTCCTCTATGAACCCGTTCAGAAAAGCACTCTTAACGTCCATTTGAAAAAGCTTAAAACCCTTTGAAACGGCAAAAGCTAGAAGAATACGAATGGACTCAAGACGGGCCACAGGAGCGAAGGTTTCTTCAAAGTCAATACCTTCCTTCTGGCAATAACCCTGGGCGACTAGTCGAGCCTTGTTGCGCACCACAACCCCATCTTCACCTTGCTTGTTCTTGAATACCCACTTGGTGCCTATGGGGTTGCATCCTGGTGGCGGCTCAACCAATGTCCAAACCCGATTGCGGACAAAATTCTCAAGCTCTTCTTGCATAGCATTAATCCAATTAGAATCAGAAAGAGCATGAGAAATGTCTCTGGGCTCAAAAGATGCAACAAACGCAGATTCAGCAAACACAGCGAGAGAGGCAGAAGAACGCAAGGTCCTCTCAGTCAAATCACCAATGATGAGCTCTGAGGGGTGGACACGCTGAACTGCTCGGGTTCCCTGGTGATCTGAAGTCACCTCACCGGAGTCAGCAGCTGGCACCTCTGGACTCGACTGAAGGGGCTCGATCGAAGTGGAAGAAGTGATCAGAGGTCCGCCTTCATCATCAGTCGAAGTCACAGAAGGTGTGGGCTCTGCGGGGGATGCAGAATGCCCGCCCTCAACAGCAGCTGGAGTATCCTCATCTTCCTCGAAGATAGACTCTCCGAGCTCATCATCACCAAAAAGCTCAAAAGAAGGAGTCAAAGAAGGCAAGGACTCATCAAAAGAAACCTCACACGTCTCGACAAGCAGCTGGGATTCAAGGTTCCAGACACGGAAGCCTCGAGAATGCAATGCATAACCAAGAAAAACACCATCCCAGCAACGAGACTCAAACTTGTCCAAATGCCCTCCCTTCTTGAGCACAAAGCACTTGCAGCCAAACGCTCGCAAGTGGCTCACTTTGGGCTGTCTACCAAACCGCAACTCATATGAGGTCTTACCAATGTAAGCTCTAAGAAAAATGCGGTTGGCCAGATAGCAAGCCGTGTTCATGGCTTCAGCCCAAAAACGCCTAGGAGTCCTGTGCTCATCGAGCATCGTCCTAGCCATCTCAACTAGCGTGCGGTTCTTTCGTTCCACAACGCCGTTCTGTGGGGGAGTGTAAGGAGAAGAAAACTGATGGTCCAGACCCTGATCACCACAGAAGCTGACGAACTGAGAGTTCTTGAATTCAGAGCCGTTGTCGGAGCGAATTGCTCGCATCCGGCCATTGTTCTCATTCTTCAGCTTCAAAATTAGGTCATGGACAAATTGAAAAGTTTCATCCTTAGACTCCAAAAAGAAAACCCACGAGAAACGAGAAAAATCGTCAACAATCACAAGTGCATACCACTTCCCACCGACTGAGCGTACCCGAGCTGGACCTACAGTGTCCAAATGTAAAAGCTCGCCTGGATACGAAGTCATCACCTGAGTCACAGGTGAATGAGAAGCGGCAACCATTTTCCCATGACGAGAGGGATGACAAACTAGATCCTTCTCCATCTTAAGCTTGGGCAATCCTCGGATGAGGTCCATAGAGCTTAACCTGACTAGCAGATCAAAACTCAAATGACCTAACCTCCTATGCCACTTCCAGAGCTCAGAAGAAGATCCAGCAATCAAACAACGAGAAGGGCCAAAAGAACTAGAGAAATCAATCCGAAAAACTTTACCGAAGGGTAAAATCTGACAAACCAAAGACCCTCTAGAATCAATCACAGAAGAATTGCCCTTCTTAAAACGCACTTCCAAACCATCCTCAAGAAGTTGCGACACAGAGATTAAATTAAAGTTCAGATTTTTAACCAAAGCAACATTCTTTAAAGAGAAATGGTCTGAGATGCTGATTGAGCCTATGCCACTTACTTTCCCTTGACCGCTGTTCCCGAATGTAATGTACTCTTTGGAGCTCGGGGGAGTGAGACTGGAGAACCATCTGCGATGTCCCGTCATGTGGCGAGAGCATCCTGAGTCCATGATCCAAACGTCCTCCAGTCCCCGGTCCTGCACAATCAATGTCTGTAAGTGAGAGCAAATGGTCCGGCACCAGGTTTAGCAAAAGAGCTAAACCAGTGTCGAGCCATCTGCTCAAAAGATGGAAAGCGAAAACCATCAAAAGAGTTTGGACCAAAACGCGGCTCAAAGCGCGGTCCATGGTTCTTCCTAACCCTACGGCCACGAGGTCCAGAACCGTAGCCAACTCGGTCTGGAACTCTGCCGGAACGAATACCACCACCTGGAGCACGGGCACGAAAACCGTCTCCTCTACCACCACCTACACGACGCGGCCTGGCCTCCAGCCTCTCCCCGCGCCGAGGAACACGTAGTCTACCACCCTGCTGGTAGAACTGCTCCTGATCACTACGAGCCCTTTCAGCTCTCTCAACCCGCTTCCTCCTGAAGCAAAACTCCGCAAGATGCCCGTCTCTCTGACAAAACTCACAATGATAGGTAGGCTTCTTGGGATGTGGTTGAGGCTTGGGATTCTTGGGCTTGGTAGTGTTTGGTGTGGTCTTCTTGGGCTGAGAGGGTCCAGGAAGAGAGTCTAGAGAAGAGTGGAGGTGTTTGGGCTTAGGAACCCAGATAGGCTTCTTGGGTGGAGCTTTGGGTGGTTCATGGATCACTCCATCCTTGGGCTGACAAGCCTGGGAGGTCTCAGTGGAGTGAGTCTTGGGATACCTCTGCTCTGGAGTCATTTTACTCCACTCCATTGCCCGGCTAATGGCACTCTCAAAGTCAGCCTTGGTATAGGTGTAACCTACCCCAAATCCATCCTGCCTCTTGAACTGCTGGATCATCATGCCGAGCTGTGGCTCTCTGGCACTGATCCAACTCAGGATAGACCGGAGGTAAAAGTTCTCATTCTGAGAATCAGCTAGCTCCTCTCTCAAAGAAGCTAGTACCTCCACCTGAGACAAGCAGGTCTCACACTCACTATCTATCTGGATAGACTTCTCGGCTTTCAGCTTAATCAACTCCATTCTAAGAGACAGACAGTTCTCACAGACAGTGGGTGGAACTGACAATGTCTCAAGCTCTAGCCTAGTCTGCGCAAGCTCAACTCTCATTCTCTCCAAATCACCCAGATGCTTATCGCCCTTGACTTTCAGCTCAGCTAAACTAGCAAGATGAGATGGGCAATCAGCACAGGGTACGACGACAGTGGCTTGAGCATCTTTCAGCTCCAGCTGAGTGCTTTCAAGCTCAGTGGCCAAAGCGTCCCTCTCATCAACCCTTTCTGTGTACCTGGACTTCAGAGTCGACAGGTCACACAGAAGCACCTCACACTTCGGGCACTCACTGCTATCACCCAAGCAAGGGGAAGAAGATAGACTCTCAATTCTGCCGTTGGCCACGGCAAGCTCACTCTCTAGCTCATCTATCCTCTTCTTAGCCCCCCTAAGCAGTTTTTCCCGATACTTCAACTCCTGACGATTGCTCTCTAGTAAATCAACAATTTCACGCTCATAAGATGATACCTTGCTATCGTCGTCGTCGGAGTCGTCGGAGGAGCTCTTTTCTTCTCTATCCCCAAGAGCCATGGAGCAGAAGCTCTTGCGGGATCTTCGACGCTGGTGTGAGCGGCTCTTCGGCTTGTCTCCGAAGGCCATGAAGCAGAGGCCCGCCGGATCATCCTTGTCCTTCCCCTTCTTGATGGTAATCTCCTCATCACTTGAGCTCGATGAAGAGGAAGAAGACGTGGATCTCTTGGAGTAGCTCTTCTCCATCTCGGCGAAGAAGGCCTTGTCGCGCTTCTTGTTCTCTCGCCGGTAGTCCTTCAGGGCCTTCTTGAAGAACCGGGTCTTCGGCTTGCCCTTGGTGAAGGAGGGGCTCTCATGCTTGCCGGAGTCGTGGAAGCTGTTGCCGGTGCCCTTCTTGTATCCACTGCGCTTGGGGCAGTCGGCGATGAAGTGTCCTGGATCACCACATTCAAAGCATCCGGATTTTGTGCCGTGTCTTTTGAACATTCTTTTATCATAGACACGACGCACCCGGTTGTTAAAGAGACACAAATCATCATCTCCCAACAACTCAAGCTGGTCCTCAGTGATAGACATCAAAGAGAGCCCAGCACAGCTCACAGCAGAGGGATCAACAGAAGGTGTAGCAAGGGCCAGGGATTTTGATCCAGAACCAGTGAGATTTGATCTCAACTGGATATCTACCTCAGTGGCCTTTAGCTTGCTAAATAACTCAGAAATGGTCAAGGTATCGTATGAAGTACTCTCAACGATAGATGATACCTTGATCTCCCAGATCTTTGGGTCCAAGGTATGAAGAACCTTGAGCGCCTGCTCGTGATCTGAGACTAACTGAGCACCCTCAGCCTTGTTGTCCCGAAGCTTGTTAATGATCGACTGAAAGCGACCAAACAAAGCCTCAACAGATTCACCCGGCTTCTGTGTGAAATTCTCATATTCACGCCGGTAGGTCTGATAGAGTCGAGCCTTGACCTGTGCTGTTCCCTCATGGTGTGCCTTGAGGGTAGCCCAGATCTCTCTCGCAGTGGAGAGATGACTCACTCGCTCAAATTTAGTGGGACCTAAACCAGAAAATAAAATGTTCACCGCTTTGCTATTGTTCACATGCTGGGCGATGATACCAGGAGAATCATGCTCAGCAACTGGCAATATGACAAACGTAGCGTGAACGCAAATGTCCCAGATGTCCGAGCTTTGGCTCATGAGATAGGCTCGCATGCGAGTCTTCCAATAATTATAGCCATAAGCTTCCAAGGACGGGACCTTGCCAGGAGACGTCATAGTCACTACTGGGGTTTAGAACCGGTTAAGGTATGGAAAAACCCTAACCTAAGCTCTGATACCACTTGTAGGACCGAAAGTAGCGACCAGAGGGGGGGTGAATGGGCGCCTTAAAAATTCTTTCGAATCAATGGCCTGCTCCCAACACCCAACGCACCTCAAAAGACTGTGCAGCAGAAAATGAACAGAAGGCCTAAGTCTAAAGGTTTCTAACCTAGAGGCAGCTGATGATAAACAGTGTAATGTTAAAGCAGTGCAACTAGACAGATGAACAAAGTGTAACAGGCCTAAACTTCTCAATGAAATGATCTAAGTATGCATAAGATGAAAAGAGAAGTTACTGTCCAAAATTGTCTCCTGTTCGGAACTTGGCGAAGCCCCCTTCGCACGCCGAGGTCTGCTTCGGAGGTTGGTGACGGAGTCTGTCCGAAATGTCAAAGGTGTCGCTGTCTAGCCTAGTTCGAAGTGGTAAGAAGCGAAGTGTACTTCGGAGCGAAGTAAAACAGTGCCGGAGCCTGGTTTGAAGTGTGTACTTCGAAGACAGGACTTCGAACACAGCTTCGAACCAAGAGCTTCGGAGCAAAGTGACAAAGTCGGAGCCTGCTTCGAAGTGAGGACTTCGAAGACAAAAACTTCGAACACACTTTGAACCGAGAGCTTCGAAGCACAACCTTTGAACAAAAAGCTTCGAACATACAAAACAGACGAACTACCTTCGAACAAAGAAACGAAGCCTGCCACGCGACAGAAAAGCAAGTCCGAACCCAATGCTCTACCTTCGAAAAGAGCAAGCTCCGAAAAGAGAGGCGAAGGGTGACACGCTACACAGAAATTAGAGCGAGGCCTAGCGGAGCCACAAGCTTCGAACCCAACCTCGAAACGTGTCGAAGTATGGACTTCGAACAGATAGGGTCGAAGCCCCTTCGCACTAAAGTTCGAAGTATGTAATGCTGTCAATCAGAAAACTGCTTCGAAACTTAGCAACACAGATGTAACACCCCAGAAATTAAAAGAAATAAAATAAAAAGAAAAGTATTATTTAAATCATTTTTGGATTAATTATTAAAGGGAAATTCACAAAAGAACCCAAATAAATCCAAACAGGGAGAAATACTAAAAATCTGGACTTGAAAATTTTATGAGATGAACTAGAGACCAAACTATAATTTTAGGAATTTTTACAAATTTTTATCAACAGTGATTCAACCCCTAATCAAATATTCGAATTACTGGAATTATTTAAAATCAGAAATCAATTTTAAATCCTAAACGGGCCGAAACCCCGAAACCTCCCTCCTAAAGCCTTTTAGGCCCAGCCCAACCCCGCCCTCTCACTGACAAGTGGGACCCGCCTGTCGGCGCGTTCCCCCGCCTCTCTCTCCCTCCCGCGCCCGCTTGGCCCCACGTGTCAGCCTCATGCGCGTGCCTTCACCCACTGACCGCTCGGCCCCGCCTGTCGGCCCTTTCCTTTCCCGTTCGCCCACTGACAGGTGGAGCCCACCTGTCAGGTGCTTCGTCTCCGATGGAAGGGGATCGCCCCCTTCCTTTCTCCCGGCGATCACCTTCTGCTTCTCACCGCCGGCAGCCCGCGATCGCCCGGATCGTCTCGGATCACTTCCCCCGCATGCCGCCGCCACCTTACCATCCATAGCAACGCGTTTTTACGCTTTAGGAAAGCTACCCGGAGCTTTGGTAAGGGATCGCCGGAGCCCTCGGGATCCCCTCGGTTCGCTGCCATCCTGACGCCGGCGACCCCCTATAAGAACCCCTCTGGTCACCGCACTCACCCCACAACGCCGTAGCCCGAGCCTTAGCCCTCCAGAGCGTCTCTGCCCATTTTGCGAGCTCCTCCCCTGCTTCAACTCCGGCGAGCTCTCGCCGTCGCCTCGGACCTCCTCCGTCCACATCGTCGCCACCGTCGTGACCGCCGGAGCTCACCCGTCCTCGGCCACCCCTCGGTTGGCCGTGAAGACCACCGGATCATCAACGCCGACGAGCACCCGAGGCCTCCTCGTCATCTACCCTCGCCGCCGGCCACCGTCCGTCGCCCTCCGTCGCCACCCGAGGTACCGTCGTGATCGCCATCCTTCCCGCGTTCCATTTTTAGCCCTAGCTAAGCCCCTAGGCCCTCGCCGTCGCCACCATGGCCGCGCCCGAGCCCGCCGTCGCCGGAGACGAAGGGTGCGAGGCCCCCTTACGAGCGTGCCGTGCCGGATTTGATCCTGGCCGCACGATCGCGCACCAAGGGCACAGATTAAAACCCTTCGGGATTTAATCTCACCCGTAGATCTGGTCAAAGGGGTACGGAGCGATCGCGGACGTTGATCGTAACTTAAATCCCTGGAGCGATCTGGTGCGTCCACGCGTACCTCTTCGCCACGTTTTAATCTCAGCCGTCCATTTCCACTTAACCCTCCCGCCTCGCACTCAGCCGCCAGATCTGGATCCTACGGCTCTGGATCGGCCGGTCCACGCGCATAGTCACGGGTTCACGGTGAACCTGGTTCACCGTGGACCAGGGACTGTTTTTAGTTTAAATAAAATTCCAGAAAATAGTTTAAACTTCAAAAATTCATATCTTGCTCATTTTAACTCCAAATTTCACCATTCAAATTTTGTTAGAACCAGAATATTATTCTCTACACATTAATGCCATAAAAACAGTATGTTTCTGTTACCCAAAATATTATTAATGACTAAATGAATAAAAATTCCTTAGGGTTAAAATTAATAATACAGAAAATAAATTGGGAAAAATTCTAAAATATTAAACTTTACTGTTTTGTACAAAACCTTGACATATTAAATATTACTTCACATAATAAAACCCACAAGTGTGTATGTTTAATATTTGGTGAGTTTTATGTGTTTATTGAATGTATTGTTTATTTTCCGTAACGAGAAGACTACGAGTTCGTCGAGGAGCAGGAGTTCTACCCCGAGGTTCCTCCATCCCCATTTGCTGAGCAAGGCAAGTCATCGACCACCTTTGTGGACACAGTTGATCATTATTGAGCCCATGATTTAATAAATTATCGCTATAACTCATAGGATAATATTGCATTAGACCAAGATCAAGCCCTACACTTATATTTATTAGATCCCCGTCCTTGTGTGCAAACCCAAGCCATGCTTATTGAGCCTCAACTCCTTGTCACTCTACAAATATTATATTAGCTAGTGCCCAATGTACCGGCACAACTGCTATAGGATATAAAGAATGAGTCGTAGAATAGATGGATTCTGGTATATGAAATACCCCGTTATTCTTGTCTCTGGACTCTGTTGGAGTTAGGTATGTTATAAGTATGGTGGGTTCCGGGTGCAAGCTCGGGTTTGGTATGTCGCACCCGGGGCACTATAAGGACCGGTCTGCGGGATCTGTTGCAAAGCACTTCCGTACCAACCACAAGTCTAATGGGTAAGTCCTAACTGGAAGTGTGGAACACTCCGTCTCACGGCACCATAGTGGAGGGGGCAAGGGGCTAGCCCTCAGGGCGCCTTGTACCGACGATGGCTCAAGAGGGGGTATTGTGGAAACTCGACATGGCGAGACACGGTACGAAACCTATAAGAGGGTGCTGTTGAGTCGGGGAAGACCATATGGAAGGTTTTGGCACGAGTTCCCGTGTGATGGGTCATCTCGTTACACTTCGGTGTAGGTGATGAGTGCGTGCCTTGTGGGTACAGTGGTACATCTCTGATCAGAGTAAAATCAATCTTTTCGAAAAGCCGAGCCCACGGTCAAGGGCGGGTTGTGTGACTACTCGCAGTTAGTTTACAATGGTTTGAATGAATGAGCTATTCATGGCATGTAAGGACTGTTGTGCGAGGAGGTAAAACGTACTCCTCGAGTTAGAAGATGATGATGATGCATTCACATGTTTAATTTTCCGTACTAATAAAATTGCTCATTAAATGCTTTACAAATATGCTGCTTCCGCTAAACTAGCCACTATCTCCCTTGTTATTATCTTGCATTATATTTGCATTCGGTGGCTTGCTGAGTACATCTGTACTCACCCCGTTGACTTACACCATCAGAGCCAGTCTACTACGAGGAGGATGAAGGTCTGGAGTAGCGACCCAGTCAAGGCGAGACTGGAAGGAGGCGTTCATCTAGGACCCTTGATTTTATTAGTTTCTCTTCACTTTCATTCACTTTTGTACTAATGCGGTCTACGAACCGTGAATGATTGCCCGTATTGTACATGGTCGCTTGATGAACGTCTTGTTTTATTGATTTTCTATGGAATTTCAATAAAGTCCTGATTTATTAAATCGGGGCGCGACAACAGAGCACAAAACAAAGTCCGAAGACTGAGGCGAAGCCTTCAAGTATGGTTAGATCGAAGCCTACCTCACGGAGCTGAGGGACTTCGAACAAAGGAAAATGACTTCACTGAAACAGTCAAAAAGGCATTTACTCCATGCTGCTTCGATCAAAAAGCTGGGCAATAGAAGGTGAAAAGCTGGCAGCAAGTACTGTAGCTACAGAAGTAGTACTACTTGCAACAGCAAGAACTAGTACCCAGTTCGTGAAGAACAGAAGCAACAGAAGAAGCTTCTCCCCAAGAAATAAATTCACCAGCTCGTGCCCAAAGCATTAACTTCCCAAACCGAACAAAATGCAAGCAATAAATTCACCAGGGACCAAGGCATTTACGCATCTAAGAGATTTGAGCAAGAAAAAATGCATACACAGAGAGGAGCCAGTCCTGGCGGCGCACACAGGAGAGAGAAGAGAGACAAAAGTGACCCAATGGGAGGATTTGATTTCAGCACAAAAGGGTAGTCCAAACCCTAGGGATTGGGGTGCTATTTATAGGCAGCCCAACACTAGGAATATTCTACCAGCCCCTTAGGGTTTTACAGACTCAAAAATACAGAAAAAGACTCTACTGCCCTTAGGTATTTTTACAGACACAACTGACTGACTGTGGGCCTAGAGTAACGGATGACATATCCGGAAGCTACTCTTCTGGACAGTCGGATACAGAATCAACGGTTGTCAGTTTTACGCTGAAACTGACAAAGCCTCCACCAGCTTTGCACCAGGTACCCGGATTGGGCCGGCCCGACTCCGCAGCTCTCTCAGCCCGGCAATCGCTCACCGCCCGTGTACCTGAGTCAGTCCTGGTCAACAGCCCAGTGGGTCTTCTACTGCTTCTGGCCCATGTACCCGGATTGGGCCAGCCCGACTTCGCAGCCTCCTCTGCCCGACAGTCGCTCGCTGCCCGTGTACCTGAGTCACACGCGGCCCATGAAACAGCAGATCTCTTCTCTCCTTCAGTCCTCGTTGACTATCGTTGACAATGACTCATCACTTCTAGAGCCATGAGGCCCACGCTATTCAGCATGGCTCCTCACGTGGCGCGCTGCGACGCATTCTGGGCGCCAGTCGGCCGCCAATCGGTCGACTAGCTGTCACGTGGCACCAGGTTGCCGACCAACTGTCGACTGGCTGCCAGTCGACATTTGGTCGGCCTACCGGATACTATTTTTATAATTTTTTGAATCCGACATACAAATTTGATTTTTTTTTAAAATACTAATTTTAAAAAAATTTAAACCAACAACTTCGATCTTTTTTAGAAGGCCTCCGTGCTAAAGTTGACAATGGGTACTCGAAACTTGAAACTCGATGGGTTTTTACTCTATTATTATAGATATACGGGTAAAATTATTTACCTGTGGGTTTACTAATGAGAAAAAATAGTACCCAACGGGTATGCGGGTATCAGTAAGGTTTCATAATATCCATACCCGTTATCCGATGGATACCCATCACCCAATAAACTATATTTTTGAGAGTTTAAATCATTGTTGCCATCGTTGTAGGTTAAATCATTGATGTATTATGTTTCAGAGTTTATATATATATATATATATATATATAAATTCGATTTATGACTGAACGAGTGATCGATCTAATTAGGTAAAATACTGTTTTTGTGGGGATAAATACACGGTGTTATTTGTTAGCATATTTTGTGTATGATGCCTATTGATGGATATGGGTAACTGATGGGTATATTTTACCCGTATGAGTATGGATTTGGGAAAGAAATAGTATCACATGTATATATATGTTATGCGATGGAAATTTTTTCTAACAGGTATAAGTTTGAGATGGTCAGACCCGATAAATATAGACCGATCGGGGTCTTTACTCTGTGCAGAAAGAAAAAGAAAAGGCAGCGTCGCAGATCGTAACTGAGACGGCCACTCCGCGACACGGCGGCCCAGATCGCTGTAACCTTGCACAAAACCACGCGACGCGATCGATCGGAGAAGAAAGGCTTCGCGAAATGCCATTTCGAATGGCAGACATGGACGCAGGAGAATAATCGACGTCAAATGTCATGTCACTCGACGCAGCAGCAGCAGCAGCAATGGCCAATGGAGCGTTAACCCTATCCTCAATCCCTCCTCCAGAATGCTAGCCCATCCCTGCATCGAGCAATAACCGGCCAACCAGCCATGCATGCATCGATCACTGCATCCAGACGCATGACAAAACGAAACAGAGCACCACTGCACGCATCCGGCCGATCCGACGCGACGCACGATCGAGACACGACGGAATTAAAGCCGGGAGAACACGAACATCAGGTTCGCGATAATATTTTAGCCTAATCATGCGTTCCCAAACAGGAGCAGCACCAGATCCCATCCCATCCGCGGCGCCCCTGCATTCGTCCATGTCACCGGCGCTGTTCAAAAAGCGCGCCGCCAGCAGGCCGGCCGGCCAGCCGCACTGCCGCCGCGGCGGCATGCAGCCACAGTTCTACAGGGATGGATGGCGTCAGCGTCACCATAGGTAAACTACAAACCTGACCAAACAAGCGGGTGTAGATGGATGCCGTAGTAGCCGGCCTGTAGCAGGTCAACCGGTCGATGGATCGACGATGCTGCCATTATCGCAAACAGTGCTTATTCGTTGCGTTTATGCTCTTCTTTCCAATCGCGGATCGGGGAAGAAGAAGAAGATTAGATCGACGCTCCGTTCTTCTGAGTTCTAGCTTTGCTTTTCTCTCCTCCTTATGAGCTCACGGTTAGTGATACGTGTCTTCTATGCTGCAGTTTAGGCAGGCCCGTTCTTTTTACATTATCGGGTAAATTATTTATCAGATTATACGTGTTATGTTTCTGGAAAATACGATTTGGCTTCATCAATTCATGGGCGGCTTGCCCTAACAAAAGACTTGGCTTCAACTTTTAGCCGAATTGAAGGAGCCTGAAAATGAATTAAACGTGGAATACCGTAATTCCATTTTATCGGACTCCTGAACCAAACACTACCTTAAGGTTTTAGGATAGGATAGGCTCGAGGGTGAGATATTAATGCTCACTGTCATAAACTCTGATGGTTTCAACAAATAATTAAATGACATCCATTTAAAAGTGATAAATAATTGATTCTTTTAACTCAACGAGTCAAGAAAAAATGTACCATCAAGCAAATGTTAAGTATTTTCATATGTGTTTAAATGGGTACTCGCTAACTAAAAGTAGGAAGTATATATATTGATTAAGCATTTTTATAGTTTATTCAGGGTCTGTTTGGTTTTTATGGACTAAAGTTTAGTCCACTATTTTTATACACTTTTAGTCCATAAACACCTAAATAGGTGGACTAAAATTTGGACTAAAAGTTTTAGTCCTCTAGTCCACATGAGATGGACTAAACTAGACTAAAGTGAGCTTTGGATACTTCTGCCCCTCATTAAAGTGTGTTGGAAAAACACATGCCTCTTATTATAAGGGTAAAATAGTCTTTGTTCAACTCTATTTATGAATTTTAGTACATGGAACTAAACATGTGATGTACTAAACTTTAATCAATGGACTAAATTTTAGTCTTTAGACTAAAAGAACCAAACACCACCTTAGAGCCTGTTCGGTTAGGAGGGGATTGAAGGGGATTGGGAGGGATTGAGGGGGATTGGAGGGGATTGTAGTATAAATCCCCTCCAATCCCGCCCAATCCCCCTCAATCCCCTTCTCTAAGGGGATTAAACGAACAACCACTTAGAGGGTGTTTGGATCGAGGAGCTAAATTTTAGCCCATGTCACATCGAATGTTTGGACATCAATTTGAAGGACTAGATGTGAACTAATTATAAAAATAATTGTAGAATTAGAGGATAATTCACGAGACAAATTTATTAAGCCTAATTAATCCATAATTAGCAAATGTTTACCGTAGCTTCACATTGTTAAATCATGTCGTAATTAGGCTCATTAGATTCGTCTCGCGAATAATCCCCCGATTATGAACGAGTTTTGTAAATACTCTACATTTAATACTCTGAAATAGTATCTAAACATTCGATATAATAGGGGCTAAAAATTTAGCCCCCAATCCAAACACCCACTTATTCTTTTATGAACTAATTAACTTCTCGATTAGATAGGTTCAAATTAAACTAACCATAAGTGCTTTAACATGTGTCGATGCTACAGAATTAACACCGTGACAATCCTACATGGTAAGACTAATACAGTTTCCTTAGGACATCTCCAATGCAGTGCTAAGACTAATACAGTTTATCTAAATATTTACTTTTTGGTCAATGTTGATTTTTCTATGCTTTAAAACGGACATTTGAAAAACCAAATTAACCTCAACTCAAGCTAGATGTTGCTTAACCGGTGGATATTATCCTTCAGGATTATATATATTATATTGTCGGTAATTTATACACATCACACGATCCATCGACATGAGACAAACACATGGAGCTGAACAGTCGCAGTTCAACATCACTCTCTTTTTTATATATATAAAGGAAAAATAAAGAAATCAGTATATATTTAATCGTTACTTATCGTTTTGTGGCGCCATAGCTTTGGCCCTGAACGGAAACTCTAGCAAGGTTAGAGGTTAGAGTTAGATCGTAACTTTAAATTGATTCTCTAGCCCTTGAGGTGTATGGATGCAAGGGTTAGAGGTTATAGTTAGTTACTTTTTCAATCATTTGACTACTTTTCAGCTTGATTTAGTGTGGCCAAACTAGTCCCGCCGTATGGCTGTGTGACTGTGTGGCTGTGTGGGGATCCGCTGTGTGGTTGGAAATCCCTTTTTTGGGTGAGCCTCACACAAACTAATCCCAATTAGCACCCCTTGGAGGTGCTAATTTTTTTGATGGGTTAGATTGAAATAGCCCAACTCTAACCCTCTTGTATGGGTATTTTGGGGTTAGTTGGGGTAAATCTAACCCAAACTAACTCTAACCCCTAGATCCATACAGAGCCTTTGTCTCGATCATCTTCTTGCTGCGTCCTAGCATGGCCCGACCCTACTCCAAAGCTAGTAGCACAGTCCGCACATATATCTGATTTGAAATATAAGACATTATGTTTTCAGTGAAATTAATATTTATAACTTTTGAGTAACATTTAAAAATTATTTAAGTTTAGTGTTATACTCCCTCAGACTTGTAATATTAGGAGAATGTTATCACTATCACAGAAACATATATTAGTGACGAGTCATAACGTACATTAGTAATGGGCATATCTTCTGTCACCCTTATCGCGTCAGTAATATGGCATCAATAGTACCAGTCAACACCCGTCACTAAAGAGTTTACCTCAGTCTAATGGGCTCACCTGTAACGCCTCTTTGGTGACGGGTGACAGTTATCACCCGTCACTGATGTGCTCATCAGTGACTCATCACTAATATTATGGCCATTTCAAAAAAATAATGTATTCATCAGTGACAGACGATTATTATCACCCGTCACTAATATTATGGTCATTTCAAAAAAAATGATTTTTAGGCTGCAACCAGGATTTGGCAGCCATTTAACACATGCAACATCAAAAGCACACCACAGAAGATTCATTGCCAAATTTGTAGCACATTTATTAACTTCTATCTCGTTATCTTGAAGAAATGGCTAAAACAATGAGTGACACAAGACAATTTCATGGCTACTAACTATAAACCTATAGCTAAAACGAAGAGCGACACAAGATGATCACACGACTTTTGAATACTATCTACCCTATAGCTATATCCAAAGCTTTGATAGTGTCTTCCAAGCTTGTAGCATGGCCAGCAGAAGCCCAGTGGGTAGTACAGGAGCCCCACCAGGCATGGGTAACAGGAGCACCTACCGGCCATGGGTAGGAGCACCACCACGATGAGTCATGCCAACTTCGAAGGCGTTATCTCGAAGAAATTGGCTAAGACCATCAATTATCTCGGAGAAATTGACTAAAAGGAGTAGGTCAGGATACCCTGTAACAATGGTGGCGGAAGTTAGCTAGTTAGACAAAAAGTGGCGGAAGTTAGACAAAATGAGGAAGAGGACGACGACGAACCTTAGGAGGAGGAGGATGCAACCATGGTGGCGGTGAGTAGGGCGGCCACACGCGCCGACGGGACATGTGGCCAGGCTAGGAGCACGACGAAGCCGACGGCGGCGGCGAGAGTGTTAGGGTAGGGTTGCGGGAAATGAAAGCCCGACCCTCGGTACCCGCCAATTTATAGGCGGGAGGAGTCATCAGTGATGGGTGCACATTATGATCCGTCACTGATGACGGCGATGGCGGGAGTGTTAGGGTTAGGGTTGCGGGAAATGAAAGGCCGACCCTCGGTACCCAGGGGTCATCAGTGACGGGTGCACATTACGCCTTTTTTGACGTATACCTTCAGTGACGGGTAATTATTGTTACGTGTCACTAATTTTATGGTAATTTTGAAAAAAATAAGGGTAACAATGTTGAAATGGAAGGCGCTTGAATTTTGCCGTCAAGTTTCCAAAACACATCACAAACATATTTTTAGGTTGCAGCCTGAATTAAAGCCATCAAACAATGAATTAAACACATCACAATCATTATTGATAATTCATCACAAAAGTTAATTCATCACAAGTCATAATTCATCCTAGATTTATAATACATACATTACAACCTCAATGCCATTAGTACCAACATTGACCTAGAAGTTGCACACTGTCCGAACTTCTAGTGAGTTGTCGCTAAAAAATTGCCCAAAACCTTTAGTTAGATAGCATCGTCCATCCGTCCCTTGATGCATCACAATTGGGACTGCAACAGACCCTATTGCTGCCACTTGGATCTCGGTGGTCTGCTGGTGTAGGTGAGGTGTGATATACTTATCACAGTACTGCCTTGAGAAGTACTATAAAATAATATTTAAACAAAACTATTAGAGAATGCTATTGTATAAATTAAGTATATGATCAAATAACTAACCACCAACTTCTTGTTGATGATTGTGTTATTTATTGTGCAGACATATAACTGACTCTCGGAGGATAAACCTGTCGAGATGTCTTGTAGGAGAGTCTTCCTTGCTAGAGTTACATATGTTGGATTGCCAAAATAACAGATGTGTTTTAATTGATCCATTTGGTCGGTGTCGACCTCCCTAGCTATCGCTTTCCCCTTCCTGTCTACAACATTGCTAGGGCCCGCCCCTGACATTATAAGAAACCATGCATGATAAGAACATAAACAAAAGATGTCCATGTTAAGTGATGTTATCATTTCTCTATGTATATCACTATTGTTGTTGTCATCCACTTTGATTGCCGTTGGAGTCTTCTCATCACCAAAGTTAGTGTATAATTTTTCCATAATAGTCAATGGGGCTTGTCACATTGTTAATATCAAATAGTCTCCTTGTGTTAGGATACCTCTTTAGCTAAATTCACTCCACCCTTTGTGGAGGCATATCGTACCACCGCCCCACAACTCACAACCTCAAACGCAGTGGTTCACCCATCTCTTGTCATTATTTTGAGGGTGTCGCTCGCACGAATATTATTGACTTCACAAAATTGTTTTGATAAATCCTACAACAGTAATAGATGTGCTTCAGTTTGTTAATTAACATAAAAAACAGAACATGCAATGCACAAAAAACTTTAACTAAATTGACGTAGTGACGCCCCCCGTGAATGAGATAATTGATCTTTATTAAGCAACTATCAGGAACATAGGTTGGTACTTGTAGATCGTGCGGATACGTTGCCATATCCCTAACTCACAAATTCAATAAACAAATTTTGCTTACATGAAGATCAATCTATAAACTAAAATTTAATAGTAAGCATAGACAAACTTGTGAGAATGATGACGAAGGCGATGGAGTGACGAAGGAGACGGTGGCAGCGGGAGTAAGTTAGAGTTGCACGAAATGAAAGCATGACGACCCACTTCCTGCCCTGCCTATTTATAAGCGGGAGTTATCAGTGACGGGTATAAATATAACACGTCACTAAAGGTGGCCTTAGGGTTTCGGGCAACGCTCATTAGTGATGGGTGGTAGTACCAACCGTCACTAATGTGGTACCTGTAGTGACGGGTAACTGTATGACCCATCACTAACGTGGGTGCCCCCGCCAGCCTCATCTATAGTGACGGGTCATACCACGACCCGTCACTAATGATACAATATTACTGATGCGTGTCAATCAACCCGTCACTAAAAGTGTATTACTGACGCATGTCTTTTACCCGTCACTAAAGCAACGTCTAAAGACCGTTTTTGTGATAGTGTATGACACCCTTAAATTTTGTGAACCATCTAATTTAATACGTGCGAGCCCATTTACATGTATCAATTAATTCTTTCTTTACATGCTAGTAGATTAATTGTTACATTACATACATTGCGACATGCATGTAATGAATGTAGATTACTTACTATAATCAAATCGGTTAGCTTATTTTCTTTTTTAATTAATAATTTTAAACACACTTAATTAATGATCCATATTAGTTTCAACTATTACCTTTTAAGCGGTAATGGGGTACCGTAAATAGACCCTAATATTAGAATGTAAGATCAGATTTAATATTTTATAGTACAACGGATCCGAAACAATAATACTATTTAGATTTATTGTATTATAAAATATCAAATTCTATTCTAGGTAATAATATTATTGGACAGTTGGAGTATATGTCATGTAGTTAGATTTGTGTTTGAATGCATTATATTGTTACCCTAACAATTATTGATGATATATATGTTGGATACTTAGGCAATTACAAGATTAATTTTCAAAATAGATAAATTATGGTATCTAGAAGAACTAACATAAACAAATCTATTATACTTCGTACTAGTAGACATGAGCACAACAATTATGGTTTTGCAAAACATGATCAATAACCGTAGAAAAAAATAATGCATGTATTGTACGGTAACTGAAGACGAAATATGGTTGGTGCAGAGATGCTCCTGTTGATGTCGGATCAAAGTACCCGATGACGACCTCCCAAAAACTTTATCCGCCCTCTTTAGTGCAGGATCATAAGAGCGAGAGGTTCCTAAGACCTGCTCTCCCCCACATCGGTGCACACCTAAGAAAGGGATGAAGTAGACTATGGTTACAGTGCAACACAGAGGAGAGGTCAAATCAATATGTTCTGATCTAATCTATTGTATCTCTTTTGTGGAACCGGCTAAACAGATAGGTATTTATATGGCAGCAACATGATCTCATGTCACGATCGTGATTTAAATCGAGTCGGTTTCCATATCCCGAATAATCCGCCAAATTCCCAAAGGATCATAACAACCAACGAGAATTACGATCCCACAATGCGAGCATAGTACTGACCGCTGACCGTTAGAGTGCCAACTGTAGATTTAATGAGTGCTAGACTTTCAAGTGCTGACTGTCAGACTCCGAGTGTCAGGCCGACCTCTTGACTCTTGAGTGCTAGCCGAGTAATTGATTCTCAAGTCCCGAGTGATGACTCCTGACTCTCGGTATGGGCCTTTAGTATTTATTTAGAAATTTCTGAAATATTTAATTGGGTGTAACCAAAATTCTAGTAATATATTGTGAGTGTAACTGATGTTCAACATCAACGTTGAAAATCTTATAAAAACTATAAGCCATTCTATTATGTTTTGGAAAGGTCTAATATTCTTTATGCCACTCGATCGGTTGCACGAACACGATTCGAAAGAGAAAGAGGCGCCATCGCCATCGTCGTCTCCTGACATGGACACACCATGCACCCCTGCACATCGCAGCGACCGCGACGCGTGCAGTGCTCGCCTGCTCGGTCAAGCCCGGCGCGCGCGCCGCGATATCGGTCAGGCGGTCAGCGCGGCGGGCGCACGGCTCGCGATGGGCGCGGCCTGGCGCCGATGGCGAGGTCTCCAGGGGAGCCATTTCCCGCGCCGTGCGTGCGCGCGCGCGCGCGAGCGAGCGCGAGGCTTCGCTGTCACGGCCGCGCTCGCTGGCCACAGCCTGCTCACGCTTTTCACGCCCAAATATTCTCAGAAAAGGAGAGAACCATCAACGCCATGTCTTGTTGCAGCTGCAGCTCGGCCACTAGAGAGTGAGCTTTGCCTAGCTTCTTCCTCTCTCTCGGTCTCTCCTACCTCCCACTTGTGCGCGTGTCTGCCTGCCTCTTGGTGCCAACGGGAAAAGGAACGAAGAACAGATCAATCAAATTCTACATTTATGCGCACCTTTTCTCTTCTCTTGTAGTGATGCTATCGTAAATGTAAATTTCCTTTCGTTTTAATCGTTGCATCATCTGGGAAGGCGAAAAGAGTCCGCTTGTCTTTTGGAGCCAACCAAGAAAGCAATACTCCTAGTTACATGGATCGATGCAAGTTGACCACTTCCCTAATCACCTGCTTCGATTATATTCTTCTGTTTCTTGGCTGGACACGGAGCTTGCAGCTTCCTCTCCCCGGCCTGCTAGCTAGTCACATAGTTGCACGAGCTGCACGCGAAAATTAATACAGCATGAAAAAACTTGCACGAATCCAGAAATTTCATGCGCTACAACCAATTGTCCACATCGTGATATATATATATATATATATATATATATATATATATATATATATATATATATATAGAGAGAGAGAGAGAGAGAGAGAGAGAGAGAGAGAGACCAAGGATGGGCACAGCAGTAAAAACTAAAAAGCAGGAGTGCAACGTGCTAAGCTATGTTAACTGATATTTAAGTCAAACAATTTACAAATCACGTAAGACGAGAATACTTTCGTCTGAACATGCATATTCACAGTCGGAGTTCATAAAAAGTCAAATAATTTAGGATTCACATAATGGGTGGAGTATCTGTATCAATTCAAAGGCATTATATGTCAACGGGGATGGAATCAGCCAGCAGTAGCAGAAAATGGGCTTGGACCAGTGACCACCTGCACTAAAAGGGAGCTTAAACGAGAGCAATGTGGCCGTAGAAAAGGCGGGAGATCGAAGAACGCACACGTCCGTCCATCCATCGATCGAGACGTTGTTTTCCTCCGTCCGAAGGGGAGGAAATTAATTTTGAAAGCATGCATGCGAGCGACATGGTAATAGCAACTAGCAAGAAGAAGGCGACAGTTGCGAGAACGAAAGCTCGAGCGAGGGAGTGAGCTAACCACTGACGACGAGCTGAGGAAGAAGAAGGGAAGAAAAATGTCGCGTCGCCATTGGGCAGAACATGCATGCGCCCCACCACCAAGCTAAGCGACTAAGCATCTAAGCGTGCATGTGCATCTACTGTAAGTTGAGGCAATTGTCGCTAGTTGGAAGATCGAACGACACCTCTCTAGAGTGCGTGGTAGGTCAACGCTGGAAGCTTTAATTCTCGTCGATATCGATCGACCGACGGATCGGGCAGCTGGATGATGATCATGCATGTCGACATTGCTCATTACATCTTGCGCAATTGTAATGCAGTTTCATGTACGTGTATGTAGGAGATTTGATGTGCATTATTGCGAATCTTAGACAGTATTTGGGAGGCCTAAAACTCTGAATGTTTTAAGGCCACAGCTGATTGCGTCTCCAAGGCTCAACCGCTCAACTAAGCACTAGGACATCGAGCTGCTGAGCAGGAGCACAGTGGCAGAAAAACAAATTGGATGGCTGGGACTACACGACCAGGTGCACCTGCACAGGAACCTAGCTAATATATATATGTAGTTAGCTACTGACAGTTCACTAGTACCATGTAATTTGGAGTATGACAAAAGTAGGCAAACGGTGACTGCTGGGTGGTGGCAGTGCCTGACCTGTAGAGAACACTGCTAAGCTAAGCCTAGCTAGAACCGTCAGGCTTTGGGTGGCATGCAGTATATGTTGTCTTGTGTGCTTCCATGATCAATTGGATTGGATTATTTTGAGCCCTAGTATTGTAGGTTTTATGCATGCTCAGACGACACTTGTAAAGAGATTGCAAAGGCCTGAGCAAGTTGCAAAGTTCAGAGGATCTCCTATCCTAGCTAGAGTATATATTCATCCCTGCAGTTCGTTCATCTTGAAATTTATCTGACCAGGAATGAATGTCTGCATATATAGAATCCAGTTTAAAGAAAAGGTTGACACAAAAAGATAACTTCTTTAGAAACCAACCACAACCCTAAATGTCAAACTCGTGCAGCTTAGTCCAACAATTTTCAACCCACTTTCGATCGCCGCAGATTGGAGCCTCACAATTAAGTCGATCTGCTCAGTGTTGTCCACGAGACCACTACAAGTCTACAACTAACCTAGCAAAATCAATCTGAAATTCTGAACTGAAGATGCCCACGTCGCAATAATGCATTCGCTTTGCCGGTGATAGAGGAGACCGACCATCCGATTAAGCACTGAATTCGATCGTGTTCATTCGCACTTACTTCACATATATACCTAATCATCACAATTATTTTGGAAAAAAAGTAATTCTGAACTGAAGTACCATAACACTTGATCATTTCTAGCTTGAAAGTGCAGTAGTGCTTTGAGTATGACCAATTAAAAGGTCTCAAGTTCGTACTGTATGAGCTATAATTATGTTGATCTGGCCACTTGGATTTCAGAAGTTTGTGTTAATTGAGTGAAATCTGAAGAGCTATCCTACAATAGAGTTGACTGATGGCCGGTCGTCCTATACCAAGAAAGTAAATCCTAGGTCAAACATGCTACTGTGGAAATGTATATACTCGTCAATTATAAGTTAAATTTCTTCAACTTTGATAATATCTATAAAGAGTATATCAACAAGTATAATATCATATTAGATTTTTAGGATCCATTTACGGTACTCTAATTACATTCTTGAGAGTTAATAGTTAAAACTAATGTGGATGTTTGATTAAATATGTTTAAAATAATAAATAAATAAATAAATAAAATGGGCTAATAGGCCTAATATGTAAAGCAATCTGTTTGTATGTTGCACGTACGGAAAGTTTGTTTATTGATTTCCTTTTTATTGCATGAAATAATTAATATGCTAGCATATGAAGAAATAAATTAATTGCTACATGTATATAAAACCATATATATTAAGGAAATTTTATATAATATATTACCTCTATGAGATAAGAGATCACTGATATCAAATTTAAGTCGGTGGATCTCACAGATCAGACAATCTACGAAATTTTGGACAGTGTAAAATTCTTCTTTACTGTATTTATTTGATATTATAAATCGACTACCCTAAAAACTAAGGCACCAAGATGAGTTGCGTCACTCGAAGTCATTAGTCCTTTTTATATCAATAATGGAAGAGAGGAAAGGAAAGATGTCACCTCTTGTGGAGATGTGTGTCATGCTAATGCATCGCCGTCTAGGATGAACTGTCATATTCCCTTTTATTGGGAAAAAAGTCAGAAATAAACAAACCAATGCAAGCTTGATAAAACACATGCGATTTCTCGAAATTAAGTGCGTTTCATGCGTTGGGATATGATATGATGGACTTCCACACACACGCACGAACGCGCATGCTTTGCTTCCGGACAAAGGGAAACAACACTTTCACTTGTCCCTCCCAGCTCCCACACAAGCAAGATGTATTATATTGTTCTCTTGCCCAAATTTTTAGGGTTCTTGTTTTCCAACTAGCTAGTAGTTGATTGATCATACTGCAGCTTAGCTAGCTGAACTCACCAGCACGTCCTCATCAACGAACCGTACTTATAGTTGGGAGCAAGAAAATTACCACCCTAAATTTGGAGTGCATTTACACTTAATTTTGGTACACACATATGTTTCAAGCATCTGCTAAGTAATCTAGCATTCTAGCTAGATGCCTGATCTACCACCCACCTATTGGTAACATCTCAACAACTGATCGGATCCTTAAAATTTAAGGAGTTTTACTATCTCTGAGGAGGTACCACCATATACAAGATATTAGTAGGTACTGAATTAAATCTAACCATTGATTTTGCTGAGACACTATTGGAAAAAATATGGGAAAATGTAGAGCCACAGCTACGGCTCGCACCACTGCTGTCGGGCCGCCCAGCCGCCCATTGCTCCTGCCGGCCTCGCCTCCCAGTCACCCATCACTCTAGCTGCCAGCCTCGCCGCCAGTCGCTCTGCCCGGCGCACCGTTGGCCAGGACGTCGAAGATCAAGACCTTGACCACTCAACTTCTATGTCTTTTTGAAGAAAATTTATCAGAATACTCTTCCACCTTCTACCGAAAATAGAGCTACCATTTTTTGAACAGGCGGATATTAGTAGGTCTGAACCGTTGAATGAGGGTGATCAACGATTCAGATTCGGTACATCTTCACCCTCAAAGATATAAAATTCCTCTTGAAATTTCATTGGAAATTTCTGAAATTTGTTTGCATTCCGAAATGTCAAACCCTGCAGCTAGCAGGGATCCATTGATCTATCAGACAGCAAGCAGATGGAAATTTATGACCAGAGTAAGTGGTATTCATTCTTTCCCTGACCAGAGCCAAAGGACTTCTTCCCTCAGCAACCATCCAGTGTACTCTTCTGGTAGGCCGACACCGGTATATCAACCAGCCTCAAGAACTAGGCCGGGTGATCTTCCAAACAATCAAATGGAACTGATAATCCTAGGCACAACTCTTCACGGAGGACACACCACAATTAAGCCAAGAGGCAGATTAGGTGCTCATCACTCATCAGTAGCTTACTGCCCTCATCTAGCTGCTTATTGCATTGGCCAGCCAGCAAGTGGATGTGGCATTCCATTGCATTTGCACACTGCTCTGAATTCTGGGATGCATTCATGCATGCACATGAATGACCTTAGCCTGAATATTGCAGGGTCCCCAGCTGCCATGCAAGACACTGCACAACTGCGTGCCTCCTCCTAGCTGTCAGCCTGTCACTGCCTCGCTGCAACGAGTAATCTCTCATGGAGTCATGGTCAGCTGTACCGGAGTACTGCTGACGCAATTATTTATATCCAAATTCTTGAGCTGACTGAACATGCACAAGGGAATACAGTAGCAGTCCATAAGGCAGGCTAGGGCACGCCATTGAAGATGGCATTCAACTCTGACTTCCACACAGATCGTCATCAGTTGCATGCTGAAGCTGACAGATGAAGACTTGAGACTTTTACTCGAGTCGGAAGACACACACTGTGGCTATATTTTATTATTGTCCTCTGAATCCTCCATCACTCTCTCTGTACCTGCAACTGTTACGGAAGGGGATCGGAGGAGAGGAAAAAATGGCGAAGCCCAAGGTTGAAGGCTCGCATTGTGGCCACCCAAACCTTTGAAATTAAGGCCGATGAAGTAACTCACATATGCAGCATTTTGTCAATGGTGACACGCCAGTGTTTAACTACGCCTGACGGCGACGACAACTATTAATCACGAGCCAAATTGTGTTTAATTTGTTCTTGGCCTGCCTGCCTGCAATGCCGCTGCTAGCTCGCTAGCTCGACCTCTCTCAGCTCGACGTGGAGTGGTTAGTGCAGGGCCGTACTAGCTACTTATTACTACTTTACTAGCGTAATCATTAATCAATCGGTGATCTGCTGTCGCAAATCATCACGAGTGGTCTAATCTGAACCTGATCTCGCGCGGATGGATACGTGCATGCAGAAGAAACAAGAAACGCTGCATCCTTGCAGGCCACATTTGAACGGACAGACCTTGCTTCGGTTTACTCCATGCTAAGCTAGCTGCATACATCAGTGTCTCGATCGATCGTTGGCAAGCAAGAAAGCAAGCAATGCATGACTGGGTCACGGATGTGGTTGGTTATTGCCGTTGATTTCCTGCTGCGTCTCCGTCGGTGGCGTCAGACAAGGGGCATGTACATTAGTAGATTCAGTATGTACCTGCACGTAGACATGTAGCCGTACGTGTACGGTCGCCCCGGTTACTATACAGTCTATACTACAGAAGTTGCATTGCTCAGATACTGCAGTAGTGCAGTGTCCTCCTGTACCTGTAAAAACGATGAGGAAAAAAACTACGTTTCGAGCTGGTTGCTGCCGTAATGACGTCCTAGCTAGCAGATCGAGAAAATATCAAAGCCTAGCTAGCTAGGATGCAAGTTGCTGCTGCTCCTCGTCGTCGTCGTCGTCGCCGCCGCCGCCGTTCTACCGGCTCGTCACGACTCACGAGACACCGACGTCCTTACCGACCTTACGTGTAGGCCGATCCATCGAGCTTCGTCTCGTCCTTGTCAGGAGGAGAGAGAGAGCTAACACTGACCAAGGTTCGTTGTTGTTTAGTTTTCTCTCTGGTTTTGTACCACTTCAACAAATCTAACAAAGTGATACAGAAAGTACTTACATATATATATATCTATCCATGTCTAGTTTCTTTTTCCCTGCATTGACCAAATCACAACCCATACATGCATGATACATTGCTACTGGTTATTACCAGCTTGCACTTGATCACATATGAGGTTAATTAAGGTATAATTAAAATGCAGGGATTAATTGTCCAATAGGCAAACACCCATCTCCTGTATCCGATCGCCGTCTGACAGCAGGAGCGGATGAGATTAGGGTAGAATTACCACTCCGATCCGTAATGACTATAGGTAGTTTCTTATTTTCTATTTTCTTTAGATATTACGCATAGATAATACATGTATTACGCTAATTCCAAAATTATTAGGTAATGACTATTTTTTCTTATCATTATTGTAGATTTATTGATTTTATTTTAGGAGGATTTTTTGACAGATGAAGTAACTGCCAGTTATATTATATTTATAGATGTCTTACGCTAATACCAAAATTATCAGGTAAGTTCAATTACAGATATGATGGAGTAAGTCAGTAACCACCAGTTATATTTATACATGTGTTACGCTAATACCAAAATTATCAGGTAATAAGTTCAGTTAAGAAGGTGCAGAGACTTCGGAAATCTCGATAAAAGTACGTCGTCGTTGTATATATATATCCACCCTAGCTCACAGTACACGCCGCGTGCTGCTACATAATTACTTTTATAATTAAGGCCGGGATTCTACACAATTGTGTTTGGTTCTACCGTGCGTGAGTTGTGAAAAAGTTTGTGAAATCCCGATTTTTTTTTGGGTTATTCTCTCTCCTGGCAACCGCATCTTCCGCACCGCGCCTTGCGCCCAATCGTGCGTCGCGCCGCCTCGATCCCTCCCCTGCTCCTGCGTGCACAGGCAACCAGCCACTCCTCTTCCCGAGCTGCTGCAGCGTCTCCTCGCCTCCCGCGCGCCTAGCTCATGCATTGGCTTGTTTGCCGCCCTAGTCACCTCACCGGTTGTAGCTCTCGGCTCCCATGCGAATAAGACTTCCCAAGCACGCCAAACACCCTACACACTCGCTCAGACCCCTAATCCCCTGAACCAAGCTCTCGAAGCACCGAGGTTCATCGTCTCTCCGCCGGAGACCCTCGTCGCCGACGTCGCTCCCCGATCTAACCGAAGGTATAACTTCCGCCTGATTCCTTGTATCAATAGCTTCCTTATACTCTAGCAATCATGCTCCATGGGTTAGCCATGGCGGAACACCACCGTAGCTCGCCGGCGGCATAGAGCCATGGAAACCTCTAGGCATCACCGTGGGTAGACTTGTTCGGGCCATTTTAGGTAGATCAGAGACCATGAATAGCTTCCTGCAAGTTCTAGTACCGTGAAAATGTCCGTAGCTGGACTCCGGAGTACCCCCATTGCCCCCAATGCCACCCCTCTGCCCTTTTACCCCCTTTTTAATTATGAGTAAACCGTAGCTTTATTTGGAAATCCAACCGTAGATCATGTTCATAATATTATGTAGAACCTACGGTTAAAATTTGGGGTCAATCGGAGTTGAAACGAAGAAGTTATGCTCCAGAGAAATTTCAGCCGTCCGTAGTCATCTTCAACCTCCAGCCACTGCGAGCTCCTCCATTTTCCTCCCGCTGACAGCTGGGTCCCACACACCAGTCTCCCGCCCGCAGCAAGCCAGCCCTCTTTCCGTCACTGCCAGGTGGGCCCCGCTGCCGAACTGTGTTCCCTGCACCATTTTGGCCGGCCCAATATGAACAGTGTGTTTTATTATTTTCTGGAAATATTTTTCTCCTGCCGGCCCAGTTGTGAACAGTGCCTTTTCTCTTTTTCTGAAATTATTTCCGGGACAGCCCATTTAGCCCAACAGTACCTTTTGACAATTTCAGAAAAATGTTTAAACTTCAAAAATTCATATAAAATTCGTTATATATCCGATTAGCTCCGTTCAAATTTCTATAAATTTATAAAATTATAAACTTTAATTTAGAATAGTATAAAATTGTTTTCCCAAAACTTTTTGTGTGTTTTTATTTATGTGATGTTGTTTGTACTATAGTTGCCGACGCCGAAGACCCGTGAGACTACGACCCGAAGATCCCGAGTACTATACTATTCGAGGCAAGTCTTCCTTTGAACATTCTTGATCCTATTGCATTGATTGTTCCACAAATTTATATATGCATGTTTAGGATTAAACACTCACGTACACTATTAGTCAATTGCTTGGGCAATTAAGACAAATAAAACCTACGCTTGTTATCAAGCCTCCTTGATAATTGAATACCATGTTTACCTTGTCGCTCTAGGATTTATTTTTACATCCATGATTTAATTTATTATTTTAATTGCTTTTAGCACAATCCTTGTCAAATGGGTGCACTACACATACACTTACACACTTATATCAAAACATGACGACTAGATGTAGAATGGGTGATGTTGATGTGATTTTGCAAATGTGTTGTGTGAAATAAAATTGTGTGTGTTACAAATACTATTAAGGACCGATTCCTTGGGAAAGCATGAGCACAACATCGTGCAACCTTGTGGGTACGTGAGAGGTGCCCCTGGGCTAGTACTTAGTGGGTTTGGGATAGCCTGATTGCCGATGGATGTGGAATCACCGGGTGGCTCGTGGTATTACCTGAAAAGTCCCTAACGGGCACGAGATTGTGGTTGTGATTCGAGGAGTTGGAAGTGGAGCACCCGTGTGATTGCCTGGGGAGAAGAAGGAAGACGTACTTTCCGGATCCTTGACCGTGAATCCATCTAGGTGGCAGTGGGGTATCCTAGGTTTGCTTTGGAAAGTCCTTGTCTCGAACCTCCTTGCCTAGCTAGCATGGAGTAGAGTTTGAGTCGCAAGGGTAAAGTGTGCACCTTCAGCTGAAGTATGAACTGTTCGAACAGCCGTGCCCACGGATATGGGCAAGTGATTTCATGTATCTTCCCTAGCGTAGTGTTTACTTGTTTTCAACTAAATGGGAAATGGGTTGGGACGTTACCAGAGTATACCGGTGGGTATACGACTAGCCTGTGTGGTTGGATAACGTTCCTGTGTGGAGCGGGAAGTCGAAAGGCTTCATAGGGAGTGATGTGAGATGTGATAACTAGTTGAGCGCTAAAATGAATTGGGATGAGATGTGGATAATGGGAACACTTCCCCGATGGATGGGTAAGCTAGTACCGATATAATGATGAGTTATGATGATAAGATGATGGTCGTGATATGTGGAATTGATGAAAAGAAATGTGACTTGTGGAATTGATGGAAAATGATGGTGGGATTTGTTGCAAAGCAATCCCGGTTGGTGAGAAGGTGAGAGTTGAATTAGCTTTTGAACTATTGCTACTTTATGTGGGAACGGTTAGAGGTTGGGACCTCTATCCGTGGGTATTAAGCACTTAGAATTTATAAACTATAAATATTCCCTTGAGAACCATAGCCGCTCTTTGTATCCTGCATCTATACTACTTCCAAGACTTGCTGAGTACTCTTGAGTACTCACCCTTGTTGTTTTACACCCCCACCCCAGAGTTCGCTAAATCTTTCGGAGGACGTCAAGAATCTTGAAGGCGAATATGAAGTTGTTGCCGATGAAGATATAGAAGATTAGGGTTTCGGGCCTAGTCCCCAAGTGGTGTTTGGATAGTAGTACATGTTTGAGTGATGAAATGCTTCCGCTGTGTTTTTGTAATGATTGTTGCTGCGAGGTATGCCTCTTTAGCAGCTTTTGTCATATTTAATTATTGTAATTTTCCTTCTGCAATGTACTACTGTCGAATGGAACAATGTCAACGGCGATATTGTTCGTCTTCGATGACGTACCGGCTCGTCCCGCTCGATGGTATTTCCGAGTTCTGGGACGGGTCGTTACAAAAGTGGTATCAGAGCAGAACTTGGCCCTAGGAACGAAACCCCTACAGACTATAGGATTAATATATTCTTATAAAGAAAATATTATTTTCTCCAAAACCCTTCTAGTACTCTTATCTATTCTACTTCAATTTTAAAACAAAACTTGTCTCTTACTCGCTATCTATTCAAAGATTTATTAAATGAAAGTTAGTAACTTCATCTCCTCTACGAGGAAGGATATCAGCAAGGAAGAATGCAACAAAGGAGTCTTCAACAATGCCAAGCTCGAAGTTATTCAACTGAACGTAGTAACGTCAACTCTTTAAGAGTTGTAATATATTGTAGTAAATTGTATTGTATTGAACTATTGATTTGGATCTTCTTAGATGTGCGATCAGTCTGCTATATGAAGCAAGTGACTTGACCACATTGCCTAATTTATTTGTATCTTTTGTTTGAAAAAAAAATATACATTTTGTTTTCTACCAATTTATTCCTTGTCCCTAATTCATGTTCCTTTCCATAGTACATGGGTAGAAGTATTTGTCATTAGATTTGTATCTTAAACCAAAACCACAAGGAATGATTCCGTAGAAGCCCTTTATCTAACTTATGTGTCTAAAAGTATTACATGAACAAAACACGTAGGGCTTAGGTAAATCAAACAAGGCCAAGTTATAATAAGTGGCTTAGTCATTCCAACAAACATTAAAATATTTATAACGAATGAACTCAACGTTGGTTAATATATGCAAATATCTATATATTAAAAAAATGATAATAATAATAAAATGATTAATAAAGAGCTTATTGTGAATAAACTTCACCTTTCATCTTATAGATCAAACTAGTCAACAAACAATCTCGATCAACCTGAATATTATAACAAAACAATAACTCTAGCAAGCCCCGATAATACAATGATAAATCTAGGATTTATTCTACCTTAAATCTTGTATAGACCATTCACCTAAATATATATATACATACATACATACATATATATATAAACCACCAACGTGATAAAATTGATAGAGTTCTTTATAGAAATTATATTTAAATATAATCAGAAACATAATTAGCTCAAGCAAAAAAAAAATAATAATTAGTAGTAATATGTGAAATACTACCTATCACTCGAAAAACCAATTTATTTAAAAGAATGTTAAACCGATAAGCATAATTACTAATTATGAAATCATTCTTTAACAATTGAACATCTTTATTTCAATTCTCAAACAAATTCATCATTTATTTTACGCCGTCATAACATAGATATTAAGTGAGACCCTCCTAACTAAATTACAAGTAGTAGTTATTAGTCATAGGATGAAAATCATACTTATGAACCATAATTACAATACTAATTTCAAATTCACTATACTAAATTCAAAAACATCCTTCATTATTCAGAAATATTATACACCACCTGCATGTATGTATTAAAATTCAGAATTTAGAATTTAGCAAAAAAAAAATCAAGACTATTACTTCTCTCTTCACAATCCTCATGGTATCATTTTAATTCTAAACTGATACACTCTTCAATAATTGCGACGGCAACGCCAAAATTAAAACATATTAAAACCTTTAGGCAAATTTAACTTTAGGCGAATCTTTATCTATATCCTATATCTGAATTGAAAATTTAAACATACTAAAATGGCTCTGTAAGTAGCTTGTCTTGTTAAAGTAATTTATTCAAGACCGAGCCACATTAATTTACAAAGCTCTCAAAAAAAATCAGAATACAATATCTGAGAAAACGAGTTCTAAATCTGAATTTATTATTTCAAACAACCTATTAGATCAATTCACATTTCAAAATCATTACACACAAAAAGAAAAGAAAATGATTAAGTATCTCCAATTAAAATTAAAAACAGTAAATGCATTACTGTTTGTGACTTAAAAAAAATCCTAATACCCAAAAACATCCTCTCTAGTTCACACTCCTGTGTTAATTTAAAGTTTAAATATGAGACATCTACCTTCTCATGTTTGTAGCATTCTCTGAATATAAATTTTCAAATACCACATCATACAACTCGAAACGTATTTTGCAAATGCTATTCCTAAACCTAAAACACTATTTATGTTCTATCAAACTTCAAAGAAATCTTCTTTTACTATTTAAAATACACTTGTTAACAAGTTATATCCTCAGTCATGTGGATCATTCAAATTCCATAAAAGAATCGCAATCAGATTCCATAAAAGAAAACACAATCGGGTTGAACCTTACTAATCAAATTATAATTTGTACATTATCCTAGCTATAAACTAATAAACAATATCTAAAAATATTAAATTGGTAACTTCATAACACCATTTCTCAATATTGAGAAGCAATTTTGGTTATTCAAACTCTGTGCTTCTAATCCCAATTATTACACATGTATCAAAAGTGACCCTTCTTAAAAACATACAACTACATTCAAATTAAAATAAAAGCCTACCTTAAAATTTTAATTACTATTCTTAAAACCTGAATACTACTCATCCTATAAAACACCATTTATCGTCTAAAAATAGTGCTTATAATTATCATTTTATTATTCGCAAAATATCTGTCTAAAGTGCAAATTCCTCGCTGCAAAAAAAAAATAACACAATCGGGTGGAAGTAATCAAATTATAATATGAACTTATTATTCACAGTATGAAAACCCTGTCCTAAATAAAACCAAACACATTTTCCCTAGCTATAAATCAATATACAATATCTAAGAATATTGAATTGTCATCTTCATAACACCATTTCCTAATAAAGAGAAGCAACCTTTTGGTTATTCAAACTTCGCGCTTATGAACCCATTGACAAGCCATGTTAATCTTTAAGTTGCACATTGATCAAAACAACATCGATCAAAACAAACCCTTCTTAGAAACCCAATATTCCTTTTGAAATTAGAATAAAGCTCACCCTAAGTAGTAATTACTATTGTTAAAAAAAAACTACTCATCTATAAAACTCTAACTATCATCTAAAAATGGTGCTCATAAACATCACATTATTATCCGCATATATTTTCCTTACTCATAATCTAATCCACAAATTCCTTTCCACAAATAATAAAAACCTTTAGATGGAAATCGGTGTGAGATGTATAATGATCATATGTAAATAAGAATATATATATAGGCATATACATATATACATATATATACCCAGACCAATAGGAAGCTAAGCTAAGAAGAAAGCTTTTAAAAAATATATATATAATAATACCAACAAGTTGATATCCCCTCCTATAAATATAAATTAAAACTAATGTGTTGGTAACGATTACAAGTTAGAAGACCTTGTACAATAATAATAATAGAATATATGTACAATAAAATTTTTACCAAAAAAAAAAACTTTGAATTCAAGGTTAATTATCAAGCACCTTTGATGTGTATACATTTATAAAAAAAAACATTACAAGAAGTTCAATGGTCTAATAAATGACTAAAGGAATCCATAAAAGAAAATATATATCACGATCAAATCACCTTTTATATGTACCTTAGTCATGGCTCAACGATATAAAGTCCCAATGTCCTAACTAGAACAAATTACTCCTATTAACTATAAACAATCATATGAACACATGCCGGATGTTAGAAGTTGTCGTATCAATGATTTATAAAACAAATGTAGTTTCACCTCCAACATTAGATAACCACATAATAAACTCCATAATGGCCTTAGTTTATTATTGATCTAAGGATAGAGATATAATATCCAATATATATATGATAAAATTAATAAGGGTAAATAACTAATGTTATACATATAAAGACCATACAATGTATGAATGTAATGAAACCATAATCATAGATCCAAAATGAACAAGTACATTCCAAGACTAATAAAATGTCAAAAGTAGAAATATTCTAGATCTCACAAAACACTAACAATAATAATATAAAAATAGCATGATCATAAAAGCTCGATCAGAAGAATAAGTTCAATAAAGATATTAAGATAGGTTGATTGAACAAAGGTATATACATATAATAATAATGATAAATCATTCAAATCAAGGAGTTATTGAAGTAGCACCCCAAAGAGAGAAGATTATGTCCCATAAGCATGATGTCTAGATTATTCCAGATAATATTAACTTTTACAAGTCTAATGAAGCCAACGTCTTAGGAAGCCAAGTCATAGTAAATCCGAGTTAAAGTTAGGTATCATGTATATCCCCTAATGTCAATCTTACTAGTATTAAGAAAAAAATTGGTGTCACATACAAGGAATTAAATTTATTAAGGACCAACGTATGCAAAACATTCACTTCATATTCTTTAGATTAAAGAACATTAGTCTCGACGAAGGTTGTCAAACTCTATAAGGATAAAGGGTAACCACTCGGAAGAAGAAGCTACATCGGTTCGAGAAGACCACGTACAAGTCGAGTACCTACAGTTGTTCGTCTAGCCTAGAAATCTCGGGTCGAGATTTTCTTAAGGGGGGTAGGTTTGTGAAATCCCGATTTTTTTTTGGGTTATTCTCTCTCCTGGCAACCGCATCTTCCGCACCGCGCCTTGCGCCCAATCGTGCGTCGCGCCGCCTCGATCCCTCCCCTGCTCCTGCGTGCACAGGCAACCAGCCACTCCTCTTCCCGAGCTGCTGCAGCGTCTCCTCGCCTCCCGCGCGCCTAGCTCATGCATTGGCTTGTTTGCCGCCCTAGTCACCTCACCGGTTGTAGCTCTCGGCTCCCATGCGAATAAGACTTCCCAAGCACGCCAAACACCCTACACACTCGCTCAGACCCCTAATCCCCTGAACCAAGCTCTCGAAGCACCGAGGTTCATCGTCTCTCCGCCGGAGACCCTCGTCGCCGACGTCGCTTCCCGATCTAACCGAAGGTATAACTTCCGCCTGATTCCTTGTATCAATAGCTTCCTTATACTCTAGCAATCATGCTCCATGGGTTAGCCATGGCGGAACACCACCGTAGCTCGCCGGCGGCATAGAGCCATGGAAACCTCTAGGCATCACCGTGGGTAGACTTGTTCGGGCCATTTTAGGTAGATCAGAGACCATGAATAGCTTCCTGCAAGTTCTAGTACCGTGAAAATGTCCGTAGCTGGACTCCGGAGTACCCCCATTGCCCCCAATGCCACCCCTCTGCCCTTTTACCCCCTTTTTAATTATGAGTAAACCGTAGCTTTATTTGGAAATCCAACCGTAGATCATGTTCATAATATTATGTAGAACCTACGGTTAAAATTTGGGGTCAATCGGAGTTGAAACGAAGAAGTTATGCTCCAGAGAAATTTCAGCCGTCCGTAGTCATCTTCAACCTCCAGCCACTGCGAGCTCCTCCATTTTCCTCCCGCTGACAGCTGGGTCCCACACACCAGTCTCCCGCCCGCAGCAAGCCAGCCCTCTTTCCGTCACTGCCAGGTGGGCCCCGCTGCCGAACTGTGTTCCCTGCACCATTTTGGCCGGCCCAATATGAACAGTGTGTTTTATTATTTTCTGGAAATATTTTTCTCCTGCCGGCCCAGTTGTGAACAGTGCCTTTTCTCTTTTTCTGAAATTATTTCCGGGACAGCCCATTTAGCCCAACAGTACCTTTTGACAATTTCAGAAAAATGTTTAAACTTCAAAAATTCATATAAAATTCGTTATATATCCGATTAGCTCCGTTCAAATTTCTATAAATTTATAAAATTATAAACTTTAATTTAGAATAGTATAAAATTGTTTTCCCAAAACTTTTTGTGTGTTTTTATTTATGTGATGTTGTTTGTACTATAGTTGCCGACGCCGAAGACCCGTGAGACTACGACCCGAAGATCCCGAGTACTATACTATTCGAGGCAAGTCTTCCTTTGAACATTCTTGATCCTATTGCATTGATTGTTCCACAAATTTATATATGCATGTTTAGGATTAAACACTCACGTACACTATTAGTCAATTGCTTGGGCAATTAAGACAAATAAAACCTACGCTTGTTATCAAGCCTCCTTGATAATTGAATACCATGTTTACCTTGTCGCTCTAGGATTTATTTTTACATCCATGATTTAATTTATTATTTTAATTGCTTTTAGCACAATCCTTGTCAAATGGGTGCACTACACATACACTTACACACTTATATCAAAACATGACGACTAGATGTAGAATGGGTGATGTTGATGTGATTTTGCAAATGTGTTGTGTGAAATAAAATTGTGTGTGTTACAAATACTATTAAGGACCGATTCCTTGGGAAAGCATGAGCACAACATCGTGCAACCTTGTGGGTACGTGAGAGGTGCCCCTGGGCTAGTACTTAGTGGGTTTGGGATAGCCTGATTGCCGATGGATGTGGAATCACCGGGTGGCTCGTGGTATTACCTGAAAAGTCCCTAACGGGCACGAGATTGTGGTTGTGATTCGAGGAGTTGGAAGTGGAGCACCCGTGTGATTGCCTGGGGAGAAGAAGGAAGACGTACTTTCCGGATCCTTGACCGTGAATCCATCTAGGTGGCAGTGGGGTATCCTAGGTTTGCTTTGGAAAGTCCTTGTCTCGAACCTCCTTGCCTAGCTAGCATGGAGTAGAGTTTGAGTCGCAAGGGTAAAGTGTGCACCTTCAGCTGAAGTATGAACTGTTCGAACAGCCGTGCCCACGGATATGGGCAAGTGATTTCATGTATCTTCCCTAGCGTAGTGTTTACTTGTTTTCAACTAAATGGGAAATGGGTTGGGACGTTACCAGAGTATACCGGTGGGTATACGACTAGCCTGTGTGGTTGGATAACGTTCCTGTGTGGAGCGGGAAGTCGAAAGGCTTCATAGGGAGTGATGTGAGATGTGATAACTAGTTGAGCGCTAAAATGAATTGGGATGAGATGTGGATAATGGGAACACTTCCCCGATGGATGGGTAAGCTAGTACCGATATAATGATGAGTTATGATGATAAGATGATGGTCGTGATATGTGGAATTGATGAAAAGAAATGTGACTTGTGGAATTGATGGAAAATGATGGTGGGATTTGTTGCAAAGCAATCCCGGTTGGTGAGAAGGTGAGAGTTGAATTAGCTTTTGAACTATTGCTACTTTATGTGGGAACAGTTAGAGGTTGGGACCTCTATCCGTGGGTATTAAGCACTTAGAATTTATAAACTATAAATATTCCCTTGAGAACCATAGCCGCTCTTTGTATCCTGCATCTATACTACTTCCAAGACTTGCTGAGTACTCTTGAGTACTCACCCTTGTTGTTTTACACCCCCACCCCAGAGTTCGCTAAATCTTTCGGAGGACGTCAAGAATCTTGAAGGCGAATATGAAGTTGTTGCCGATGAAGATATAGAAGATTAGGGTTTCGGGCCTAGTCCCCAAGTGGTGTTTGGATAGTAGTACATGTTTGAGTGATGAAATGCTTCCGCTGTGTTTTTGTAATGATTGTTGCTGCGAGGTATGCCTCTTTAGCAGCTTTTGTCATATTTAATTATTGTAATTTTCCTTCTGCAATGTACTACTGTCGAATGGAACAATGTCAACGGCGATATTGTTCGTCTTCGATGACGTACCGGCTCGTCCCGCTCGATGGTATTTCCGAGTTCCGGGACGGGTCGTTACAAAGTTGTTGTGAGCTCTCTGCTGTGAAAAAACTGCTGTGAGTTGTCAGCCGTAGAAAAACTAAAAATCATTTGGTTAAAGCTACTGTGAAAAATAGGTGATTGTTTTTTATAACTAACATAATTTTATCATAATGATATTTCATACATATATATAAATAGAAAACAATCAATATTGATGCAACTAAATAACTGGAAAATATATTAATAAATAAAAAGTTTACAATTCATCTCATAAAATAACCAACAACCACATATATAGCTATCTTATGAAATTGTGCAATGCAATATAAACTATAATGATATTAGATCAATCAAAACACTTTGAATTCATGCTATCCAATTTATACTAACAAGCAAAAAAAGCAGAAGCAGAAAAGTAACGTGCAAGTTGCTTTCAAATTTATACTAAAAAAATTTCTTTTCGTGGGAGAAGCAGATTTAATAAATCTGTTCGATTTAGCTTATGCTTTTTCACAGCAGAAGCAGATTTCAAACGCAGAACCAAACACACCCTTATTAGTGTTATATATATCGTACGTCGAATTATTATAACTTTAACTATATTTATATTAAAGAGTATTAATTAACTTGTACCGTATCAAAATAATAAATTATAAAAAATATTTTACATTTTATAGTAGATTTAATGATACTAATATTAATATTAATATTTTTCTTGAAAAGTTAGTTAAGTTTTAAAAAATTAAACTTATTTTCGAGAGAGCATTATTAATATTGTAGTAGACCGCGTTGGGTGGTGTCTGTTGGAGTCGGTCATCGTGGTAAAAATTTCCGGCACGCGTACTACAGTGCTCTGCTCAGCTGCAGCCCCGTACGTAGGGATGGATATGGATGTCAGAATATCCGAATTATCCGTATTCGTATTCGAATTACTGTAAATATGGATATCCGTATTCGTATCCGAATTAAATATGGATGACATTCGGAAATATCCGAATTCGTTTTACAAATGTGGATATATGGAAACGGATATCCGAATTCTGCTGAATGTGGATATGGAAATGGATACATCTGTATTCGTTTTAAGATTTCACACAGATTAAACTTAGACTCAAGATAATATATTATCACTATATTACTGGTTTATTTATTATTTATATAATTATGGAATACTTAAGTTAGTGAATATTAATAAGTTATGGTTTAAAATAAATTGATGGTTAAATATTTGTTTGAACTTTAATTTTTTTATAATCAAAATACAACATATCTCATTTCATATAATTATTTTGTATTTTTTAGATACATTTGCTATTTTTAACTCATTAATTGTGTTTCTAGGATTTAAATTAAAATATGTGAAATTTGAAATGCAAGTACCTAAAATAATGCACTAAAATTTATAGAAAAATTGCATTCACTATTTTGTGTCCATTTTTAGTTCTTATCCATGAAATTTAAAGAAATAATAAAAAAATTATGTTACGACACTTCATCGGTAATGTGGAGCTTAAGAGTTTTTTAATTATAAAAAAATCAAATAAAATCTGAAAAATACGAGACTTATCACAGTGTTATAATATTATACATAGATACCATGATAAAATTTTGAAAATGTTTCGAGAAATTTATCATATAGAATGTTAAGAAATCTGAGATTCTCTTAAGAGGAAATAGAGTTTTGAGAAGGAATAAGTTATGGTTTAAAATAAATTTATAGTTAAATATTTTTTTGAACTTGAATTTTTTTATATAATAAAAATACAACATATATCATACCATATAATTTTTTTGTATTTTTCCAGATCCATTTGCTATTTTTAACTCATTAATTGTGTTTTTAGTATTTAAATTGGAATATGTGAAATTTGAACTGCAAGTACCTAAAATAATGCACTAAAATTTATCGAAAAATCACATTCACTATTTTGTGTCCATTTTTAGTTCTTATCCACTAAATTTAAAGAAATGTTAAAAAAAATATGTTACGACACTTCATCGGTAATGTGGAGGTTAAGGGTTTTTTAATTATAAAAAAATCAAATAAAGTCTGAAAAATACGAGACTTATCACAGTGTTATAATATTATACGTAGATACCATGATAAATTTTTGAAAATGTTTCTAGAAATTTATCATGTAGAATGTTAAGAAATCTGAGATTCTCTAAGAGGAAATAGAGTTTTGAGAAGGAATATGTTATGGTTTAAAGTAAATTTATGGTTAAATATTTGTTTGAACTTGATTTTTTTTATATAATCAAAATACAACATATCTCATACCATATAAATTTTTTGTATTTTTCCAGATCCATTTTCTGTTTTTAACTCATTAATTGTGTTTCTAGTATTTAAATTGGAATACGTGAAATTTGAACTGCAAGTATATAAAATAATGCACTAAAATTTATCGAAAAATCACATTCACTATTTTGTGTCCATTTTTAGTTCTTATCCACTAAATTTAAAGAAATTTTAAAAAATTTATGTTACGACACTTCATCGGTAATGTGGAGGTTAAGTGTTTTTTAATTATAAAAAAATAAATAAAGTCTGAAAAATACGAGACTTATCACAGTGTTATAATATTATACATAGATACCATGATAAATTTTGAAAATGTTTCGAGAAATTTATCATATAGAATGTTAAGAAATCTGAGATTCTCTTAAGAGGAAATAGAGTTTTGAGAAGGAATATGTTATGGTTATAGTAAATTTATGGTTAAATATTTGTTTGAACTTGCATTTTTTTATATAATCAAAATACAACATATCTCATACCATATAATTTTTTTGTATTTTTCCAGATCCATTTGCTATTTTTAACTCATTAATTGTGTTTCTAGTATTTAAATTGGAATATGTGAAATTTGAACTGCAATTACCTAAACTAATGCACTAAAATTTATCAAAAAATCACATTCACTATTTTGTGTCCATTTTTAGTTCTTATCCACTAAATTTAAAGACATGTTAAAAAATTTATGTTACGACACTTCATCGGTAATGTGGAGCTTAAGGGTTTTTTAATTATAAAAAAATCAAATAAAGTATGAAAAATACGAGACTTATCACAGTGTTATAATATTATACGTAGATACCATAATAAAATTTTGAAAATGTTTCGAGAAATTTTTGAAAATGTTTAATTTTTAAAAACAATAAAATTCAGCCAATTATTTCCAAATTGCCGCCTGTTTTTTGACATGTATGATGAATTTCAGTTAGTGTTGTTTAAAAACTTAGTTTGTGCATGGTTTATTGTGTATCATTGTTTCTTATTAATTATAATTCTAATTTGGTATATTGGACCCTTTGGATTTTTGGAAAATTTGTGAAACAACGAACATTTGGAGTTAAACCGAGTAAACATCCGAATACATATTCGTATTCGAAACATCCGTTTTGTATTCGTATTCGAGAACATCCGAATCCGTATTCGTATTCGAATTAAAATGTGGTAAATAGTGCTATCCGGATTCGTTTCCATCCGTATCCGATCCGAATCCATTCCTACCCGTACGTGCGGGCGTGCTTCGGTCGTCGTCTCTGCCACAAACGCCGGCCCGGCCGGCCCCGCGCGCGCCCCCGCGCGCGCTGCCACAAACGCAGAAGGCGCAGTGCAGCGTGGGCTACTACCTGTGGCGCCCTACCACCTGTCCTGTGTCGTCTCGCTCCGGCCCGCCGCGGAAGGGGACGGCCAGTATACACCACACCTCGCGCGATCGCCACCATGTCCAGCTATAAATACCTCCCCTCCCCACTGCGGAGAGGAGACCCAGGCAAGCATCATCTAGCACCACCACAGCTAGCGCGCGGCAGCGTCGATCGGGTCTCTCATACAGAGTAGAGAGCTCGATCAGCTAGCTGAGCTTAGCTGGCCTCCACTCGATCTCCATCACCACCGGCCGCCGGCATCGATCCCGTTTGATCTGCTCGATCGGTTTTTCTTCCCGGCAGGAATCTAGCTAGCTAGCGTGAGTGTAGTTAGTTACCTTTGTGGAGAGATCGCCATGGCGGCTCCCGCGACGCCCGCGTCGAGGACCAACTCCAGGGTGAACTACTCGAACGAGATCCACGACCTCTCCACAGTGCAGAGCGTCTCCGGCGCCGTGCCGCCCAGCGTCTACTACCCGGAGAAGTCCCTCGCTGACATCTTCCCTCCTCACCTCCTCAAGAAGGTACGTAATATATCCATCAAGATCGAACAAAATAGCTGTATCCGATAATCCGATCCTAGCTAGCTAGCTAGTGAAGAAGATAGTGAAGCGAAGCTCACTAGCTCTTCGTGCATATATGCAAATATTTGGCAGGTGATATCGGAGGTGGTGGCGACGTTCTTGCTGGTGTTCGTGACGTGCGGGGCGGCGTCCATCTACGGCGACGACATGAAGCGCATCTCGCAGCTGGGGCAGTCGGTCGCCGGAGGGCTCATCGTCACCGTCATGATCTACGCCACCGGCCACATCTCCGGCGCCCACATGAACCCCGCCGTCACCCTCTCCTTCGCCTGCTTCCGGCATTTCCCCTGGATTCAGGTAACATCTCCTACATGCATCTCCCCTGCACCCCGGTCATCTAAGAATGCATGCTTGCCTAGCTACTACTTCTTCCTTCTCTCCCATTAATCCTTTAAAAAAACAAAATTTCCTCCATTCATCTCATACGTACCCCCTTTATTTTCTTTCACTTTCTAGTTTTCTTTCAATTCTGCTACAGAAAGAGCCTTATATAATTTAAGGTTATCTATCGTTTCATCTTTTGCTTCTATTGGTTGAGTTCTAACTAATAGTTAGTACATACATATACTCCTCTATCTATCCCTTGTATATCAAAATAAAACTATATACATGCATGTTTATAATTTTTTTATAACATGTCATATAGTATATCAAAATGTTTCCGTGGTATGTATATATACCCTAATATAAATCATTTCCAGTAAAAATCCTCAAATATTTTTCATATTTTAGTAGCAAGATTTTATAAGTTTAACTACGTATGCATCATGGTACTGCATATATAGGAGCTGAGCCTAATTGAGAAGTCAACATGTCCTGGACGTGCACAGGAATTAGTCAAGGCTTAGGCCCTGTTTGGGACTGCTCTGCTCCACGTTTTATAGCTCCGCTCCATAAACGTCTAGCCAAACAGGTTCAGATCTCAGTTTTTGGATCCGCGAAAAATGCAGATCCACGACTCCGCTCCACGTTTTTTGTGGAGCACCTCAGGAGGTGCTCTGCGGATTCAGTTTTTAAAACAAAACGTGGAGTTCGGGGTAATTTACCATCCAATGCTATTATAAACTTATTGATTCACTTTTTAGTTGATATTTATTACTTTTTTATTTAGTACTATCTATATTAACTTTTTAAATGTTATTGTTGACTTTTATCACAAATTTTGATTATTCGTCTTATTAAAAAAAATTTGAAATATCATTTATTTTGTTATAATTTGTTTTAATATTGAAGGTACTTCGATTATAACTTACATTTTTGTATATTTATAATTTTTTTGATAAGATGAATGATCAAAGTTTGTGATAAAAGTCAACGACGTTATTTAAAAGTTAATGGAGGGAGTACTAATTTAATATGTTTTACATAATGGACATGAAAAATAATATAATTGGAGATTTATGAATAAATTCTGGGAAAAATAATACATTCCTACCAAATTCTACTATTCTTGAATCTGAATTCCCTCCGCAAGCCAAACATGTGCAAATACTCCACAGTGGAGCAGCAACTCCACTCTAGATCTGATTCTAAGTGAATTCCGTGGAGTGGAGCAAATTTTAAGAGAGTGGAGTAGTCCCAAACATGCCCTTAATATGATTAAGCAAAACTTTGGAGCCCACCTGGCTTACTTGTCGATCTACTGTTGCTAAAAAATTAATCACATGATCGATGCAAATTATTAGCTAGTGAAGTCTAAAGCAAATTATCTAAATTCAACTACTCATATATATATATATATATGCACTAGTACTGTACATACAGAAACGATCGATATGATGCAGAACCTAACAACTGAACATGCATGCATATATATATGTTGCAAGCAGCCAGCCAAACAGTTCCCCATTCAAGTAGCACACAAAAGTTTATATATACATATGTAGGACTAGCTCAAAATAATGTGATAAAAATATTATCTGCAGCAGAATATTTTTCTCAAATAATGGGTCCTTTGGCCATTTTCTTAGTCTATATCGTCACAATAACTGGCATTACTAGCTAGCTGGTAACATGCTGATGAGCTCAACACAACATGTGAACAAGCTAGCTCATTATCAGATCGAATAAACCAAAGCTCTAGTCTCTAGATAATAATACAAAAGAAACATAATTAAATAAAAAAGAATGAGAAGACACCAACCAGTGTTCACTAGTACTTTTTTTGATTTAGATCAATGAGAAGGATATGTAGTATGGGTAATTTTACAGTTCTTGAGGAGGTACCAGGAGGTACCACATTTTTCAGTGTTAATTTTGGTAGCTCCTGGTACCTCATATGTCAGATGGTACTAAAATTAACACTGAAAAATATGGTACCTCCTGGTACCTCCTCATAGACTGTAAAATTTCTCATGTAGTATAGGCAGCATCAACTTGATGCATGCATAGTATCGCTAAGAAGTTTCATGATTAATTTGTGTATAATTAATTTGGTTTCATTAATTACCCAGCTGAAAGAGGCCCAATTAGTTGGCTCTAATGACAATCTATCTCAACCACCAAACACCTACAGTACCAACCAAAGAGGGTTTGACATTCGCATGGTTCGTCCTTGTTAGCCATGTGATGAGTTGGATCATTGATCACCTGTAGATCGAACTATATATGCACGTACATATGTATGACGATGATGTACTTACTTAATTACTTGGCGACGGCTGCTCCCGATTAGCCGTCCCAATTATTGCTAGGCGTTGCTTGCAGGGAACAAATCGCATCTACTTAAACTAATTAGAGTCATAATCGACCGTGTCAACGAAAAAAAAGATGAATTTAGGAATCTGCCACGATATGATCTACATAAAAACCTAGCTAGCTAGCTCTCTTCTCATCACGAAGTATAGATTTCAGTAAATTGCTTCTGGTCTCTGTAACTGACGCAGCTGATCACATGCATGAATATGTTGACAAAGTTCGCTGCCGGGTTTTAGAGATGAAAAGAAGTAAGCACACACAAATGCAAGCAGCTGGCGGAATCACGCATGCAGTAGTACTGATCTCGATCGGCCGGGTTAATCTGCCGTGAAACCACGCAGGCCGCTAGCTTGTTGTTCACCTCCTTTCGGCGAGAGATTCCAATACGATCGATAGATAGATGCCGTGCGTGCAGTGCGTGCATGCATGCCAATATCACCACGTACGCATGCAGGTGCAGGCTATCTACTTGTCCATCTCTGACCCAACTTGCCCATATATGCAGCTAGCCATGCTGCCTCTGATATGCTCCATATATCAGATCGAGATGGATTAATTCACACTGATCATGGAGCTAGAGCTTAGCCAGCGATCGAGTTCAAGATTCGTACCTTCTTTTCCCCGTGTCTCCATCTCGATCGATCGATCGCGAGCTAGCGGCCGGCGAGCATTAACTGGGTCCGCGCGCGTCACATCTGCAACGTCGATCGATCATGGAGCTACAGCTAGCTAGCTAGTAACAAGCATAGTGCCAAGTACTGCTCACTTCGTCAATCCTAGCTAGCTCTTCAACTCTTTAGCCTGCCTTTAAACTAAAAAGATTTATTTCTTCAATACTATTTATATATCACTTTATAACATTATTTTTTATTAACATAAGATACTTTAATAGTTTACTCTTACTACTAATTTATCAACTTTCTTCGAAGAAAAAAAATCTTTTTGCGCAAACGAGAAAATATATAGTTGCTAGCTAATAGCTTCGTGTTTCGGCGTCCCTAATAAGCAAAACATGTGTGTATCTGCAGGTGCCGTTCTACTGGGCGGCGCAGTTCACGGGGGCGATGTGCGCGGCGTTCGTGCTGCGGGCGGTGCTGCACCCGATCGCGGTGCTGGGGACGACGACGCCGACGGGGCCGCACTGGCACGCCCTTGTCATCGAGATCGTCGTCACCTTCAACATGATGTTCGTCACCTGCGCCGTCGCCACGGACTCAAGAGCGGTAATTAATCTTTACGATGGATTTTGATCTCTTAATAGCTAGCATACATACTAATAAATCAATTAATCTTCTCTTCTGCTCGCTCGATCTGAACAATTTCTGATACTTTTTTAATGAATTGCTTGCTGCAGGTGGGTGAGTTGGCGGGGTTAGCAGTCGGTTCCGCGGTTTGCATTACGTCCATCTTCGCAGGGTAATTAAATGAATTACTAATTAATGACCAAATAAACCTGATTAGACGTAGGAATTAAGGATCTAGCAGTTAGGCCCATCCAGTTAATTAATCGTAGGATCATAGATTATTCATAGCTTATGTTCAACCTCTGGTCAAAGAAACACGGAGCACTACTGCACCGTATGTATTTTACAAGGTGACACACGTACCTTAATTAGTACACTTAATTACTCCAGTTTCTAGCAGGGGTTCAGCGCATCTAGTCAGCTATATGACGACTAGTTAGTTGTATTTAGGTATTATCTTAATTAATCGTGGTACTTTTCATGTACATCACAAAACGACGTTGCTAACATGGACTTGTAATTAACCTGTACGTACAAATTCTTTGGACCTTCCAATACTTGATACATTAATTATTTCTGACCGTATCAATACAAGGACAGGCCCAGAATTTTGATGTTTTCAATGGAATCAAGTTAATTATTTTTGAAAAAAAAATATTTTGAATGAAAAAACTAGACAGATAGATGATGCATGGCAGATCGAGCTGACAAGTATATATAGTAATAACCAGTAGAGTATCAGATGATGGTAATTAATTAAAACGAGGCGAAACGAGTGGAATTTTCAGGCCAGTGTCAGGAGGATCGATGAACCCGGCGAGGACGCTGGCGCCGGCGGTGGCCAGCAACATCTACACGGGCCTCTGGATCTACTTCCTCGGCCCCGTCATCGGCACCCTCTCCGGCGCCTGGGTCTACACCTACATCCGCTTCGAGGAGGCCCCCGCCGCCGGCGGCCCCCAGAAGCTCTCCTCCTTCAAGCTCCGCCGCTTGCAGAGCCAGTCCTATGCCGCCGACGAGTTCGACAACGTCTAATAATACATCCATCGCCGGCGGCCGGCACACACCTAGCTACTACGTATAGTATAGGTGTGCTGCTGCTGCGTGCTGCTGTATCCGTGTGGACTGCACGCGTACGCGTACACACGTACGTGCAAGAGCGCGGGAAGAGGAGCCATTAATTGTTTGTACTAGTCAAAGTTTGTACGGTCTGCGTGCGTGTGGTGTGTACGTACGTGCAAGCGTGTGTACGTGTGCGTGTACGTGTGCTCTCTCTGTTCAAAGAAGGGGGAGAGAGCTGGATCTACACGTACATGCATGTACGCGCGCGTGTGCGTACCGTGTGTACATGCTTGGTTTGTGTACGTACGTATTTGTGTACTCCTTTTTTCTTCCCTACGCCTACGTACGGGCGTATGTACGTACGCTTTTCGCTGGTAATTAATTACCAGCGAAGCTAGCCGCACAACATGTTAATTTATGCATGTTTAATCTGATGGAGCCTGCTTGTCTGCAAATGTTTTGGCAGAAATTTATGTTCGGCGTTGTTGAGAGATATGATTAAAAAAACTTGTGCCTTCCCAATTCCATAAATATATCTTAAATCCTATAAATTGATTTACCTTATGATTTTTCTAATGTTTACCAATATACTGTGAGTCTATGATGTTCTTTTCATATATCACCATCTATTTATGGATGAACACACTACCCTTTGTAAAGAAAGATAAATAGCATACTTTATTTGCTTATTATTAATTACCACATGATTAAATAGAGGGGGATGGATGCTGTCATTTCGTGATGGCAACTCAACACACTACTACAGCAAGTAATCGATCTTTGCTAGCTTGCTGCTTAATTTTGTCGTTAATTGGGATGAAGCTGAGAGATCTGTAGTTAGAAAAGGTGATTGAAGAAGACCAGCAACCAAGGTACTTTGCCTAAGCATCGTGAAAACATCTGCTAGCTGTGGTCAAAATTATTTCCACTTACCCCGATAACATTATAAAAGGAGAAAAAGATAAGCAAGGAAGCTTCTTCTTCCCACTAACTAGGGGAAAAAGAAATAGAGTACCCACTGAAGTAAATTACAGTAGTCAAATACTCTCCCCACCACAATATAATACAGTAGTGCATGGGACAGCACGCAGCACTATAAAAATACTCACTTTGTTTCATATTACATGATAGTTCCAATATTTTTAGTCAAACTTCTTTAATTTTCCATCTATGTTTAAAGATATATATTTACAATATCAAATAAATACACTATTAACACATATTTTATAATGGATTTGATAAAACTAGCTAGTTTAATGTATACTTTATTCATCCAAAAAGAACTTTATTTCAACCTTTTCAACATAGTCCCTTAAAAACATTACTTTTACCTCGTACTATTGTTTTACAAATGAAGAAGTTTGATTTCTTTAATATCTCTGACTTACTCTTTTACCTACCATATCTCAATACTAATTTGTTATTAAAAAAGAACACTTTTATTTTTTACTTTCATCACTAATTTACCACTTTTATCTTAAAAGTAAAGTTTTTACCAGACGCAACGAGTAATTGTTAATATTTTTTATACAAAATTAGTAAACAAAATTAGACAACGTTAGAAAATTTAACTTAGAAAATTATAATATGAAACATATAGCATACTAAGGACCTGTTTGGATGGACTAAAACTAATTGTTAGCTAGAGCTTACTGTAAACGACGGTGCTGCATGTGGATTACTCAGAAAATTGTAAATGTCCGTGCGTGTATATGTAAATTAAACCACTAATTCCATTTGTATTTTAAAAACATTAATATATACCATCTTAAAAGAATTACATATATACCTTGTAGTTAAAAAAGCAAAATTGACACGTACACTAGCTAATCTCTACTAATATAAAGCGGGAAGTGGTCGTCCGTCCGCTCCGTGCCTCCTGTCTCTTAAAAAACCGTGCCCCATAAAAACGTACGGTTCGTCCGCCGCGCAGCACCCTGTAAAAACCGTCCGGCCGATTCGCGCGCAGCGCGCCTGCCCGCCTGCCCCGCGTTTTCCCGTTGCTACAGCCCGGCCCATCAACGCCGCCCCTAGAGAAACCCTCGCCGCTGCGCGCCCGCGCCTCGGGCCGCCGCTGCGCGACGCGCCGCCGCGCGCCCGCCGCGCGCCGCGCCTCGGGCGGCCGACGCCGCGCGCCGCGCCTCGGGCTGCCGCCGCGCCGCCTTGCTCTCGGGTCGGGTGGAGGGGAGGGGAGAAGAAAAGTTAGGGTTAGGGTTAGGGTTTTTGCACCGGGGCTGCAGCGTTTTTTATACTGCCGCTTCTGATGGGTGACCGTTGGATGAGATCCGACGGCCAGGGTGATCCGGACCAAATCAGGCCCAGGCGGGGAGGCAAATTGCCGGCCCAGGCCCAGGTTAGGCTCCTGCGCGCGTGGCACTTTCCTGGCCTGGGCCCAAGTAGAGGCCGGCTTGGCTGTGCACGCTGCTGGACCGGGCCAGTTTACCTCTTGGGCTGTTTTCTGGTTTTTTTAATTTCCAGGATTTAAGAAATTAATTTTCTGTTTTATTTATTCCTGGAAAATTAAGAAAAATGCCCAAAAATAAGATAAAATTAAGTTTAATGCGAGGGAAAATTTTAGTAAATTTCATCATGTATTGTTTTGAACAATAATATATTATTTTGTTTTTTATCATCACAATATTACTAAATAAATGTGTTCGGCAAATATATTATGTTCTAAATATATTGCCGTTAAAATTATGCATCCATTGCAACGCACGGCCTCTGACTAGTTAATCATTAACATAACCAAGCATGGTTAGTTTCACGGACCTCTAGTTAATTACCTGGGAGCTAACTGCAACAACTGTCAACTGCACACGCAATACCATGCGCGCAATCTAAGCTAGCAAATTCCTATATATAAGTAATGTTAGATGATCATCCCAATTCGATCTTTTTAATTTAATTTCAAAATGTAGCAAGATATTAAAACTTGATATACACAAGGCATGCTCGCCTAAACGATCGAGCACAAACCACACACATATTCACACGGATGGAATTGAATATTTGTGGAAGACAGTGGAAGGCGTCGAGTTGGAAAGGAAAGCGAAAGCGCATGGCCCTCCCACCACCACCACGTACGTCGTGTGTGTAACATTTGTGATGGAGTCAACGCATATTAAAAAGTGCAACTTGTTCCTAACACTGGCAGTGACAGCAACAAGTCTGAGGTTTAGTGGGTAGATCGACCCAAAGCTGAACAGAACATTAGGATATATTGAATTTCTCAAGCTGATGCATCACAAATGTAGTAACCATGAAAAAAAGATATAGGACAAGCATGCTTGAGGAAGTTTCTAGTGGCTACAACTAATATAAACTCTTAAAATCTAAAACTTCTCAAACCCTCCGCATTCTAAACTCGATCGGATTATGAACCTTAACAGCCGTAAAATCTAAAAATAAATTAAAGTATTAAAATTGAAAAACATTAGTTTCTGGATTCTTACCGGTCTACTTTAAAAATCTTTGACCACTATTGTCTTGGCTATATTGGATTTATGAAAATAGCACTACAGGAGATTGTTTGTTTGCCGAATGCTAGAGGCACTCGGCGAAGGCTTGTTTACACTCGGCGAATGTTTTGCCAAGTGCAACACTCGGCAAAATAAGTCTCGGCGAAGACGGGTTCGTCGAGTGTATTTTATTGGACACTCGGTAAACACTTCGCCGAGTGCTAAAAATAACACTCGGCAAAAAAAGTTACAAACGATGCGCAATCGTCAGTGACGGTTGGTTTGTCGAGTGTTAAAATTTGGCACTCGGCAAATAAAAAATAAAAATAAAAATTGGACGTCGGGCGCGGTGCCGGGGACAATGCATGGCGTGGCCGCACGACACCGGGGGCGGGGTGGGGACAGGGCAGGGAGCCTGGAGCGGCGCCGGCCCGAGCGGGACGGGGTGCCCGACGCAGCGCCGGCCCGAGAGAGACGGGGCGGGGGCGGGGCGTGGATACCGGCGCGGCGTCGGCCGGGGTGGGTCGAGTTGGGGGCGGGGCGGGGAGACCGGCGCGGTGTTGGCCGAGGCATGGTGGGGCGTGGCAGGACGCTCGATGCGGCGCCGGGGGTGGGGCGGGGAGACCTGCGCGGCGCTGGTCGGGGACCGGGCGGGGTGAGGCAGCAGCCTGGCGAGACGTCGGAGTGGCGACCGGCGGCGCCAGGACGACGACGGGGTGGCGCCGGGGTGGAGCCGGCGCGGTGACAGGGAGGAGAGGGAAGATCGAAGTGAATGGAGGGAGGAGGGAAGGGAAATAATAGGGTATTTAAAGAAAATTTGTGAAAATTATGAAAAAAAGTGCGCCAAAGACTGAAATTTCATGGGGAAATTGTGCGGGAATGCGAAATGTTTGTTTGCCGAGTATTGCACTCGACAAACCCAAATTGTTTGCCGAGTGCCTCAAATTTGGCACTCGGCAAACATTTTTTATTTTTTTTAAAAAATTGTCTGATATGTTTTTCAGTCTTTTCCTTAAAAACATTTACGAAATAATAGTGGTTAATACATAAAAATATAATAAAAACATGAATATGATTTTTTCTATAATTTTTGGGTAATACCTAAAAAATATGAAATTTTTACAAGGTATAAGATATTTCATATTTTGAATTAAAAAAAGTTAAAATAAAGATTTAATCAGTAATTTGCTTTCAAACCTATCACATTTCTTCTCTAAACTCTAATTCATCCTCTCTAAATCTCCAATTTCTAAACACTATATGTGACAATTTTATCAAAATAGTTTTAAAATTTTATCACACTATTTTTGAATCATATCATAACACCATGATAATATATGTGACAATTTTATAAAAACATTTTTAAAATTTTATCACAGTATTTATGTATCATATCATAACACCATGATAAATCTCATATTTTTTGGACTTCATTTGATTTTTTTAGAATTAAAAAACTATTAAGGTCTACGTTGCCGATAGAGTGTCGTAACCTAATTTTTTTAAAATTCATTTCAATTTAGTGTTTAAGAACTAAAAATATACTAACAAAAATGAATATGGTTTTTCTATATTTTTTGATTCATTATTTTGAGCACTTGTAGTTCAAATTTCACGTACTTCAATTTAAATCCTACAAACATACTTAATGAATAAAAAATATCTAATGGACATAAAAAATATGAAATTTTTACAAGGGATAATATATGTTGTATTGTGAGTGTGGAAAGAAATTCAAGTTAAAACGAAATTAAAAATACAAGATAGACTTGAAACATTGTTTCACACAAAATAAAAAAAAATGTTTGCCGAGTGTTTTTCAAAAAACACTCGGCAAACCCAGAATTATTTTTGGCCGCACAAGCACGACGCCGTGACGTCCGTTAGTATCAAGGCTTTGCCGAGTGTATTTTTAAAAAACACTCAGCAAACAATTGATTTGCCGAGTATTTTTAGTTTACCGAGTACCCGAAAAATTGCACTCGGCAAAGTTGCGGGCACTCGATAAATATTGATTTTCCCATAGTGTAGTATGGGTAGTCTCCAATAAAGTTTTTTTGTAATTAATATTATTTCAAATTGGCTGTTTTTTATAAAAACGTTGTGACAGAAGTTTTTGGTCAAATTTTGTATTTGAAAGGCTACATATACTCTTTCTAACAAAAAGTCATTTTAGATATGATTTCAGATACTAAGGAAAGTTCAATTACTGTGTACATTTACTTGTTTATCCATATTAAATAAGGTGCATGGTAACCAGATTCAATAATCTCAATTTGTCTCATTGATTACTAGGAGTACTACTTTAAAAGTAAAAACATCGAAAATACGCACAAAGATACAAAACAATATCTTTTTGGAAACTTTATACAGTCTTGAGATGACTTCCTTTTTGAAATTCAAAGGAGTATATAGTATTGACATCCAAAGAGCATGTGTTTCCGTGTGTGATAGGAGTAACCTTCTGGTAGGCGCTAGCATAGTTTGCATGAAACAAAAAAATCTCATTGAGCAAATTCAGTAACATTATTAGACACTACAAGAAAACGGGAATTTTTTATCGGCTAAATTAACTTCCGTCGTTTTTTTCAGAAGCAGACGATAGTTATTTAACTTCCGTCGACCTCCAGGACCTGTCGGAAGTTAAATTAACTTATGTCGACTTTTGATTGTGGCCGACGGAGGTTAAAGGGGATCCACCCCGACCGGAACATATCCCCCAACTTCCGTCGGTCCGCATTAAAGCCGACGACTTTAATGCTGGCCGACAGAAGTTAGGAGATTTTTTACCCACCCGTGCACGTACAGGGAAACTTAACTCCATGTATGCGCGCCCACACACTGCCCTCTTGCCACCGCCGCCTGAGTCGGCGCCTCCTGCTGGCCGCCGCCGACCATTGCCTCCCGCCGCCCGAGCCGCCTCCCGCCCGCTCTTGCTGTAGGACCGAAAGTAGCGACCAGAGGGGGGGGGGTGAATGGGCGCCTTAAAAATTCTTTCGAATCAATGGCCTGTTCCCAATACCCAACGCACCTCAAAAGACTACGCAGCAGAAAGTAAACAGAAGGCCTAAGTCTAAAGGTATCTAACCTAGAAGCAACTGATGATAAACAGAGAACTATTAAAGTAGTGCAACTAGGCAGATGAACACGGTGTAACAGGCCTAAACTTCCCAAAGAAATAATCTAAGTATATGTAAGGTGAAATGAGAAGTTACTGTCCAAATTTGTCTCCTGTTCGAAACTTGGCGAAGCCTGTTTCGCCCGTCGAGGTCTGCTTCGGAGATGGTGACGAAGCCTGCTTCGGAGGTCAGCTGCGAAGCTTATCCGAGATGCCGAAGGTGTTTTGGTCTAACCTAGTTCGAAGGGGCAGGGAGCGAAGTATGCTTCGGAGCGAAGTGACAGAGTCAGAGCCTGCTTCGAAGTGTGCACTTCGAAGACAAGACTTCGAACACAACTTCGAACCGAATGCTTCGAAGCAAACCTTTGAACAGAAAAACTTCGAACACAATGCACAGACGGACTACCTTCGAACAAAAACGAAGCCTGTCACATGACAGAAAATCAAATTCGAAGCCTAAGCCCTACCTTCGAAAAGAGTAAGCTTCGAACCAAAAGGCGAAGGCTGATACGCGTCCGAGAAAACAAAACGAAGTTTAACAGAGGAGCAAGCTCCGAAGTCAGCTTTGAAACCTGTCGAAGTGAGGACTTTGAAGCACTCAAGTCAAAGTACCTTCGCACAGACGTTCGAAGTAGAGAGGCTGTCAGTTTTGAAAAAATACTTCGAAGCAAGACACACAGAGTACAAAAAATGCGGTCCGAAGTTCGAACGAAGCCTCTGAGAGTATACGTTCGAAGCCTGCCTCACGGAGTTGAGGGGCTTGGAAACTGAGATGATGGCTTCGCCAGAAAACAGCCAGAAAAGGTGATAGAGCCTGACAGCTTCGATCAAAAAGCTGTGCGGTAGAAGGTAAAAAGGCTGGCAGCGAGTACTGTGGCTACAGTAGCAGTACTACTTGCAACAGCAAGAACTAGTACTACTTCTCATGAAGAACACACCCAACAGAGACACATCCTCAGGAATAAAATCAACAAGCACATCAAACCGAAGCTTCTTGAATCAGAAGAATCAATGCACACGCCTCAACAACAAACAAAGAATTCAATCTCACAGGAGCAAAGTAAATGCAAGGCAAAAAGGGATGAACCAATGCCTGGCGGCGCACACAGGAGAGAGAACGTGAGAGGCAAAATGACCCAATGGATTAAACAGTAAATTCTAGAAGGGTAGTCCAAACCCTAGGGATTGGGGTCCTATTTATAGGCAGCCCAACACTAGGAATATTCTACCAGCCCCTTAGGGTTTTTACAGACTCAAAAGTAAAGGAAAAGACTCTACTGCCCTTAGGTATTTTTACAGACACGACTGACTGACTGTGGGCCTAGCGTTACAGATGACTTATCCGGAAGCTCAGCTTTCGTAGCGACTACGGCTTCTCTTCTCGACAGTCGGATACAGAATCAACGGTTGTCAGTTTTACGCCGAAACTGACAAAGCCTCCACCGACTTTGCACCAGGTACCCGGAATGGGCCGGCCCGACTCCGCAGCTCTCTCAGCCCGGCAATCGCTCACCGCCCGTGTACCTGAGTCAGTCCTGGTCAACAGCCTAGTGGGTCTTCTACTGCTTCTGGCCCATGCACCCGGATTGGGCCAGCCCGACTTCGCAGCCTCCTCTGCCCGACAGTCGCTCGCTGCCCGTGTACCTGAGTCACACGCGGCCCATGAAACAACAGATCTTTTCTTCTTTTGTCTTCTTTGACTATCGTTGACAATGACTCATCACTTCTGGAGCCATGAGGCCCACGCTATTCAGCATGGCTCCTCAATCTCCCCCTTGATGAGTGCATTGTCAACACTCCTCTTCTTCAGCTCTTCAGCACCTGCGAGCAAATGTGGAAACACGAAAACAAAACACAAGAAAACAAAGAAGAAGAAAAATAAGGTAAAAAGTTTAACCTTAATGACCAAAAGCCAAACAAAAGCAAGAAGCGGTCATTATGGTTAATCAAAACATAAAAGCTCAAAATGAGTGCGATTTCAGAACAACAAGGATATCAACTGAGTAAGAACTCCCCCTTAAACTCTGATCCCAAATTTTCTCCCCCTTGTTGACAAGTGAACTCATCAAGCACTCAAAAGAAACACAGACTCCCCCTGAAATTCAACTCCCCCTTAAAATATGCAGTGAATTCAACTGGAGTGCATAAGGAGTGTAGAAAGCATGCTTCTCAAATATGATTGACTGCAATTACAGCATCTAACAAATATAGCAAAAGAAATACTGTCTTAAGACACATGGCATGATCAGTGCAACAGATGATATCTAAAGAAGGTCATTAGCACGCATTTTTCAGTTTTGGCAAACAAAAACATCACCAAATTTTCTAGTTAACAAGCAATGTAAAGCATGAGATGCAGAAGCTAATCGATATCTACCAAGATAAGCATTGTCCAAAACAAAAACGCTTCAGTGAACTTGTTATCTTTTAAATGTTCAAGCTTTTTCATTTTTCCTGTTTCATTTCTGCCAAGGGTTATTTGCATGTCAAACCTTATGCTAACCGAGCAAGTCAAGCCTAGGCCAGAACTGGACCATCAGAAGCTTAAGACATTGGTCTTGGCATACACTACACTGTCCTAGTTCATACCAATGTGCTATAGTAAGCAATCCAGAACAATGCAATGCGACAAAGCAAACCCACTTGGATCTTTTCAATTCAAGCATAAAAAGGCATGGAATTTTCATTCATTTTTGATTGTTATAGCTCATTTTCCATGTTAAAGCATAAAGATGTCCAAGTTGCATATCTGCATCTATGTGATGAACTAGCTACAAGGCATGTAGCAGATAACAAAAGCACTCATCCTACACATGCTAGTTACCGGAAGCAATGGTGATCATTTTTCAAGTTGAAAGCGTAAAAGCCATGCATATGACAGATATCAGATATATCAAGTGAACTGAACCAAAGCATGATCATCGACAAGTAATCAAAAGCATGTACCAGCTAGAATAAGTAAAGCAGTTCAATCATATAACAGAAGCATCTCTAAAATGTGATATGTGAATATGCAAGGTATGAACACACACAAAAAGACTCAAGAAAAGAGTAAAGAAGAAAGAAAACTGACGCAACATATCCTAAAAAGGATACACAACACCCAAATCCCCTCGTAAACGCTCGAATGTAGACTGATCTAGGGGTTTGGTGAAAATGTCAGCCAACTGATGATGGGTATCAACATGAACAAGGTCAATGACACCTTTCTCATATTGATCCCGCAAGAAGTGAAAACGCACATCAATATGTTTGGTTTTTGAATGGAGACATGGGTTTTTCCCTACACTAATAGCACTAGTGCTGTCGCAAAACAATGGGACCCTGGTAGGAAAGAATAACCCAAAATCTCGCAGAGTGGAAATCATCCAAACCAACTGTGAGCAGCAGCTACGTACTCAGCCTCTGTGGTCGAAAGAGCAACTCCAGATTGCTTTCGAGAAGACCAAGATACAAGGGAAGAACCAAGAAACTGGCAAGTACCGGAAGTCGACTTGCGATCCAACTGGCACCCACCAAAGTCAGCGTCCGAAAAGCCAGATAAATCAAGAGATGATGATGCTGAATAATAAAGACCAAGATCAGGCGCATAGGTAAGATACCTGAAGATACGCTTGACAGCTTGCCGGTGAGACGCGCGTGGTGAAGACTGGAAGCGCGCGCACAGTCCCACGACGAACTGAATGTCTGGTCTGGTCGCCGTCAAGTACAGTAGCGAACCGATCATCCCTCGAAACTCCCTTTCATTGATCTTGACACCGCTCTCATCCTTGTCCAGACCCCCAGAAGTGCCCATCGGGGTCATCTGCGGCTTCAATTCACCACCAAAGTCAAATTTCTTTAACATATCACGAGTGTACTTACCTTGGTGGATGAAGGTGCCATCCTTGGTCTGCTTGATCTAGAGCCCTAAGAAGTACTTGAGCTCACCCATGAGGCTCATCTCAAACTCACTGTGCATCTGCTCAGAGAACTTGGACACAAGAGAATCAGTAGTACCGCCAAAAATAATATCGTCCACGTAAATCTGAGCAACTAAAAAATCTGAAGCATCTCTGAGCAAGAAAAGCGTTTTGTCCACAGAACCCATCACAAAGCCCTTCCCCAACAAAAAATGCTTCAACCGGTCATACCAAGCCCTGGGGGCTTGCTTCAACCCGTATAAAGCTTTGTGCAACTTAAAAACATGTCGAGGAAACTTAGGGTTCTCAAAACCGGGGGGTTGCCTAACATAAACTTCCTCCTCTATGAACCCGTTCAGAAAAGCACTCTTAACGTCCATTTGAAAAAGCTTAAAACCCTTCGAAACGGCAAAAGCTAGAAGAATACGAATGGACTCAAGACGGGCAACAGGAGCGAAGGTTTCTTCAAAGTCAATACCTTCCTTCTGGCAATAACCCTGGGCAACTAGTCGAGCCTTGTTGCGCACCACAACCCCATCTTCACCTTGTTTGTTCTTGAACACCCACTTGGTGCCTATGGGGTTGCATCCTGGTGGCGACTCAACTAGTGTCCAAACCCGATTACGGACAAAGTTCTCAAGCTCTTCTTGCATAGCATTAATCCAATTAGAATCAGAAAGAGCATGAGAAACATCTCTGGGCTCAAAAGATGCAACAAACGCAGATTCAGCAAACACAACAAGAGAGGCAGAAGAACGCAAAGTTCTTTCAGTCAAATCACCAATGATGAGCTCTGAGGGATGGTCACGCTGAACTGCTCGGGTTCCCTGGTGATCTGAGGTCACCTCACCGGAGTCAGCAGCAGGCACCTCTGGACTCGACTGAGGGGGCTCGATCGAAGTGGAAGAAGTGATCAGTGGTCCGCCCTCATCATCAGTCGAAGTCTCAGAAAGTGTGGGCTCTGCGGGGGATGCAGAAGGCCCACCCTCATCAGCAGCTGGAGTATCCTCATCTTCCTCGAAGATGGACTCTCCGAGCTCATCATCACCAGAAAGCTCAAAAGAAGGAGTCAAAGAAGGCAATGACTCATCAAATGAAACCTCACAAGTCTCGATAAGCAGCTGGGATTCAAGGTTCCAAACACGAAAACCTCGAGAATGCAAAGCGTAGCCAAGAAAAACACCATCCCAGCAACGAGACTCAAACTTGTCCAAGTGCCCTCCCTTCTTGAGCACAAAGCACTTGCAGCCAAACGCTCGCAAGTGGCTCACCTTGGGCTGTCTGCCAAACCGCAGTTCATATGATGTCTTACCAAGGTAAGCTCTAAGAAAGATGCGGTTGGCCAGATAGCAAGTCGTGTTCATGGCTTCAGCCCAAAAATGCCTAGGAGTCCTGTGCTCATCGAGCATCGTCCTGGCCATCTCGACTAGCGTGCGGTTCTTTCGTTCCACAACGCCGTTCTGTGGGGGAGTGTAAGGAGAAGAAAACTGATGGTCCAGACCCTGATCACTACAGAAGCTGACGAACTGAGAGTTCTTGAACTCAGAGCCGTTGTCGGAGCGAATTGCTCGCATCCGACCATTGTTGTCATTCTTCAGCTTCAAAATCAGGTCATGAACAAATTGAAAAGTTTCATCCTTAGACTCCAAAAAGAAAACCCACGAGAATCGAGAAAAGTCGTCAACAATCACAAGTGCATACCACTTCCCACCGACTGAACGTACCTGAGCTGGACCAACAGTGTCCAAATGTAAAAGCTCGCCCGGATATGAAGTCATCACCTGAGTTACAGGTGAGTGAGAAGCGGCAACCATTTTCCCATGACGACACGGATGACAAACTAGATCCTTCTCCATTTTAAGCTTGGGCAATCCTCGGATGAGGTCCATAGAGCTTAACCTGACTAGCAGATCAAAACTCAAGTGACCTAACCTCCTATGCCACTTCCAGAGCTCAGAAGAAGATCCAGCAATCAAACAACGAGAAGGGCCAAAAGAACTAGAGAAGTCAATTCGAAAAACTTTACCGAAAGGTAAAATCTGACAAACCAAAGACCCTCTAGAATCAACCACAGAAGAATTGCCCTTCTTAAAACGCACTTCCAAACCATCCTCAAGAAGTTGCGAAACAGAAATCAAATTGAAGTTCAAATTTTTAACCAAATCAACATTCTTTAAAGAGAAATGATCTGAAATGCGAATAGAGCCTATGCCACTTACTTTCCCTTGACCGCTGTTCCCGAACGTGATGTATTCTTTGGAGCTCGGGGGAGTGAGACTGGAGAACCATCTGCGATGTCCCGTCATGGGGCGAGAGCATCCTGAGTCCATGATCCAAACATCCTCCAGTCCTCGGTCCTGCACAATCAGTGTCTGTAAGTGGGAGCAAATGGTCCGGCACAAGGTTTAGCAAAAGAGCTAAACCAGTGTCGAGCCATCTGCTCAAAAGATGGAAAGCGAAAACCATCAAAAGAGTTTGGACCAAAACGCGGCTCAAAGCGCGGTCCTTGGTTTTGCCTAACCCTGCGGCCACGAGGTCCAGAACCGTAGCCAACACGGTTTGGAACTCTGCCGGAATGGACACCACCAACTGGAGCACGGGCAAGAAAACCATCTCCTCTACCACCACCTACACGACGCGGCCTGGCCTCCAGCCTCTCCCCGTGCCGAGGAATACGCAGTCTACCACCCTGCTGGTAGAACTGCTCCTAATCACTACGAGCCCTCTCTGCTCTCTCAACCCGCCTCCTCCTGAAGCAGAACTCTGCAAGATGCCCGTCTCTCTGACAGTACTCACAATGATAGGTGGGCTTCTTGGGATGTGGTTGAGGCTTGGGTTGTTTGGGCTTAGTGGTGTTTGGTGTTGTCTTCTTGGGTTGAGAGGGTCCAGGAAGAGAGTCAAGAGAAGTGTGGAGATTTTTGGGCTTTGGAACCCAGATAGGTTTCTTGGGTGGAGCTTTAGATGGTTCATGGATCACTTCATCCTTGGGCTGACAAGCCTGGGAAGACTCAGTGGAGTGAGTCTTGGGATACCTCTGCTCTGGAGTCATTTTACTCCACTCCACTGCCCGCCTAATGGCACTCTCAAAGTCAGCCTTGGTGTAGGTGTAACCTACCCCAAACCCATCCTGCCTCTTGAACTGCTGGATCATCATGCCAAGTTGTGGCTCTCTAGCACTGATCCAACTGAGGATAGAACGGAGGTAAAAGTTCTCATTCTGAGAATCTGCTAGCTCCTCTCTCAAGGAAGCTAGAACCTCCACCTGAGACAAGCAGGTCTCACACTCACTCTCTACTTGGACAGACTTTTCGGCTTTAAGCTTAATCAACTCCATTCTAAGAGACAGGCAGTTCTCACAGACAGTGGGTGGAACTGACAGTGTCTCAAGCTCTAGCCTAGTCTGGGCAAGCTCAGCTCTCAACCTCTCTAAATCACCCAAATGCTCATCGCCCTTGGATTTCAGCTCAGCTAAGGCAGCTAGATGAGATGGGCAATCAACACAGGGTGCGATGACAGTGGCTTGAGCATCTTTCAGCTCCAGCTGAGCGCTTTCAAGCTCAGTGGCCAAAGCGTCCCTCTCATCAATCCTTTCTGTGTACCTGGACTTCAGAGTCGACAGGTCACACAGAAGCACCTCACACTTCGGGCACTCACTGCTATCACCCAAGCAAGGGGAAGAAGATAGACTCTCAATTCTGTCGTTGGCTACGGCAAGCTCACTCTCTAACTCGTCTATCCTTTTCTTGGCCCCCCTAAGCAGTTTCTCCCGATACTTTAACTCCTGACGATTGCTCTCAAGTAAATCAACAATTTCTCGCTCATAAGATGATACCTTGTTGTCGTCGTCGTCGGAGTCATCGGAGGAGCTCTTTTCTTCCCTATCCCCAAGAGCCATTGAGCAGAAGCTCTTGCGGGATCTTCGGCGCTGGTGTGAGCGGCTCTTCGGCTTGTCTCCGAAGGCCATGAAGCAGAGGCCCGCCGGATCGTCCTTGTCCTTCCCCTTCTTGATGGCGATCTCCTCATCACTTGAGCTCGATGAAGAGGAAGAAGACGCGGACCGCTTGGAGTAGCTTTTCTCCATCTCGGCGAAGAAGGCCTTGTCGCGCTTCTTGTTTTCTCGCCGGTAGTCCTTCAGGGCCTTTCTGAAGAATCTGGTCTTTGGCTTGCCCTTGATGAAGGATGAGCTCTCGTGCTTGCCGGAGTCATGGAAGCCACCACCGATGCCCTTCTTGTATCCATTGCGCTTGGGGCAGTCGGCGATGAAGTGTCCTGGATCACCACACTCAAAGCATCCGGATTTTGTGCCGTGTCTTTTGTACATTCTCTTATCATAGACACGACGCACCCGGTTGTTAAAAAGACACAAATCATCATCTCCCAACAACTCAAGCTGGTCCTCAGTGATAGACATCAAGGAGAACCCAGCACAGCTCACAGTAGAGGGATCAACAGAAGGTGTAGCAAGGGCCAGGGATTTTGATCCAGAACCAGTGATATTTGATCTCAACTGGATATCTACCTCAGTGGCCTTCAGCTTGCTAAATAACTCAGAAATGGTCAAGGTATCATAAGAAGTACTCTCAACGATAGAGGATACCTTGATCTCCCAGATCTTTGGGTCCAAGGTATGGAGAACTTTGAGCGCCTGCTCGTGATCTGAGACTAACTGAGCACCCTCAGCCTTGTTGTCCCAAAGCTTGTTAATGATCGACTGAAAACGACCAAACAAAGCCTCAACAGATTCACCCGGCTTCTGTGTGAAATTCTCATATTCACGCCGGTAGGTTTGATAGAGCCGAGCCTTGACCTGTGCTGTTCCCTCATGGTGTGCCTTGAGGGTATCCCAGATCTCTCTCGCAGTGGAGAGATGACTCACACGCTCAAACTCAGTGGGACCTAAACCAGAAAACAAAATGTTCACAGCCTTACTGTTGCTCAGATGCTGAGCAATGATACCAGCAGTACCCTGCTCAGTAACTGGCAATATGACAAATGTGGTGTGAACGCAAATATCCCAAATGTCCGAACCCTGGCTCATAAGATAGGCTCTCATGCGAGTCTTCTAATAATTATAGCCATAGGCCTCCAAGGACGGGACCTTGCCAGGGGACGTCATGGTCACTACTGGGGTTTAGAACCGGTTAAGGTATGGAAAAACCCTAACGTCGCTCTGATACCACTTGTAGGACCGAAAGTAGCGACCAGAGGGGGGGGGGTGAATGGGCGCCTTAAAAATTCTTTCGAATCAATGGCCTGTTCCCAATACCCAACGCACCTCAAAAGACTACGCAGCAGAAAGTAAACAGAAGGCCTAAGTCTAAAGGTATCTAACCTAGAAGCAACTGATGATAAACAGAGAACTATTAAAGTAGTGCAACTAGGCAGATGAACACGGTGTAACAGGCCTAAACTTCCCAAAGAAATAATCTAAGTATATGTAAGGTGAAATGAGAAGTTACTGTCCAAATATGTCTCCTGTTCGAAACTTGGCGAAGCCTGTTTCGCCCGTCGAGGTCTGCTTCGGAGATGGTGACGAAGCCTGCTTCGGAGGTCAGCTGCGAAGCTTATCCGAGATGCCGAAGGTGTTTTGGTCTAACCTAGTTCGAAGGGGCAGGGAGCGAAGTATGCTTCGGAGCGAAGTGACAGAGTCAGAGCCTGCTTCGAAGTGTGCACTTCGAAGACAAGACTTCGAACACAACTTCGAACCGAATGCTTCGAAGCAAACCTTCGAACAGAAAAACTTCGAACACAACGCACAGACGGACTACCTTCGAACAAAAACGAAGCCTGTCACACGACAGAAAATCAAATTCGAAGCCTAAGCCCTACCTTCGAAAAGAGTAAGCTTCGAACCAAAAGGCGAAGGCTGATACGCGTCTGAGAAAACAAAACGAAGTTTAACAGAGGAGCAAGCTCCGAAGTTAGCTTCGAAACCTGTCGAAGTGAGGACTTTGAAGCACTCAAGTCAAAGTACCTTCGCACAGACGTTCGAAGTAGAGAGTCTGTCAGTTTTGAAAAAATACTTCGAAGCAAGACACACAGAGTACAAAAAATGCGGTCCGAAGTTCGAACGAAGCCTCTGAGAGTATACGTTCGAAGCCTGCCTCACGGAGTTGAGGGGCTTGGAAACTGAGATGATGGCTTCGCCAGAAAACAGCCAGAAAAGGTGATAGAGCCTGACAGCTTCGATCAAAAAGCTGTGCGGTAGAAGGTAAAAAGGCTGGCAGCGAGTACTGTGGCTACAGTAGCAGTACTACTTGCAACAGCAAGAACTAGTACTACTTCTCATGAAGAACACACCCAACAGAGACACATCCTCAGGAATAAAATCAACAAGCACATCAAACCGAAGCTTCTTGAATCAGAAGAATCAATGCACACGCCTCAACAACAAACAAAGAATTCAATCTCACAGGAGCAAAGTAAATGCAAGGCAAAAAGGGATGAACCAATGCCTGGCGGCGCACACAGGAGAGAGAACGTGAGAGGCAAAATGACCCAATGGATTAAACAGTAAATTCTAGAAGGGTAGTCCAAACCCTAGGGATTGGGGTCCTATTTATAGGCAGCCCAACACTAGGAATATTCTACCAGCCCCTTAGGGTTTTTACAGACTCAAAAGTAAAAGAAAAGACTCTACTGCCCTTAGGTATTTTTACAGACACGACTGACTGACTGTGGGCCTAGCGTTACAGATGACTTATCCGGAAGCTCAGCTTTCGTAGCGACTACGGCTTCTCTTCTGGACAGTCGGATACAGAATCAACGGTTGTCAGTTTTACGCCGAAACTGACAAAGCCTCCACCGACTTTGCACCAGGTACCCGGAATGGGCCGGCCCGACTCCGCAGCTCTCTCAGCCCGGCAATCGCTCACCGCCCGTGTACCTGAGTCAGTCCTGGTCAACAGCCTAGTGGGTCTTCTACTGCTTCTGGCCCATGCACCCAGATTGGGCCAGCCCGACTTCGCAGCCTCCTCTGCCCGACAGTCGCTCGCTGCCCGTGTACCTGAGTCACACGCGGCCCATGAAACAGCAGATCTTTTCTTCTTCTGTCCTCTTTGACTATCGTTGACAATGACTCATCACTTCTGGAGCCATGAGGCCCACGCTATTCAGCATGGCTCCTCAATCTCCCCCTTGATGAGTGCATTGTCAACACTCCTCTTCTTCAGCTCTTCAGCACCTGCGAGCAAATGTGGAAACACGAAAACAAAACACAAGAAAACAAAGAAGAAGAAAAATAAGGTAAAAAGTTTAACCTTAATGACCAAAAGCCAAACAAAAGCAAGAAGCGGTCATTATGGTTAATCAAAACATAAAAGCTCAAAATGAGTGCGATTTCAGAACAACAAGGATATCAACTGAGTAAGAACTCCCCCTTAAACTCTGATCCCAAATTTTCTCCCCCTTGTTGACAAGTGAACTCATCAAGCACTCAAAAGAAACACAGACTCCCCCTGAAATTCAACTCCCCCTTAAAATATGCAGTGAATTCAACTGGAGTGCATAAGGAGTGTAGAAAGCATGCTTCTCAAATATGATTGACTGCAATTACAGCATCTAACAAATATAGCAAAAGAAATACTGTCTTAAGACACATGGCATGATCAGTGCAACAGATGATATCTAAAGAAGGTCATTAGCACGCATTTTTCAGTTTTGGCAAACAAAAACATCACCAAATTTTCCAGTTAACAAGCAATGTAAAGCATGAGATGCAGAAGCTAATCGATATCTACCAAGATAAGCATTGTCCAAAACAAAAACGCTTCAGTGAACTTGTTATCTTTTAAATGTTCAGGCTTTTTCATTTTTCCTGTTTCATTTCTGCCAAGGGTTATTTGCATGTCAAACCTTATGCTAACCGAGCAAGTCAAGCCTAGGCCAGAACTGGACCATCAGAAGCTTAAGACATTGGTCTTGGCATACACTACACTGTCCTAGTTCATACCAATGTGCTATGGTAAGCAATCCAGAACAATGCAATGCGACAAAGCAAACCCACTTGGATCTTTTCAATTCAAGCATAAAAAGGCATGGAATTTTCATTCATTTTTGATTGTTATAGCTCATTTTCCATGTTAAAGCATAAAGATGTCCAAGTTGCATATCTGCATCTATGTGATGAACTAGCTACAAGGCATGTAGCAGATAACAAAAGCACTCATCCTACACATGCTAGTTACCGGAAGCAATGGTGATCATTTTTCAAGTTGAAAGCGTAAAAGCCATGCATATGACAGATATCAGATATATCAAGTGAACTGAACCAAAGCATGATCATCGACAAGTAATCAAAAGCATGTACCAGCTAGAATAAGTAAAGCAGTTCAATCATATAACAGAAGCATCTCTAAAATGTGATATGTGAATATGCAAGGTATGAACACACACAAAAAGACTCAAAAAAAGAGTAAAGAAGAAAGAAAACTGACGCAACATATCCTAAAAAGGATACACAACACCCAAATCCCCTCGTAAACGCTCGAATGTAGACTGATCTAGGGGTTTGGTGAAAATGTCAGCCAACTGATGATGGGTATCAACATAAACAAGGTCAATGACACCTTTCTCATATTGATCCCGCAAGAAGTGAAAACGCACATCAATATGTTTGGTTTTTGAATGGAGACATGGGTTTTTCCCTACACTAATAGCACTAGTGCTGTCGCAAAACAATGGGTCTTCTATTGCTTCTGGCCCATGCACCCGGATTGGGCCAGCCCGACTTCGCAGCCTCCTCTCCCCGACAGTCGCTCGCTGCCCGTGTACCTGAGTCACACGCGGCCCATGAAACAGCAGATCTTTTCTTCTTCTGTCCTCTTTGACTATCGTTGACAATGACTCATCACTTCTGGAGCCATGAGGCCCACGCTATTCAGCATGGCTCCTCACCTGCCTGCGCCGCCCTCTGCCGCCCCACCCTCCCCGCCGCCCGCATGTCCGCTCGTGTCGCCTACCAGCTGCCCACACCGCCGGCCACCATCGTGTCCGCCCGCTGACTGTCGTCGTTGCCCGTTGCCCATCGCCATCCACCGGTACCCGTTAACCGCTGTCATCGGACGATGACCAAGACCACCGCCGCTCGCCGACCGTCGCCGTCCGTTGGCCTCCACCACCCGTCGCACCAGCCAAGTAATTTTTACCCCACGCACCTAATTTCCTCACTGAGAAACCAAGGGTGGTTTCGGTGTATGTGATGAGTGATTGACAGGATTATTTACCCTCTGTTCGAAGGGTACCTCCGAAGGGTGTTTCGGAGGTGGTTTCACCGGAGTGTGTTCGGTGTTTGCTTGCTGCAGCTGTGCAGCGGAGTGTGCTTGTCGGAGGGGTCCGGCAGTACACGATGACAGGGTTCGTACCGATGGCTACGGTACTTTGGGCGGTACACCGGAGTGTGTGCCGGAGGTTGCTAACCCGGAGAGGTCTCCGGAGTACTGGATACACTTGTTTGCTTGTTTGTGGTGCGCAGGGACTTCGGAGGCGACGGACAGGGATCGAGCCAGGTGAACCTGGGTCAAGCGGGTGGCTTGATGCCAGGGGAGCGGGGAGCTCCGTCACCGTGGCTGCGAAGGTGGTCCGGGTCGGTCCTCGGGTCGAGTCGTGCCAGGTGAAGGCAGAGAGTGCGGAGCGTGGCTTCGGCTGAAGGTACTCCGAGACAAAGTCCTCGGAGGTGAGGCATTTCGAAGGTACTCCGAATGGAGTGACTTCGGAGTTGGTGGAACAAGTCCTCTGCGGAGGCATGAAATTCGAAGTGTGCTCCGGAGGGAGACATTCGAAGGTACCCGACGAAGGTCTCAGAAGTCGAGGCGCATCGAAGGCATGGTCCGGGTGAGGCTTGTCGAGGAAGTGTGCTCGGGGAGAGGCACTGCGACGGAGTGCTCATGGAATGCTTCATGCGGAGGCCTTGGACGAAGGAGGGACTTCGAAGGGTGGTACTCCGAAGGTGGGGCTTCGGAGTGAGGATGACTTGTGGTGCTTCGGCAATGCATGGCTTCGGTACACGGACGGACGGTGTTCGAGCTCGGAGTAGCTACGAAGCCGTGGTGATCCACTCCGGAGGTGGTGGTGCGAAGGCCCAAGGGCTTTGACGGCTTCGGCTTAAAACCGTCACTGTATCGAAGGACTTCTTCGGCGGAGCGAAGGCCATCAGGCTGCAGGCTTCTCGCCGAAGCTACCGCACCCTCCGGTGCGAAGGGAGGTTCCAGAAGTCAACACTGTAAAGGCTGACACTGTCTGTTCTGAAAAAGGCTGACACTGTCCCCTCTGCAGCTGACAGAGAAGCCTCCAAAATAAAGGTGGACTACCTTTTGTACCCCTTAGTTCTGTAGAAACAAAATGGATGTAAACCCTAGGGGTAATGTAGTCACTTCCTTAGGATGAAGCCGTGGGCTATAAATATGGGGGCTCGGTAGGTAACATTTAACACTTTGAGCATTTACTGTTGAGCTCCTGTAGACAGACCTCGCTGTATTCATTCTGAGTTCAATTTATTTCAGTGTTCCTTGTTCAAGCGGCGAAGCCCTGTTTTTCTTGTGCTTTTTGCTTGAGCTCGCTTTGCATACTTCGCTAGTTTTGTGCACCGAAGCCTGTTGAGGCGAAGGTAGTTTTTTGTGCGAGGTGTGCTTTGTCAGTGAGCTTTCGCTCTGTGTAACAGGAGGTGTAACCTCGCTGCTTACTAGCGTAAGCCCTGACCGAGGCCCGTTTTGCTTCTTGTGTCGAAGCCCTTAGCGTAGTCCATTTGCGTGTGCGTGTAGACCTTCGTGTACGAAGCCCAGCACCAGTTGCTGTCGCCAAGTACTTGGTCGAAGTCCTCAGAGGGCTGTCCACTCTTGCGAAGGGTGAAGTGCGAAGTCTGCTCAAAGCACCCTGTGTGAGGAGCCTGCACTGACTTAGCAGAGTAGGTTTTCGAGGGTTGTAAGTGGAGCGAAGTCTTCTTGACTTCGAACTTTTGCCACTCCGAAGCCTGTGTTCGAAGGTGTCGAAGTACCTCCGAACCAGACCTTCGAAGGCTGTGTTCGAAGCCTGTTCCGCTGAAGACAGAACAGAACCGAAGGCTAAGTTTTTAGCCCAGAAATTTTAAAAGCTCCCATTCACCCCCCCTCTGGTCGCCGTTTCCGGTCCAACAATTGGTATCAGAGCGGGTTAAGATCACCAGTTGACCTTAACCGGTTTTGTGATCTTTAGGCGACATGGATAGAGGCAGTAAAATTCCTCTGTTCGATGGGACAGATTTTGCATACTGGAAGGTGCGCATGGAGGCTTACTTGTTAAGCCAAGGAAATGCAATTTGGGAGATTGTGGACTCACAATACTCCATCCCTGATACCCGCACCACTCAAACTGAAAAAGATCAGTATATTGCCAACTCGAAGGCAAGGAACATACTGTTCATTGGTTTGAGTCGGAGTGAGTTTGATAGGGTGCAGCACCTTAGGACTGCTAGGGAGATTTGGACAACACTCACTGTCTTTCATGAGGGCTCTGCTCAGATTAAGGCCCGGCGCCAAAGCACCTACAATCAACAGTATCAGCTGTTTGTGCAGGCACCAGGTGAATCTGTAGATGCCATGTTTTCTCGCTTTGACGCGATAGTGAGTAACTTGCGCTCCAGCGGGACGCTTGCTTACAGTGATCATGATAGGGCTATCAAGCTTCTCTATGCTCTTGACCGTAGCATATGGGAGGTGAAGATATCCAGCATTGAGGAGTCCACAGGCTATGACACATTGACCTGTGATGAACTCTTTAGCAAGCTGAAGTCCACAGAGATTGCCAAGGCATCTCTTGCAGTGCACAGAAGCTCTTTGCCACAGCCATTGGCATTGGTTTCTAGCACTAGCCGTGGCACCACTGCAGAACCAAGCACATCAGGCACTTGTGTTCTTGCAGATGGTTTTGCTTTGTCCTCCCTGGTCTCCGTCACAAAGGAGCTGGTGGATACTCTAGCTGATGATGAGCTTGCTCTCATTGCCCGGAGGTTCACCCGCTTTCATCATGAGAGACGGGATCAGAGGAGAAGTGGTTTTAGTGGTTGCTATGAATGTGGCGACACTTCTCACATCAAGGCTAATTGCCCCAAGGTCAAGAAGAGAGATGAGAGTGAGCGCCCTAAATACCACAAAAAGGAGAGGAAGCCCTTTGTGAAGGGCAAGCGCGGCAAGATGGCTAAGAAAGTAGCCAAGGCCGCTTCCAGAGCTTTTGTTGCTGCTCTCAGCGACATCGACACATCCTCAACTGAGGAGTCGAGCTCTGAGGAGGAGGAGTCCCCAAGGAAGGAGGACAAGAAGGACAAGAAGGGACGTGACTTCACCGGCCTTTGCTTCATGGCCGATAGCGATCACAGCGGCGATGAGCTAGACTCATCTGAGGTAAACCTATCTCCTGACCAGCTTCTAATTAAATTAGATGAGCTGAATGAAGTAGTGCTTGGTCAGGATAGATTGCTTGTGCAAGCCGCTAGAGAAAGAAAAGACCTTAGACTTAGGCTAGAATCTGTATCCACTGAATATGCCATGCTTAAGTCTAAATATGATGATGCCGATTGTGAATCATGTTCTGTTGTCATGAGTGAGCTTGCTCAGTTGCGCTCTGTACATGCTCAAACTCTCTCTGAGCTTGAGACTGCACAGAAGCAGCTTTTGGAGGTGGATTCTAGACCTCATGATATTATTGATTGCATGAACTGCTCTTTATTACGCGATAGCATTACTTTACGTGATAAGCATGTTCATGATTTAGAGGCTAGATTGGAGAGGGCCGGTAGTTCTAAGGATGTGCAACCTGTTTGTGACACTTGCATCACCCTTAAGGACCAGCTAGGCACTGTCAGAGAGCGAGCTGAAAACCTCATGTCCGAAAATGAATACCTTCTTTCTGTGGTGAATAAATGCACTGAAGGGAAGGGTAGGATGGATTTGCTCTTGGCCAAGACCAAGTTGTGTGCTGACAGAGCCGGGGTAGCTCTAGGTTTGGGTTTTGAGAGGATAGCTTCAGACAGTAAGACCAAAACTGTTTTTACCTCTCCCACCACCCTAGAGAAAGAGAGAGCTCTGTTGGACACCCCATCAGCCAAAAAGCCTACCCATCCACCAAAGAAAACCACTCCTCCTGTCAAGAAAAATCCTCCCAAGAAAGCCACTCAGAAGAAACCCAAGGAGCCTGTGAGAGTTGCTCCTATGACCCATGAGAGTGCCCCCAGGAGAGTGTTTTACTGTTCTTATTGTCAGCGGGCGGGTCATTTGATTGGTTTCTGTTTCCGTCGCATCAAGGATGAGCAACGTGCACAGGCGATGAGCTATCAGGACATGCATTACCCATCTTTAGGTATGCATGAGTCTGAGTATTACTCTCGTCCTGTTTTCGAGGCTCCTCGTGCTTCTCGGAGAGGTTTTGCTCCTCGTGGTGTTCACCATGTTCCATATGGTGGTAGACCTCAGGCGAGTAGCTTTGTACCTCGTCAGAGTAGGAGACCTCTACATGCTTTGCGTTCTTTGCATGTAGGTAGACCTCGCACTTTGCATCATGCTGATTTTCATGTGCGTAGACCGTCTACTTTTACTGTGCCTACTACTCGTGTCACTCAGTGCTGGATGCCTCGTCATTATTTTACTCACCCCAACACTGAGCGATCGAGTCGTTCTTATCATGTGTAGGCGACAGGTCGAGGCTTGGAGGGCACGTGGATCATGGACTCCGGTTGTTCGCGCCACATGACCGGAGATGCAGCTTGGTTCTCCAGCCTCACCACAACCAAGCAAAGGGAACATATCACCTTCGGAAACAATCGAAGGAGTAGAGTGAAAGGTAAAGGTGTGGTAAGAATTAATTCGAACTTCACTCTCAAAGATGTTGCTTTGGTTGAGAACCTGGGATACAATTTGTTGTCTGTATCTCAGTTGCTGGATGAGGGCTTCGAAGTGCGATTTCATCGCGATACTTCGCAAGTGCTCAATTCGGATGGCGTTGTGGTGTGTAAGATCTTTAGGGTTGGGAGAGTTTTTGGAGCTGATTTTTCAGAGTCGTCTGGTTCTTCTCATTGCCTTGTTGCACATTCGACTTCTGAGCTTTGGAAGTGGCATAGGAGACTAGGGCATATGATCTTGAGTTGCTCGCTCGTCTGAGCGCCCTAGGTTTGATCCGAGGATTGCCCAAGCTCAAGTTTGAGAAGAATTTAATTTGCGCTCCATGTCGACATGGAAAAATGATTGCCGCTTCGCATTCGCCAGTCACCACAGTGATGACTGAACAGCCCGGAGAACTTCTCCACATGGACACTGTAGGTCCTTCTCGGGTTAGTTCTTTAGGCGGCAAGTGGTATGTACTTGTTATTGTCGACGATTTTTCTCGCTACTCTTGGGTCTTCTTTCTTGCCAGCAAGGATGAAGTGTTTCACACTTTCGGAGCTTGGCTTTGAGACTGTTCACTGAACTCCCTGGTGCATTAAAATTCATTCGAAGCGATAATGGCACCGAGTTCAAAAATAGTCTCTTTGTTGACTTTTGCATGGAGCATGGCATAGAACATCAATTCTCTGCTCCGCGGGTTCCTCAACAGAATGGTGTTGTTGAGAGGAAAAATCGCACTTTGGTTGAGATGGCTAGGACGATGCTTGATGAGCATAGGACTCCTAGAAAATTCTGGGCTGAGGCCATGAACACAGCATGTTACATCTCAAACCGAATTTTCTTGCGCTCAATTTTAAATTTGACATCTTATGAGCTGCGTTTTGGGAGACAGCCCAAGGTTACTCATCTTCGAGTTTTTGGCTGTCGCTGCTTTATCCTAAAACGTGGTAACTTGGATAATTTGAGTCGCGATCTTCTGACGGGATCTTTTTGGGTTATACTACTCATGGTCATTCCTATCGTGTTTATAACTTGGAAACTAACACTGTCATCGAGTCATGTGATGTGACTTTTGATGAATCAACCCCCTCTGTTAGCTCTGCTTTTGAACAGGCAAATGAACACGACATGGAACAGACCTTATTCGAAGACGAAGATCCCGGAGAATTCGAGGATGAACCCCTACTACCCTCGACATCAACCCCCGAAGCTAACCCCGCTTCAACTACTTCGGCACGAGGTCCCGAAGCGACTACCTCAACACCGGTCATCTTGGACCACTCCAACGCACAAGTTGAGGGGGAGACTGCATCCCGCCGCGAGGCTCCACATCATGTTCAAAGGATGCACCCTCCCGAGCAGATCATTGGTGAGCTTGATCAAAGGGTAACTCGTTCTCATGCCCATTTCACTAATGCTGCTTTTGTTGCTTCTTTCGAGCCCTTAGATGTTAGTCATGCACTTTCTGATTCTAGTTGGATCAATGCCATGCATGAAGAGCTTGAGAATTTTGAAAGAAACCAAGTCTGGACTTTAGTTGATCCTCCACCAAATGTTCATTTC